>CM052662.1:437965-660038 GCA_028533165.1 Leontopithecus rosalia
GGCATGGGGAGAAATGCCAAATATGGGTGAGGGGGCAGAAGGCAGCAAAACACACTGCCACGTATGTACCTATGCAACTATCTTGCATGTTCTGCACATGTACCCCAAAACCTAAAATGCAATAATAATTAAAAAAAAAAAGAAATCAGGGAGACGGGGCAGGGCTCTGTGACTCACACCAATTATTCTAGCCCTTTGGGAGGCCTAGGTGAGCGGGTCAACTGAGGTCGCGGGTTCCAGATCAGCCTGCGAATCCCGGTGAAAACTCGCCACAGTTAAAATAGGATAAGAAGAAAAAGAAAAGAAAAGAAATCAGACAGATCAGTGTGCACCACTGAAAAAAAAGACGAGGAGCTTACAGGACTTTACCCCTCACCCAGTCTTACTTTATGACTTACGGTTTCCTTCTTGTCACCCAGGCTGGAGTGCCACAGTGCGGTCTTGTCTTATTGCCACACACGCCTCCTGGGTTCAAGCGATTGTCCTGCCAATGCCTTCAATGTAGCTGGTGTTGCAGGTGTCCATGCCCCCAAGTCCAGGTAACTTTCTATATTTTTTCTAACTCGTAGCTGAAATCTATGTGTATTTCATTCCTAAAGCACAGCCACAATAACAAGAAATACATAAGTGTATAAATAAGAAGGGAACACAGCTTCTTTTTGCCTGTCTTGTTGGCCATGCGGCCACCACAGCCTTGCATGCCCATCCTAATTTTAGTGGAGGTGATGCCGAAGGTAGCACATGCCGTACCAGCATCAGATTTCTTATTTTGCTCTGTTTTTATGTTTCATATAGGGAGTGGGTTGCATTGTGTCGTTGGAGGCCCGTCTCGAAACAGTGACTTCACGATCCATCCGCCTCGAAATTCCAAAGTGCTGTAATTACAGGGGTGAGCCCCCGAGTCCAACGCAAGTTTTGTTTTTGTTTCACAGACCGGGTTTCACCATTTTGTTTGGGGCGGGATCTAATCAGTAACATTGAGTGATGTGCCCTAATTGGTATGCAGAGCGCCAGGATGAAAGACTTCTGTGAGCCACTGCGATAGGCCGGCCAAATTTATTATTAAAAAAGAAATCAGGGAGACTGGGCCGGGCTCTGTGACTAACACAAGCAATCGTAGTTCTTTGGGAGGCCTAGGTGAGCAGATCAACTGAGGTCGCGGGTTCCAGATCAGCCTGCACATCCCAGTGAAAACTCGCCACACTTAAAATAGGAGAAGAAAAAAAGAAAAGAAATCAGACAGATCAGTGTGCACCACTGAGAGTAAACGAGGTGCCTGCAGGACTCCACCACTCGGCCAGCCTTTCTTTATGATGTACATTTTCCCTCTTGTCACCCGGGATGGAGTGCAACAGTGGGATCTTGGCTTATTGCCACACCCGCCTCCTGGGTTCAAGCGATTTTCCTGCCAATGCCATCAATGTAGCTGGGGTTGCAGGTGTCCATGCCGCCACGTCCAGCAAACTTTCTATATTTTTCTATCTCGTACTTCAAATCTATGTGTATTTGATTCCTAAAACACAGCCACTATAACAAGAAATACATAAGTATATAAATAGAAACGGAATGCAGCAGGTTTTTGCGTGTCTTTTTTGTGCTGCATCCACCCTGGCCTTACGTGACTGTACCGACTTTAGTGGAGGTGGTGCAGAAGGTATCGCATGTCATGCCAACATCAAATTTCTTATATTGCTCTCTTTTTATGTTTCATAGTGGGAGCAGGTTGTGTTGTGTCATTTCAGGCCCGCCTCAAAACTGTGAACTCATGATCCGTTGACCTAGGAATTCCAAATTGCTGGAATAACAAGAGTGAGCCGCTGAGCCCAACCCAAGTTTTGTTTTTATTTCACAGACCGGGTTTCACCATTTTGTTTGGGGCGGGATCTAACCAGCAACATCGAGTGATCTCCATTAATTGGTATACAGAGAACCTGGATGAAAGGCTCCCATGAGCCACCGGGCCAGGCTGGCCGAATTCATTATTAAAAAACAAATCAGGGAGACTGGGCACAGCTCTATGACTCACACCAGCAATCCTAGCCTTTTGTGAGGCCTAGGTGAGCGGGTCAACTGAGGTCGCGGGTTCCAGATCAGCCTGTGCATCCTGGTGAAAACTCGCCACACTTAAAATAGGAGAAGAAAAAAAGAAAAGAGAAGAAATCAGAGAGATCAGTGTGCACCACTGAAAGGAAACAACGAGCCTATGATACTTTACCCCTCGCCCAGCAATACTTTATGACGTAGAGTTTCCCTCTTGTCACCCGGGCTGGAGTGCAACAGTGCGATCTTGGTTTATTGCCACATTGCCACACCTGCCTCCTGAGTTCAAGTGATTTTCCTGCCAATGCCTTCAATGTAGCTGGGGTCAGGTGTCCACGCCGCCCCGTCCAGCTAACTTTCTATTTTTTTGCTATCTCCTACTTCAAAAGTATGTGTATTTGATTCCTAAAACACAGCCACTATAACAAGAAATACATGTGTATATAAATAAAAACAAAATACAGCATGTTTTTGCGTGTCTTCTTTGTGCTGCGTCCACCCTGGCCTTACATGCCCGTCCCGACTTTAGTGGAGGTAGTGCCAAAGGTACTGGATGTCATGCCAGCATCAGATTTTTTATTTTGCTCTCTTTTTATGTTTCAGAGAGGGAGCGGCTTGCGTTGTGTCTTTGAAGGCCCGTCTCAAAATTGTGAACTCACAATCCATCCGCGTCGGAATTCCAAAGTACTGTAATTACAGAGGTGAGCCACCGAGCCCAACCCATGTTTTCTTTTCGTTTCACAGAACGGGTTTCACCATTTTGTTTGGGGCGGGAGCTAACCAGCAACATCGAGTGATCCCCCTAATTTGTAATCAGAGAGCCAGAATGAAAAGCTCCCATGAGCCACCGCGCCAGGCCGGCCGAATTTATTATTAAAAAAGAAATCAGGGAGACTGGGCCGGGCTCTGTGACTCACACCAGCAATCCTAGCCCTTTGAAAGGCCTTGGTGAGTGGGTCAACTGAGGTCTCAAGTTCCAGATCAGCCTGCGCATCCCGGTGAAAACTCGCCACACTTAAAACAGGAGAAGAAAAAGAAAAGAAAAGAAATCAGAAATATTAGTGTGCACCACTGAGAGGATATGAGGTGCCTGCAGGACTCCACCACTCGGCCAGCATTTCTTTATGACGTACAGTTTCCCTCTGGTCACCCGGGCTGGAGTGCAACAGTGCGATCTTGGCTTATTGCCACACCCGCCTCCTGGGTTCAAGCGACTTTCCTGCCAATGCCTTCAATGTAGCTATGGTTGCAGGTGTCTACGCCACCCCGTCCAGCTAAGTTTCTATTTTTTTCTACCACTTACTTCAAAACTATGTGTATTTGATTCCAAAAACACAGCCACTATAACAAGAAATACATAAGTATATAAATAAAAACAGAATGCAGCATGTTTTTGTGTGTCTTCTTTGTGCTGCGGCCACCTCGGTCTTACGTGCTCGTCCCAATTTTAGTGGAAGTGGTGCCGAAGTAGGGCATGTCATGCCAGCATGAGATTTCTTATTTTGCTCTCTTTTTATGTTTCATAGTGGGAGCGGGTTGCGTTGTGTCATTGGAGTCCCATCTCAAAAGTGTGAACTCACGATTCGTCCACCTCGGAATTCCAAAGTGCTGGAATTACAGGGGTGAGCCGCTGAGCCCAACCCAAGTTTTGTTTTCGTTTCACAGACCGGGTTTCACCATTTTGTTTGGGGCAGGAACTCACCAGCCACATCGAGTGATCCACCCTAATTGGTATTCAGAGTGCCTGGATGAAAGGCTCCCATGAGCCACCGTGCCAGACCGGCAGAATTTATTATTAAAAAAGAAATCAAGGAGACTGGGCCTGGCTCTGTGACTCACACCAGCAATCCTAGCCCTTTGGGAAGCCTAGGTGAGCGGTTCAACTGAGGTCGCGGGTTCCAGATCACCCTGAGCATCCTGGTTTAAACTCTGCACACTTAAAATAGGAGAAGAAAAAGAAAAAAAAAGAAATCAGACAGATCAGTGTGCACCACTGAGAGGAAACAAGGTGTCTGCAGGATACCACCACTCGGCCAGCCTTACTTGGGTACAGTTTCCCTCTTGTCACCCGGGCTGGAATGCCACAGTGCAATCTTGGCTTATTGACAAACCCACCTCCTGGGTTCAAGTGATTGTCCTGCCAATGCCTTCAATGTAGCTGGGGATGCAGGTGTTCACGCTGCCACGTGCAGCTAACTTCCTATATTTTTCTACCTCGCACTTCAAATCTATGTGTATTTGATTCCTAAAGCACAGCCACTATAACAAGAAGTACATTAGTGTATAAATAAAAACGGAATGCAGAAGGTTTTTACGTGTCTTCTTTGCGCTGCGGCTGCCCCGCCCTTACGTGCCCGTCCTGATTTTAGTGGAGGTGGTGCCAAAGGTATCGCATGTCATGCCAGTATCAGATTTCTTATTTTGCTCTCTTTTTATGTATCATAGTGGAAGCAGGTTGCGTTGTGGCGTTGGAGGCCCGTCTCAAAACTGTAAACTCACAATCTGTCCGCCTTGGAATTGCAAAGTGCTGGAAGTAAAGTGTTGAGTCGCTAAGCCCAACCCGTTTTGTTTTTGTTTCACAGACCGGGTTTCACCAATTTGTTTGGGGCAGGATCTTACCAGCAACATCAAGTTATCCGCAGTAATTGGTATTCAGAGCGCCTGGATGGCAGGCTCCCATGAGTCATTGCACCAGGCTGGCAGAATTTATTATTAAAAAAGAAATCAGGGAAACTGGGCAGGGCTCTGTGACCCACACCAGCAATCCTAGCCCTTTGGGAGGCCTAGGTGAGCGGGTCAACTGAGGTCGAGGTTCCAGATCAGCCTGTTCATCCCGGTGAAAACTCGCCACACTTAAAATAGAAGAAGAAGAAAAAGAAAAAAAAAGTAATCAGACAGATCAGTGTGCACCACTGAGGGGAAACGAGGTGCCTGCAGGACTCCATCACTCGGCCAGCATTACTTTATGACGTAGTTTCCCTCTTGTCACCCGGGATGGAGTGCAACAGTGCGATCTTGGCTTATTGCCACACCCTCCTCCTGGGTTCAAGCGATTGTCCTGCCAATGCCTTCAATGTAGCTGGGGTTGCAGGTGTCCACGCTGCCACATCCAGCTAACTTTCTATTTTTTTCTAACTCGTACTTCAAATCTATGTGTATTTGATTCCTAAAATACAGCCACTATAACAAGAAATACATAAGTATATAAACAAAACCGGACGGAGCAAGTTTTTTCCTGTCTTCTTTGCACTGCGTCTTCCTCGGCCTTACGTGCTTATCCCAATTTTAGTGGAGGTGGTACCGAAGGTATCGCATGTCATGCCAGCGTCAGATTTCTTATTTTGCTCTCTTTTTATGTTTCATAGAGGGAGGGGTTGTGTTGTGTTGTTGGAGGCCCGTCTCAAAACTGTGAATTCATGATCCGTCTGCCTCAGAATTCCAAATTGCTGTAATTACTGGGGTGAGCTGTATAGCCCAACCCAAGTTTGGTTTTCATTTCACAGACCGGGTTTCACCATTTTGTTTGGGGCGGGATCTAACCAGTAACATCTGGTGATTTACCCTAATTGGTATTCAGAGCGCCTCGATGAAAGGCTCCTGTGAGCCACCGCCCCGGGCTGGCCAAATTTATTATTAAGAAAGAAATCAGGGAGACTAAGCAGGGCTCTGTGACTCACACCAGCAGTCCTAGCCCTTTGGGAGGCCTAGGTGTGCTGGTCAACTGAGGTCGCGGGTTCCAGATCAGCCTGCACATCCCAGTGAAAACTCCCCAAATGTAAAATAGGAGAAGAAATAGAAAAGAAAAAAAATCAGACAGAACAGTGTGCACCACTGAAAGAAAATTAGGAGCCTACGGGACTTTCCCCCTCGCCCAGCCTTTCTTTCTGACGTACAGTTTCCCTCTTGCCACCAGGACTGCAATCTTGGCTTATTGCCACACCCGCCTCCTGGGTTCAAGCTATTGTCCTGCCAATGCCTTCAATGTAGCTGGTGTTGCAGCTGTCCACGCCACCATGTCCAGCTAACTTTCTATATTTTTTCTAACTCGTACCTCAAATCTATATGTATTTTATTCCTAAAGCACAGCCACCATAACAAGAAATACATAAGTAAATAAATAAGAACGGAATGCAGCTCATTTGTGCATGTCTTGTTGGCGCTCCGGTCACCCTGGACTTGCGTGCCCGTCCTGATTTTAGTGGAGTGGCTGCCGAAGGTATCGCATGTCATGCCAGCATGAGATTTCTTATTTTGCTCTGTTTTTATGTTTCATATAGGGAGCGGGTTGCGTTGTGGATTTTTGGAGGCCTGTCTTGCAAGAGTGACCTCACAATCCGTCTGCATCGAAATTCCAAAGTGCTGTAATTACAGGCTTTACCTGCTGAGCCCAACCCAAGTTTTGTTTTCGTTTCACAGACCGGGTTTCACCATTTTGTTTCAGGTGAAATCTAACCAGCAAAATCGAATGATCTGCCCTAATTGGTATTCAGAGCGCATGGATGAAAGGCTCCCGTGAGCCACCACGCCAGGTAGGCAGAATTTATTATTAAAAAAATCAGGGAGACTGGGCCGGGCTCTGTGACTCACACCAGCAATCCTAGCCCTTAGGAAGGCCTAGGTGAGCGAGTCAACTGAGGTTGAGGGTTCCAGATCAGCCTGTGCATCCTGGTGAAAACTCGCCACACTTAAAATAGAAGAAGTAGAAAAAAGAAAAGAAAAGAAATTAGATCAGTGTGCACCACTGAGAGGAAACGAGGTGCTTGCGGGAATCCACCACTTGGCCTGCCTTTCCTTATGATGTACAGTTTTCCTCTTATCACCCGGACTGGAGTGCAACACTGCGATCTTGGCTTATTGCCACACCCACCTCCTGGGTTCAAGCGATTGTCCTGCCAATGCCTTCAATGAAGCTGGGGTTGCAGGTGTCCATGCCACCACATCCAGCTAACTTTCTATTTTTTTCTACCTCGTCCTTCAAATCTATGTGTATTTGATTCCTAAAACACAGCCACTATAACAAGAAGTACATAAGTATATAAATAAAAACGGAATGCAGCAGGTTTTTGCGTGTCTTCTTTGCGCTGCAGCCACCCCGGCATTACATGCCCATCCCAATATGAGTGGAGATGGTGCCGAAAATATCGCATGTCATGCCAGCATCAGATTTCTTATTTTGCTCTCCTTTTATGTTTCATAGAGGGAGCGGGTTGCGTTGTGTCATTGGAGGCCCGTCTCAAAATTGGGAACTCACGATCTGTCCCCCTCGGAATTTCAACGTGCTCTAATTACAGGGGTGAGCCGCCGAGGCCAACCCAAGTTTTGTCTTTGTTTCACAGACCGAGTTTCACCATTTATTTTGGGGTGGCTTCTAACCAGCAACATCTAGTGATCCTCCCTATTTGGCATTCAGAGTGCCAGGATGAGCAGCTCCCATGAGCCACCCCACCGGGCTGGCCGAATTTATTATTAAAAAAAAATTAGGGAGACTGGGCTGGGCTCTGTGACTTACACCAGTAATTCTAGCCCTTTGGGAGGCCTAGGTGAGCGGGTCAACTGAGGTCGCGGGTTCCAGATCAGCCTGCGCATCCCAGTGAAAACTCAACACACTTTAAATAGGAGAAGAAGAAAAAGAAAAAGAAATGAAAAAAAATCAGACAGATCAGTGTGCATCACTGAAAGGAAAGAAGGAGCCTACGGGATTTTACCCCTTGCACAGCCTTTCTTTATGACATACAGTTTCCCTCTTATCACCCGGGCTGGAGTACCACAGTGCGATCTTGGCTTATTCCCACACCAGCTTCCTGGGTTCAAGCAATTGTCCAGCCAATGCCTTCCTTGTAGCTGGTGTTGGAGGTGTCAATGCCTCCACATCCAGGTAGCTTTCTATATTTTTTCTAACTCGTACCTGAAATCTATGTGCATTTTACTTCTAAAGCACAGCCACAATAACAAGAAATACATAAGTAAATAAATAAGAATGGAATGCAGCTCCTTTGTGCGTGTCTTGTTGGCGATGCGTCCACCCCGGCAACATTGAGTGATTCGCCCTAATTGTTATTCAGAGCGCCTGAAAGAAATGCTCCCTTAAGCCACCATGCCAGGCCGGGCGAATTTATTATTTAAAAAAATCAGGGAGAATGGGCCGGGCTCTGTGACTCACACCAGCAATCCTAGCCCTTTGGGAGGCCTAGGTGAGCGGGTCAACTAAAGTCGCGGGTTCCAGATCAGCCTGCACATCCCGGTGAAAACCCGCCACACTTAAAATAGGAGAAGACGAAAAGAAAAGAAAAGAAATCAGACAGATCAGTGTGCACCACTGAGAGGAAACGAAGTGCCTGCGGGATTCCAGAACTTGGCCAGCGGCCATCCCGGCTTTACGTGTTTGTCCCGATTTTAGTGGAGGTAGTGCCAAAGGTATCACATGTCATGCCAGCATCAGATTTCTTATTTTGCTCTCTTTTTATATTTCATACAGGGACCGGGTAGCATTGTGTCCTTGGAGGCCCATCTCAAAACTGTGAACTCACCATTCATCTGCCTCGGAATTCCAAAGTGCTGTAATTACAGGGGTGAGCCGCTGAGCACACCCCAAGTTTTGTTTTTGTTTTACAGACCGGGTTTCACCATTTGGTTTGGGGCGGGATCTAACCAGCAACATGGAGTGATCCGCCCTAATTGGTATTCAGAGCATCAGAGTGTAAGGCTCCCGTGAGCCACCAAACCAGGCTGGCCGAATTTATTATTAAAAAAGAAATCGTGGAGTCTGGACCGGGCTCTGTGACTCACACCAGCAATCCTAGCCCTTTGGGAGGCCTAGGTGAGCGGGTCAACTGAGGTCGCGGTTTCCAGATCAGCCTGCACATCCCGGTGAAAATTCGCCACACTTAAAATAGGAGAAGAAGAAGAAAAAGAAAAGAAAAGAAATCAGACAGATTAGTGTGCACCACAGAGAGGAAACGAGGTGCCTGCCGGACAATGCCACTCAGCCAGCCTTTCTTTATGAGGTACAGTTTCCCACTGGTCACCCGGGCTGGAGTGCCACAGTGTGGTCTTGGCTTATTGCCACACCCGCCTCCTGGTTTCAAGCGATTGTCCTGCCAATGCCTTCAATGAAGCTGGGGTTGCAGATGTCCATGCTGCCACGTCCAGCTAAGTTTCTATTTTTTTCTACCTCGTACTTTAAATCTATGTGTATTTGATTCCTAAAACACAGCCACTATAACAAGAAATATATAAGTATATAAATAAAAACGGAATGCAGCAGGTTTTTGTGTGTCTTATTTGTGCTGCGGCCACCCCAGCCTTACGTGCCCGTCCCGATTTAAGTGGAGGTGGTGCTGAAGGTATCGCATGTCATGCCAGCATCAGATTTCTTATTTTGATTTGTTTTTATGTTTCATATATGGAGCAGGTTGCATTGTATCCTTGGAGGTTGGTCTCAAATCAGTGACTTCACGATCCATCCGCCTTGGAATTCCAAAGTGCTGTAATTACAGGGGTACGCCCTCGAGCACAACGCAAGTTTTGTTTTTGTTTCACAGACCGGGTTTCACCATTTTGTTTGGGATGGAATCTAACCAGCAACATTGAGTGATTCGCCCTAATTGGTATTCAGAGCACCTGGATGAAAGGCTCCCATGAGCCACCGCGATAGGCCGGCTAAATTTATTATTAAAAAAGAAATCAGGGATACTTGGCCGGGCTCTGTGACTCACACCAGCAATCCTTGTTCTTTGGGAGGCCTAGTTGAGTGGGACAACTGAGGTCGCGGGTTCCAGATCAGCCTGCACATCCTGGTGAAAACTGGCCACACTTAAAATAGGAGAAGAAGAAAAAGAAAAGAAAAGAAATCAGACAGATCAGTGTGCACAACTGAAAGAAAACGAGGAGCCTACGGGACTTTACCCCTTGCCCAGCCTTTCTTTATGATGTACAGTTTTCCTCTTGTCACCTGGGCTGTATTTCCACAGTGCGATCTTGGCTTATTGCCAGACCCACATTTTGGGTTCAAGCAATTGTCCTGCCAATGCCTTCAATGTAGCTGGTGTTGTAGGTGCCCACGCCACCATGTCCAACTAACTTTCTATATTTTTTCAAACTCGTACCTCAAACCTATGTGTATTTTATTCCTAAAGCACAGCCACAATCACAAGAAATACATAAGTATATAAATAAAATCAGAATGCGGCACCTTTGTGCGTGTCTTGTTGGCACTCTGGCCACACTGGCCTTGCATGCCCATCCTGATTTTAGTGGAGGTGATGCCAAAGGTATCGCATGTCATGCCAGCATCAGATTTTTTATTTTGTTCTGTTTTTATGTTTTATATAGAGAGCGGGTTGCGTTGTGTCCTTGGAGGCTCGTCTCGCAACAGTGACCTCACAATTCGTCTGCCTCCGAATTTCAAAGTGCTGGAATTACAGGGTTGAGCCCCTGAGCCCAACTCAAGTTTTGTTTTCGTTTCACAGACCGGGTTTCACCATTTTGTTTGGGGCGTGATCTAACCAGCAACATCGAATGATCCACCCTAATTGGTGTTCAGAGAGCATGGATGAAGGTCTCCCCTGAGCCACCCCGCCAGGCAGGCCAAATTTATTATTAAAAAAGAAATCAGGGAGACTGGGCCTGGCTCTGTGACTCACACCAGCAATCCTACCCCTTTGGGAGGCCTAGGTGAGCTGGTCAACTAAGGTTGTGGCTTCCAGATCAGCCTGGGCATCCTGGTGAAAACTCACCACAGTTAAAATAAGAGAAGAAGAAAAAGAAAAGAAAACAAATCAGACAGATCAGTCTGCACCACAGACAGGAGACGAGGTGCCTGTGGGACTCCACCACTCGGCCAGCATTACTTTATGATGTACAGTATTTCTCTGTCACCCAGGCTGGAGTGCAACAGTGCAATCTTCGCTTATTGCCACACCCGTTTCCTGGGGTCAAGTGATTGTCCTGCCAATGCCTTCAATGTACCTGGGGATGCAGGTGTCCACGCCGCCACGTCCAGCTAACTTTCTTTTTTTTCCTACCTCGTACTTCAAATCTATGTGTATTTGATTCCTAAAACACAGCCACTATAACAAGAAATACATAAGTATATAAATAAAAACGGAATGCAGCAGGTTTTTGTGTGTCTTCTTTGCACTGCAGCAACCTCGGCCTTACGTGCCCATCCTGATTTTAGTTGAGGTGGTGCCTAAGGTATTGCATGTCATGGCAGCATCAGATTTCTTATTTTGCTCTCTTTTTACATTTTATAATGGGAGTGGGTTGCGTTGGGTTGTTGGAGTCCCGTCTCAAAACTGTGAACTCACGATCCGTTGGCCTCGGAATTCCAAAGTGCTGTAATTACAGGGGTGAGCCGCCTACCCAACCCAAGTTTTGTTTTCATTTCACAGACCGGGTTTCAGCATTTTGTTTGGGGCGGGATCTAATCAGCAACATCTGGTGATCCTCGCTAATTGGTATTCAGAGCGCCAGAATGAAAGGCTCCCGTGAGCCACCGCACCAGGCTGGCTGAATTTATTATTAAAAAAGAAATTAGGGAGGCTGGGCCAGGCTCTGTGACTCACAGCAGCAATCCTAGCTGTTTGAGAGGCCTAGCTGAGTGGGTCAACTGAGGTCGCAGATTCCAGATCAGCCTGTGCATCCCGGTGAAAACTTGCCACACTTAAAATAGGAGAAGAAAAAGAAAAGAAAAGAAATCAGACAGATCAGTGTGCACCACTGAGAGGAAAAGAGGTGCCTGCAGGACTCCACCACTCGGCTAGCCTTTCTTTATGACGTACCCTCCTGTCACCTGGGAAGTAGTGCAACAGTGCAATCTTGGCCTATTATCACACCCGCCTCCTGGGTTCAAGCGATTTTTCTTCCAATGCCTTCAATGTAGCTGGGGTTGCAGGTGTCCACACCGCCACGTCCAGCTAACTTTCTATATTTTTCTACCTCGTCCTTCAAATCTATGTGTATTTGATTCCTAAAACACAGCCACTATAACAAGAAATACATAAGTATATAAATAAAAACGGAATGCAGCAGGTTTTTGTGTGTCTTCTTTGCGCTGAGGCAACCTCGGCCTTACGTGCCCGTCCCGATTTTAGTGGAGGTGGTGCCGAAGGTATTGCATGTCATGCCAGCATCAGATTTCTTATTTTGCTCTCTTTTTACGTTTTATAATGGGAGTGGGTTGCTTTGTGTTATTGGAGTCCCGTCTCAAAATTGTGAACTCACGATCCATCTGCCTCGGAATTCCAAAGTGCTGGAATTACAGGGGTGAGCCGCCCAGCCCAACTCAAGTTTTGTTTTCGTTTCACAGACCGGGTTTCACCATTTTGTTTGGGGCGGGATCTAACCAGCAACATCGAATGATCTGCCCTAATTGGTATTCAGAGCGCATGGATGAAAGTCTCCCGTGAGCCACCCCGCCAGGCAGGCCGAATTTATTATTAAAGAAGAAATCAGGGAGACTGGGCCATGCTCTGTGACTCACACCAGCAATTGTAGCCCTTTGGGGAGCTTAGGTGAGCCGGTCAACTGAGGTCGCGGGTTCCAGAGCAGCCTGCCCATCCCAGTGAAAACTCACCACACTTAAAATAGGAGAAGAAGAAAAAGAAAAGGAAAGAAATCAGACAGATCAGTGTGCACCACTAAGAGAAAACGTGCCTGCCTGACTCCACCACTCGGCCAGCATTACTTTATGACGTACAGTTTCCCTTTTGTCACCTGGGCTGGAGTGCAACAGTGCGATCTTGGCTTATTGCCACACCTGTCTCCTGGGTTCAAGTGATTTTTCTGCCAATGCTTTCAATGTAGCAGGGGTTGCAGGTGTCTACGCCACCACGTCAAGCTAAATTGTTATTTTTTTCTATCTTGTACTTCAAAACTATGTGTATTTGATTCCTAAAACACAGCCAGTATAACAAAAAATACATAAGTATATTAATAAAAAGGGATTGCAGCAGGATTTTGCGTGTCTTCTTTGCACTACGGCCACTCCCGCCTTACATGCCCATCCTGATTTTAGTGGAGGTGGTGCTGAAGGTATTGCATGTCATGCCAGCATCAGATTTCTTATTTTGCTCTCTATTTATGTTTCATAGTGGGAGCAAGTTGGGTTGTGTCATTGGAGGCCCATCTCAAAAGTGACTTCACGATCTGTCCACCTCGGAATTCCAAAGTGCTGTAATTACAGGGGTGAGCTGCCGAGCTCAACCCAAGTTTTGTTTTTGTTTCACAGACCGGGTTTCACCATTTTGTTTGGGGTGGGATCTAACTAGCAACATCGAGTGATCCTCGCTAATTGGTATTCAGAGTGCCAGAATGAAAGGCTCCCATGAGCCACCGCACCAGGCCGGCTGAATTTATTATTAAAAAAGAAATTAGGGAGGCTGGGCCGGGCTCTGTGACTCACAGCAGCAATCCTAGCCCTTTGGGAGGCCTAGCTGAGCAGGTCAACTGAGGTCGAGGATTCCAGATTAGCCTACGCATCCCAGTGAAAACTCTGCACACTTAAAATAGGAGAAGAAGAAAAAGAAAAGAAAAGAAATCAGACAGATTGGTGTGCATTACTGATAGTAAAGGAGGTGCCTGCGGGACAACACCACTCAGCCAGCCTTTCTTTATGAGGTACAGTTTCCCACTGGTCACCCAGGCTGGAGTGCCACAGTGTGGTCTTGGCTTATTGCCACACCCGCCTCCTGGTTTCAAGCGATTGTCCTGCCAATGCCTTCAATGTAGCTGGTGTTGCAGGTGTCCATGCCGCCACGTCCAGCTAACTTTTTATATTTTTTTAACTCGTACCTCAAATATATGTGTATTTCATTCCTAAGCACAGCCACAATTACAGTAAATACATAAGTAAATAAATAAGAACGGAACGCAGCACCTTTGTGCCTGTCTTGTTGGCTCTGTGGCCACCCTGTCATTGCGGGCCCGTCCTGATTTTAGTGTTGGTGGGGCCAAAGACAGCGCATGCCATGCCAGCATCAGATTTCTTATTTTGCTCTGTTTTTATGTTTCATTTAGGGAGCGGGTTGAGTTGTGTCCTTGGAGGCCCGTCTTGAAGCAGTGACTTCACGATCCGTCCTCCTCAGAATTTCAAAGTGCTGTAATTACAGGGTTGGGCCCCTAGCCCAACCCAAGTTTTGTTTTCATTTCACAGACCGGGTTTCACCATTTTGTTTGGGGTGGGATCTAACACGCAACATCGTGTGATCCGCCCTAATTGGTATTGAGAGCGCCTGGATGAATGGCTCCCGTGAGCCACCGTGATACTCCGGCCGAATTTATTATTAAAAAATAAATCAGGGAGACTGGGCCGGGCTCTGTGACTCACACCAGCAATCCTAGCCCTTTGGCAGGCCTTGATGAGCAAGTCAACTGAGGTCTCAAGATCCCAATCAGCCTGCACATCCTGGTGAAAACTCGCCACACTTAAAATAAGAGAAGAAGAAAAAGAAAAGAAAATAAATCAGACAGATCAGTGTGCACCACTGAGAGGAAAAGAGGTGCCTGCGGGACTCCACCACTCGGCCAGCCTTTCTTTATGATGTACATTTTTCCTCTTGTCACCCGGGATCGAGTGCAACCGAGCGATCTTGGCTTATTGCCACACCCGTTTCCTGGGGTCAAGCAATTTTCCTGCCAATGCCATCAATGTAGCTGGGGTTGCAGGTATGCACTCCGCCACGTCCAGCTAACTTTCTATTTTTTTCTACCTCGTTCTTCAAGTCTATGTGTATTTGATTCCTAAAACACAGCCACTATAACAAGAAATACATAAGTATATAAACAAAACCGGATGGAGCAAGTTTTTTTCTGTCTTCTTTGCACTGCGTTTTCCTCGGCCTTACGTGCTTATCCCAATTTTAGTGGAGGTGGTACCGAAGGTATCGCATGTCATGCCAGCATCAGATTTCTAATTTTGCTCTCTTTTTATGTTTCATATAGGGAGCGGGTAGCGTTGTGTCCTTGGAGGCCCGTCTCAAAACTGAACTTACGATCCATCCATCTCGGAATTCCAAAGTGCTGTAATTACAGGGGTGAGCCACTGAGCACACCCCAAGTTTTGTTTTTTTTCACAGACCGGGTTTCACCATTTGGTTTGGGGCGGGATCTAACCAGCAACATCGAGTGATCCGCCCTAATTGGTATTCAGAGGTCAGAGTGTGAGGCTCCCATGAGCCACCGAGCCAGGCCAGCTGAATTTATTAAAAAAGAAATCAGGGATTCTGGGCTGGGCTCTGTGACTCACACCAGCAATCCTAGCCCTTGGGAGGCCTAGGTGAGCGGGTCAACTGAGGTCGTGGTTTCCAGATCAGCCTGCGCATCCCGGTGAAAACTCACCACACTTAAAATAGGGGAAGAAGAAGAAAAAGAAAAGAAATCAGACAGATCAGTGTGCACCACAGAGAGGAAACGAGGTGCCTGCAGGACGCCACTCGCCCAGCCTTTCTTTATGAGGTACAGTTTCCCTCTTATCATCCAGGATGGAGTGCAACAGTGCGATCTTGGCTTATTGCCACACCCGACTCCTGGTTTTAAGTGATTGTCCTGCCAATGCCTTCAATGAAGCTGGGGTTGCAGGTGTCCACGCTGCCACGTCCAGCTAAGTTTCTATTTTTTCTACCTCGTACTTTAAATCTATGTGTATTTGATTCCTAAAACACAGCCACTATAACAAGAAATACATAAGTATATAAATAAAAACGGAATGCAGCACGTTTTTGTGTGTCTTATTTGCGCTGCAGCCACCCCGGCCTTACCTGCCCGTCCCGATTTAAGTGGAGGTGGTGCCAAAGGTATCGCATGTCATGCCAGCATCAGATTTCTTATTTTGCTCTCTTTTTATGTTTCATAGCGGGAGTGAGTTTCGTTGCGTCATCGAAGGCCCGTCTCAAAACTTTAAACTCTTGATCCATGGGCCTTGGAATTCCAAAGTGCTGGAATTAGAGGGGTGAGCCGCCTACCCAACCCAATTTTGTTTTCATTTCACAGACCGGGTTTCACTATTTTTTTGGGGGCGGGATCTAACCAGCATCATTGAGTGATCCACATTAATTGGTATTCAGAGCACCTGGATGAAAGGCTCCCATGAGCCATCCCGCCAGGCCGGCCGAATTTATTATTAAAAAAGAAATCAGGGAGACTGGGCAGGGGTCTGTGACTCACACAAGCATTCCTAGCCCTTCTGGAGGCCTAGCTGAGCAGGTCAACTGAGGTCGAGAGTTCCAGATCAGCCTGCACATCCCGGTGAAAACTCGCCACACTTAAAATAGAAGAAGAAGAAAAAGAAAAGAAAATAAAAGAAAAGAAAAGAAAAGAAAAAGAAAAGAAAACAAAAGAAATTAGATCAGTGTGCACTACTGAAAGAAAATGAGGAGACTACGGGACTTTACCCCTCTCCCAGCCATTCTTTATGACGTACAAGTTTCCCTCTTGTCACCCGGGCTGTACTGCCACAGTGTGATGTTGGGTTTTAGGAACTACCGCCTCCTGGGTTCAAGCGATTGTCCTGCCAATGCCTTCAATGTAGCTGGGGTCAGGTGTCCACCCTGTCACGTCCTGCTAACTTTCTATTTTTTTCTACCTCGTACTTCAAAACTATTTGTATTTGATTCCTAAAACACAGCCACTATAACAAGAAATAAATATGTATATAAATAAAAACAGAATGCAGCATGTTTTTGCGTGTCTTCTTTGTGCTGCGGCCACCCCGGCCTTCCGTGCGGGTCCCGATTTTAGTGGAGGTGGTGTCGAAAATATCGCATGTTATGCCAGCATCAGATTTCTCATTCTGCTCTCTTTTTATGTTCCATTGAGGGTGCCTGTTGCGTTGTGTCGTTGGAGGTTCGTGTCGAACCTGTGAACTCACAATACATCTGCCTCGGAATTCCAAAGGGCTGGAATTACAGAGGTGAGCCGCCGAGCCCAACCCACGTTTTGTTTTTGTTTCACAGACCGGGTTTCACCATTTTGTTTGAGGTGGAATCTAACCAGCAACATCTAATGATCCGCCGTAATTGGTATTCAGATTGCCTGGATGAAAGGCTCTCGAGAGCCACCGGGCATGGCCGGCCTACTTTATTTTTGAAAAACTAATTAGGGAGACTGGGCTGCGCTCTGTGACTCACAACAGCAATCCTAGCACTTTGGGAGGCCTAGGAGAGTGGGTCCACTGAGGTTGCAGGTTCCAGATGAGCCTGCACATCCGTGTGAAAACTCGCCACACTTAAAATAGGAGAAAAGCAAAAGAAACAAAAAAAAGCAGACAGATCAGTGTACACCATGAAACAAATCGGGGTGTCTGCTGGACTTTACCCCTAGCCCATCCTTTCCTTATGACGTACTGTTTCCCTATTGTCAACCGCGCTTGAGTGCAACGGTGCAAACTTGGCTTATTGCCACACTGGCCTTCTGGATTCAAGTGATTGTTTTGCCTATGCCTTCTATGAAGCTGGGGTTGCATTTGTCCACACCAACAAAGTGAGGGCATTCCATGCCTGCTTCAGATTTCTTATTTTACTTTGTTTCTAGGTTTTATATAGGTAGCCTCTTGCGTCGTGTTGTTGGAAGACCTTGTCTAATCTGTGACTTCACCATCCGTTCTCCTCGGCATTCCAAAGTGCTGGGGTTAAAAGGTGGAGCCGCCGAGCCCAACCCAAGTCTTGTTTTCGTTTCAGAGACCAGGTTTCAGAATTTTGTTTGGGTGAAACAAAATGCCTTCAATGCCTGCATATGCCTTCAATATAGCTGGGGTTCCATTTGTCCACACCACCACGTCCAGCTAACTTTCTATATTTTTGTAACTTGCACCTCAAGTCTATGTGTATTTTATGTCTAAAACACAGCCACAATTTCGAAAAATACATATATGAATGAAAACGGAACACTGAATTTCTTGCGTGTCATTTTCACGCTGCGGCCACGCCTGGATTTCGTATGGCTTCCTGATTATAGTGTAAGTGATTAGGAAGCGAACGCATTCCATGCCTGTCTCAGATTTCTTATTTTACTCTGTCTTTATGTTTTATATAAAGAGCGTGTTTCGTCGTGCCGTTGGAGGCCCATGACAAACCTGTGACTTCACGATCCGACCTCCTCGGCATTCCAAAGTGCTGGAGTTACAGAGAAGATCCTCCGAGCCCAACCAATGTTTTGTTTTCATTTCAGAGACCGGGTTTCACCATTTTGTTAGGGTGGGCTCAAAGCCACAACCCAGCGTGTTTCACCATAATTGCTATTCAGATTGCCTGGATGAAAGGCTCCCATGTGCCATTTCGTCTGGCTGCCCGACTTTATTTTTAAAAATAAAATCAGGGAGACTGGGCCTGGCCCTGTGACACAGAACAGCAATCCTAGCACTTAGGGAGGCCT
Organism: Leontopithecus rosalia; assembly: GCA_028533165.1. Taxonomy (NCBI): domain Eukaryota; kingdom Metazoa; phylum Chordata; class Mammalia; order Primates; family Cebidae; genus Leontopithecus; species Leontopithecus rosalia. The sequence goes on from CM052662.1 coordinate 456,374, forward strand.
AGGTGAGCGGGTCCACTGAGTTCGCGGGTACCAGATCGCCTGGTTCACCCTAATTGCTATTCAATGTACCCGGAAGAAAGTCTTCTGTGAGCCACCCCACCCAGCTGGCCGGATTTATTTTTAAAAAAGAAATCAGGGAAACTGGGCAGGGCTATGTGACTCACACCAGCAATCCTAGGCCTTTGAAAGGCAACAGTGCGATCTTGGCTTATTGCTACACCAGCCTTCTGGGTTAAGGGATTGTCCTGCCTATGCCTTCAATGTAGCTGGGGTTGCATTTGTCCACACCACCACGTCCAGTTAACTTTCTATATTTTTGTAACTTGTACTTCAAGTCTACGTGTATTTCATTTCTAAACAGAGCCACAATTTCGAAAAATACATATGTAAATGAAAACGGAACACTGAACTTCTTGCGTGTCATTGTCACGCTGCAGACAACCCGGGATTCCTTACGGCATCCTGATTATAGTATACGTGATTCTGAAGCGAGCACATTCCATGCCTGCTTCAGATTTCTAATTTTGCTCTAATTTTATGTTTTATATTGGGAGCGTGTTGCATCGTGCTGTTGGAGATCCATGTCGAACCTGTGACTTCATGATCCTTCCTCCTCGGCATTGCAAAGTGCTGGGGTTACAGAAAAGAGCCGCCAAGCCCATCCCAAGTTATGTTTTTGTTTCAGAGACTGGGTTTTATCATTTTCTTTGTGGTGGGCTCAAACCCGCAACCCCGCCTGTTCCACCCTAATTGGTATTCAGATTCCCTGGATGAAAGGCTCCCATGAGCCACTGCTCCCAGCCGGCCGAATTTATTATTAAAAAAACAAATTAGGGAGACTGGGCTGGACCCTGTGACTCACAACAGCAATCCTAGCACTTTGGGAGGCCTAGATGATCGAGTCCACTGAGGTCTCGGGTTTCAGATCAGCCTGCACATCCCGGTAAACACTAGCCACACTTAAAATAGGAGAAAACAAAAAAGAAAAGAAAAGAAATCAGACAGATCAGTGTGCAGCAGTGAAATGAAACGGGTTGCCTGCGGGACTCCACCCCTAGCCCAGCCTTTCCTTATTATGTACTGTTTCTTTTTGGTCACATGAGATGGAGTGCAACCATGCAATCTTGGTTTATTGCCACACCGGCCTTCTGGCTTCAAGCGATTTTTCTGTCTATGCCTTCAATGTAGCTGTGGTTGCATTTGTCCACACCACCACGTCCAGCTAACTTTCTATATTTGTGTAACTCATACCTCAAGTCTATGTGTATTTGATTTCTAAAACACAGCCACCATTTTAAAAAATACATATATAAATAAAAACGGAATACTGAACTTCTTGCGTGTCATTTTCACGCTGCGGCGACGCTGGGATTCTGTAAAGCTTCCTGATTATAGCATACGTGATTCTCAAGTGAGCACATTCCATGCCTGCCTGAGATTTGTTATTTTACTCTGTTTTTATGTTTTATATAGGGAACGTGATGCCTCGTGTCGTTGGAGGCCCATGTCGAACCTGAAACTTAACGATTCGTTCTCCTCGGCATTCCGAAGTGCTGGGGTTACAGGGGGGAGCCACCAAGCCCAACCCAAGTTTTGTTATCTTTTCAGAGACTGGAATTCACCATTTTGTTTGGGGCGGGCTCAAACCCACAACCTCGCACCTTCCACACTAATTGGTATTCAGATTGCCTGGATGAAAGGCTCCCATGAGCCACCATGACAGGCTGGCATACTATAGTTTTAAAAACCAAATTAGGGAGACTGGGCCACGCTCTGTGACTCACAACGGCAATCTTAGCACTTTGGGAGGCCTAGGTGAGTGGGTCCACTGAGGTAGCCTGTTCCAGATCAGCCTGAGCATCCTAGTGAAAACTAGCCACAATTAAAATAGAATAAAAATAAAAAGAAAAGAAAAGAAAGCAGACAGAACAGTGTGCAGCAGTGAAACAAAACGGGGTGCCTGTGGGACTTCACCGTTAGCTCAGCTTTTCTTTATGACGTAGTGTTTCCCTCTTGTCAACCGGGTTGGAGTGCAACGGTGCAAACTTGGCTTATTGCCACACTGGCTTTCTGGGTTCATGCGATTGTCCTGCCTATGCCTTCAATGTAGGTGGGGTTGCAGGTGTCCACACCAGCACGTCCAGCTAACTTTGCATATTTTTGTAACTCGTACGTCTACTCTACGTGTATTTGATTTCTAAAACACAGCCCTAATTTCAAAAAATACATATATAAATTAAAACGGAACACTGCACTTCTTGTGTGTCATTTTCACTCTGCAGCCAACCCGGGATTCTGTAAGGAATCCTAATTATAGTGTACCTGATTCCGAGGCGAGTGCATTCCATGCCTTCCTCAGATTTCTTATTTTGCTCTGTATTTATGTTTTATATAAGGAGCGTTTTGCATCGTGCCTTTGGAGGCCTGTGTCTAAACTGTGACTTCAAGATTTTTTCCTCCTCGGCATTCCAAAGTGCTGGGGTTACAGGGAAGAGCTGCTAAGCTCAACTCAAGTTTTGTTTTTGTTTCAGAGACTGGGTTTCACCATTTTGTTTGGGACCGGCTCAAACCCACAACCTTTTCTGTTCCACCATAATTGGTATTCAGATTGCCTGGATGAAAGGCTCCAGTGAGCCACTGGGCCCAGCTGGCCTACTTTATTTTTGAAAATCAAATTAGGGAGACTGGGCTGTGCTCTGTGCCTCACAAAAGCAAACCTAGCACTTTGGGAGGCCTAGGTGAGCGGGTCCAGTGAAGTCGCGGGTTCCAGATCAGCCTGCGCATCCCGTTGAAAAATCGCCACCCTTAAAATAGGAGAAAAAGAAAAATGTAAGAAAAGAAATCAGACAGATCAGTGTTCACCAGTGAAACAAAACGGGGTGCCTACGAGACTCCACCCATAGCCCAGCCTTTCCTTATTACGTTCTGTTTTCCTCTTGGCACCCGGGCTGGAGGGCAAGGGTGTGATCTTGGCTTATGGCGACACCGGCCTTCTGGGTTCATGTGATTGTCCTGCCTATGCCTTCAATGTAGCTGGGGTTGCAGGTGTCCACACCACCACGTCCAGCTATCTTCCTATATTTTTGTAACTCATTCCTCATGTCTATGTGTATTTGATTTTTAAAACACAGTCCCAATTTCGAAAAATACATATTTAAATTAAAACGAAACACTGCACTTCTTGCATGTCATTTTCACACTGCGGCCAACACTAGATTTTGTACGGCATCCTGATTATAGTGTACGTGATTCCGAAGTGAGCACATTCCATGCCTGCCTCAGATTTTTTATTTTGCTCTGTTTTTATGTTTTATATAGGGAGCATGTTGTGTCGTACCCTTGGAAGCCTGTGGCGAACCTGTGACATCACGATCTGTACTCCTCGGCATTCCAAAGTGCTGGGGTTACAGGGAAGAGCCGCCGAGCCCAACCAATGTTTTGTTTTTGTTTCAGGGAACGGGTTTCACCATTTTGTTTGGGGAGGGCTCAAACCTGAAACCCGGCCCGTTCCACCCTAATTGGTATTCAGATTGGGTGGATGAAAGGCTCCACTGTGCCACAGCACCTGACCATCAGAATTTATTATTAAAAAACAAATCAGGGAGACTGGGCCGGGCCCTGTGACTCAAAACAGCAATTCTAGCACTTTGGAGGCCTAGGTGAGCGGGTTCACTAAGCTTGGGGGTTCCAGATCGCCTGGTCCACCCTAATTGGTATAAAATGCACCAGATTAAAGTCTCCTGTGAGCCACCGAACCCAGCTGGCTGACATTATTATTAAAAAAGGAATCAGGGAGACTGGGACTGGCTATGTGACTCACACCAGCAATCCTAGGCCTTTGAAAGGCAACAGTGCGATCTTGGCTTATTGCCACACCGGCCTTCTGGGTTCAAGCAATTGTCCTGCCTATGCCTTCAATGTAGCTGGGGTTGCATTTTTCCACCCACCACGTCCAGCTAACTTTTTATATTTTTGTAACTCGTACCTCACATCTATGTGTATTTGATTTCTACACCACAGCCCCAATTTTGAAAAATACATATATAAATGAAAACGGAACACTGAACTTCTTGTGTGTTATTTTCAAGCTGCGGCCACTCCGGGATTTCATTCTGCTTCCTGATTTTAGTGTACGTGATTCCGAAGCGAGCCCATTCCATGCCTGCCTCAGATTTATTATTTTACACCGTTTTTATGTTCTATATAGGGAGCGTGATGCTTGGTGTCCTTGGAGGCCCATGTCGAACTTTGACTTCAGATTCCGTTCTTCTCGGCATTCCAAAGTGCTGGGGTTACAGGGGGGAGCCGCCGAGCCCAAACCAAGTTTTGTTTTTGTTTCAGAGACCAGGTTTCACCATTTTGTTTGGGGCGGGCTCAAACCCAGAACCTCACCTGTTACACCCTAATTGGTATTCAGATTGCCTGGATGAAGGGTTTCCGTGAGCCACCGGGCCTGGCCGGCCTATTAATTTTTAAAAAACAAATTAGGGAGATTAGGCAGCACTCTGTGACTCACAACAGCAATTCTAGCACTTTGGGAGGCCTAGGTGAGCGGGTCTACTGAGGTCAGGGGTTCCAGATCAGCCTGGGCATCCTGGTGAAAACTTGCCACACTTAAAAATAGGAGAGAAAGAAAAAGAAAAGAAAAGAAAAGAAACCAGACAGATTAATGTGCACCAGTGAAACAAAATGGGGTGCCTGTGGGACTCCACACTTGGCCCAGCCTTTTCCTATGATGTACTGTTCCCCTCTTGTTACCCCGGCTGGCATGCATCTGTGCGAACTTGGCTTATTGCCACACCGGCCTTCTGGGTTTATGTGATTGTCCTGCCTATGCCTTCAATGTAGCTGGGGTTGCAGGTGTCCACACCACGACATCCACCTAACTTTCTATATTTTTATAACTCGTACCTCAAGTCTATGTGTATTTGATTTCTAAAACACAGCCCCAATTTCGAAAAATACATATATAAATTAAAACGGAACACTGCACTTCTTGCGTGTCATTTTCATGCTGCGGCCCACCCAGGATTCTGTAAGGCATCCTGATTATACTATACGTGATTCCGAAGCAAGGACATTCCATGCCTGCCTCAGATTTCTAATTTTGCTGTTTTTGTGTTTTATATAGGGAGCGTGTTGCATAGTGTCATTGGAGGCCCGTGTCGAATTTTTGACTTCATGATCCATTCTCCTTGGCATTCCAAAGTGCTGGGGTTACAGGGGGGAGCCGCCGAACCCAAACCAGGTTTTGTATTTGTTTCAGAGACCAGGTTTCACCATTACGTTTGGGGTGTGCTCAAACCCATGACCTCGCTTGTTACACCCTAATTGGTGTTCAGATTGCCTGGATGAAAGGTTTCTGTGAGCCACCAGGCCCAGCAGGCCTATTTATTTTTAAAAAACAAATTAGGGAGACTGGGTCGTGCTCTGTGACTCACAACAGCAATCCTAGCACTTTGGGAGGCCTTGGTGAGCCAGTCCACTGAGGTCGCGGGTTCCAGATCAGCCTGGGCATCCCGGGTAAAACTCGCCACACTTAAAATAGGAGAAAAAGAAAAAAAAAAAAGAAATCAGACAGATTAGTGTGCACCAGTGAAACGAAATGGGTTGGCTGTGGGACTCCACCCCTATCTCAGACTTTCCTTATGACGTTCTTTTTTCCTTTTGTCATCCGGGCCTGAGTGCATCGGTGTGAACTTGGCTTATTGCCACACCGGCCTTCTGGGTTCAAGCGATTTTCCTGCTGATGCCTTCAATGTAGCTGGGGTTTCAGGTGTCCACACCACCATGTCCAGCTAACTTTCTATATTTTTGTAACTCTTACCTCAAGTCTATGTGTATTTGATTTCTACAACACAGCCCCAATTTTGAAAAATACATACATAAATTAAAATGGAACGCTGCACTTATTGCGTGTCATTTTCACGCTGTGGCCCACCCAGGATTCTGTAAGGCATCCTGATTATACTATACGTGATTCCGAAGTGAGCACATTTCATGCCTGCCTCAGATTTCTTATTTTACTCTGTTTTTATGTTTTATATAGGGAGCCTGTTGTGTCATGTCCTTGGAGGCCCATGTCAAACCTGTGACTTCACGATCCATTCTCCAGGGCATTTCAAAGTGCTGGGGTTACAGGTGGTGCCACCGAACCCAACCGAAGTTTTGTTTTCGTTTCAGAGACCGGGTTTCACCATTTTGTTTGGGTTGGCTTCAAACCCACAACCTCGCCTGTTCCATCCAAATTGGAATTAATATAGCCTGGATGAAAGGCTCCCGTGAGCCACCGGGCCCGGGTGGCCTACTTTATTTTTAAAAAATAAATTAGAAAGGCTGGGCCACGCTTTGTGACTCACAACAGCAATCCTAGCACTTTGGGAGGCCTAAGTGAGTGGGTCAACTGAGGTCGCGGGTTCCAGTTGAGCCTGAGCATCCCGGTGAAAACTCACCACACTTAAAATAGGAGAAAAAGAAAAAGAAAAAAAAAGAAATCAGACAGATCAGTGTGCACCAGGGAAACAAAACGTGTTACCTGGGGGACTCCACCCATAGCCCAGGCTTTTCTTATGACGTATTGTTTCCCTCTTGTCACCTGGGCTGGAGTGCAACGGTGCAAACTTGGCTTATTGCCACACCGGCATTCTGGGTTTAAGCGATTTTCATGCCTATGCCTTCAATGTAGCTGGGGTCGCAGGTGTCCACAGCACCACGTCCAGCTAACTTTCTATATTTTTGTAAATCGTACTTCAAGTCTATGTGTATTTGATTTCTAAAACACAGCCCCAATTTCAAAAAATATATATACAAATTAAAACAAAACACTGCACTTCTTGCATGTCATTTTCACGCTGCGGCCCACCCAGGATTTTGTAAGGCATCCTGATTATACTATACATGATTCCAAAGCGAGCACATTCCATGCCTGCCTCAGATTTCTTATTTTGCTCTGTTTTTATGTTTTATTTAGGGAGCGTGTTGCATAGTGTCATTGGAGGCCCGTGTCGAACCTCTGACTTCACGATCCACTCTCCTCAGCATTCCAAAGTGCTGGGTTTACAGGGTAGAGCCGCTGAGCCCAACCCATGTTTTGCTTTTGTTTCAGAGACCGGGTTTCACCATTCTGTTGTGGCGGGCTCAAACCCGCAACCCTGCCTGTTCCATACTAATTGGTATTTAGATTGCCTGACTGAAAGGCTCCTGTGAGCCACCGCGCCTGGCTGACCGACTTTATTATTAAAAAAGGAATCAGGGAGATTGGGCCGGGTAATGTGATTCACAACAGCAATCCTAGCACTTTGGGCGGCCTTGGTGAGCGGGTCCACTTAGGTTTCAGGTTGCAGATCGCCTTGTCTACCCTAATTGGTATTCAATGCACCCTGATGAAAGTCTCCTGTGAGCCACCGCACCCAGCCGGCCAACTTTATTATTACAAAAGGAATCAGGAAGACTGGGCCGGGCTATGTGACTCACACCAGCAATCCTATGCATTTGAAAGGGAATAGTGCCACTTGGCTTATTGCCACACCGGCCTTCTGGGTTCAAGGGATTGTCCTGCCTATGCTTTCAATGTAGCTGGGGTTGCAGGTGTCCACACCACCACGTCCAGCTAACTTTCTATATTTTTGTAACTCATACCTCAAGTCTATGTGTATTTGATTTCTAAAACACAGCCCCAATTTCAAAAAATACATATATAAATTAAAACGGAACACTGCACTTCTTGTGTGTCATTTTCATGCTGAGGCCAACCCGGGATTTCATATGGCATCCTGATTATAGTGTACGTGACTCCAAAGGGAGCGCATTTTATGCCTGCCTCAGATTTCTTATTTTGCTCTGTTTTTATGTTTTATATAGGGAGCGTGTTGCATCATGCCATTGGAGGCTCGTGGCAAACCTGTGACTTCACGAGCTGTCTTCTTAGGCATTCCAAAGTGCTGGGGTTACAGGGAAGAGCCGCCAAGCCAAAACCAAGTTTTATTTTCCTTTCAGAGACCGGGATTCACCATTTGGTTTGGGGCGGGCTCAAACCCACAACCCCACCTGTTCCACCGTAATTCGTATTCAGATTGCCTGGATGAAAGGCTCCCGTGAGCCACTGCGCCCGGCGGCGGACTTTATTATTTAAAAACAAATCATGGAAACTGGGCCAGGCACTGTGACTCACAACAGCAATGCTTGCACTTTGGGAGAACTAGGTGAGGGGTCCACTGAGGTCTCAGGTGGCAGATCGCCTGCTCCACCCGAATTGCTAATCAATGCACCTGTATGAAAGTCTCCTGTGAGCCACTGTACCCAGCTGAAAGACTTTATTATTAAAAAAGACATCAGGGAGACTGGGCCTTGCTATATGACTCACACCGGCAAACCTAGGCCTTTGAAAGGCAACAGTGCGATCTTGGCTTATTGCCATACCGGCCTTCTAGGTTCAAGCGATTGTCCTGCCTATGCCTTCAATTTAGATGGGGTTGCATTTGTCCACACCACCATGTCCAACTAACTTTCTATATTTTGGTAACTCGTACCTCACGTTTATGTGTATTTGATTTCTAAAACACAGCCACAATTTCAAAAAATACATATATAAATGAAAACAGAACACTGAAATTCTTGCGTGTCATTTTCACACTGCGGCCATGCTGGGATTCCTTACACCTTCCTGATTATAGTTTACCTGATTCCGAAGCGAGTGCATTCCATGCCTGCCCCAGATTTCATATTTTACTCTGGTTTTATGTTTTATATAGAGAGCCTGTTGCATCGTGTACTTGGAGGCCCGTGCTGGGGTTACAGAGGGGAGCCGCCAAGCCCAACCCAAGTTTTGTTTTTGTTTCAGAGACCGGGTTTCACTATTTTGTTTGAGGCGGGCTCAAAACCAAAACCTCGCCTGTTCCACCCTAATTGGAATTCAGATTGCCTGAAGGAAAGGCTCCCGTGATCCACCAAGCCAGCAGCCTCTGCATCCTGGTGAAAACTCGCCAAACTTAAAATAGGAGAAAAAGAAAAAGAAAAGAAAAGAAATCAGACAGATCAGCGTGCACCAGTATAAGGAAACGTGTTGCCTGCGGGACTCCACCTCTAGCCCAGTCTTTCCTTATGACGTATTGTTTCTCTCTTGTCATCCGGGCTGGAGTGCAACGGTGCAAACTTGGCTTATTGCCACACCAGCATTCTGGGTTCAAGCGATTGTCCTGCCTATGCCTTCAATGTAGCTGGGTTTGCAGGTGTCCACAGCACAACGTCCAGCTAACTTTCTATATTTTTGTAAATCGTACCTCAAGTCTATGTGTATTTGATTTCTAAAACACAGTCCCAATTTCAAAAAATACATATGTAAATTAAAACAAAACACTGCACTTCTTGCGTGTCATTTTTACGCTACAGCCAACCCGGGATTCCATATGGCATCCTGATTATAGTGTACGTGATTCCGAAGTGAGTGCATTCCATGCCTGCCTCAGATTTCTTATTTTGCTCTGTTTTTATGTTTTATATAGGGAGTGTGTTGCGTCGTGCCGTTGGAGGCCCGTGTCGAATCTGTGACTTCACGATCCGTTTTCCTCGGCATTCCAAAGTGCTTGAGTTACAGGGAAGAGCCACCAAGCCCAACCCAAGTTTTTTTTTCGCTTCGGACGCGGGTTTCACCATTTTGTTTGGGGCGGGTTCAAACCACAACCTCTCCTGTTCCACCGTAATTGGTTTTCAGATTGCCTGAATGAAAAGTTCCCATGATCCACTAAGACTGGCAGGCCTACTTTATTTTTAAAAACCAAATTAGGGAGACTGGGCCGCACTTTGTGACTCACAACAGCAATCCTAGCACTTTGGTAGGCCTAGGTGAGCGGGTCCACTGAGGTCGCGGGTTACAGATCATCGTAGGCATTTCAGTGAAAACTCGCCACACTTAAAATAGGAGAAAAAGAAAAAGGAAATAAAGGAAAGTAGACAGATCACTGTGCACCAGTAAAATGAAATGGGGTGCCTGTGAGACTCCACCTCTAGCCCAGCATTTCCTTATGCCGTACTGTTTTTCTCTTGTCACCCGTGCTAGAATGCAATGGTGTTAACTTGGTTTATTGCCACACCGGCCTTATGGGTTCAAGCGATTGTCCTGCCTATGCAATCAATGTAGCTGGGGTTTCAGGTGTCCACACCACCACGTCCAGCTAACTTTCTATATTTTTGTAACTCGTACCTGAAATCTATGTGTTTTTAATTTCTAAAAAACAGCACCAATTTCGAAAAATACATATATAAATTAAAACGGAACACTGCACTTCTTGCGTGTCATTTTCATGCCGGGTCCAACACAGTATTCTGTACGGCATCCTAATTATAGTGTACGTGATTCCGAAGCGAGCACATACCATGCCTGCCTCAGATTTCTTATTTTACTCTGTTTTTATGTTTTATATAGGGAGCGTGTTGCCTCGTGCCATTGGAGGCCCATGTCGAACCTGTGATTTCATGATCATTTTTCCTCGGAATTCCAAAGTGCTGGGGTTACAGGGAAGATCCGCCGAGCCCAACCCAAGTTTTGTTTTCGTTTTAGAGACCGGGTTTCACCATTTTTTTTGGTGCGGGCTCAAACCTGAAACCCCACCTGTTCCACCCTAATTAGTATTGAGATTCCCTGGATGAAAGGCTCCTGTGAGCCACTGCGCCCGGCCGACTGTCTTTATTATTAAAAAACAAATCAGGGAGACTGGGTCGGGCCCTGTGACTCACAACAGCAATCCTAGAACTTTGGGAGGCCTAGGTGAGTGGGTCCACTGAGGTCGTGGTTCCAGATCGCCTGGTCCACCCTAATTGGTATTCAATGCACCCGGATGAAAGTCTCCTGTGAGGCACCGCACCCAGCCAGTCGACTTTCTTATTAAAAAAGAAATCAGGGAGACTGGGCCGGGCTATGTGAAACACACCAGCAATCCTAGGCTTTGAAAGGAAACAGTTCGATTTTTGGCTTATTTCCACACAGGCCTTCTGGGTTCAAGTGATTGTCCTGCCTATGCCTACAATGTAGCTGGGGTTGCATTTGTCCACACGACCAGGTCCAGCTAACTTTTTCTATTTTTGTGACTCATACCTCATGTCTATGTGTATTTGATTTCTAAAACAAAGCCACAATTTCGAAAAATACATATATAAATGAAAACGGAACACTGAATTTCTTGCGTTTCATTTTCAAGCTGCAGCCACTCCAGGATTCTGTATGGCTTCCTGATTATATTGTACGTGATTGGGAAGCGAGGACATTCCATGCTTGCCTCTGATTTCTTATTTTACTCTGTTTTTATATTTTATATTCGGAGTGTGTTGCATCATGATGTTGGAGGCCCTTGTCGAACCTGTGACTTCACTATCCGTTCTCCTTGGCATTCCAAAGTGCTGGGATTACAGGGGGGAGCCACCGAGCCCATCCCAAGTTTTGTTTTTGTTTCTGAGACCAGGTTTCACCATTTTGTTTTGGGCGAGCTCAAACCCATAACCTCGCCTGTACCACCCTATTTGGTATTAAGATTGCCTGGATAAAAGGCTCCTGTGAGCCACCGCACCAGGCCAGCCTACTTTATTTTTAAAAAACAAATTTAGGAGACTGGGCCGCACTATGTGACTCACAACAGCAATCCTAGCACTTTGGGAGGCCTAGGTGAGCGGGTCCACTGAGGTGGTGTGTTCCAGATCAGCCTGTGCATCCCGGTGAAAACTCACCCCACTTAAAATAGGAGAAAACGAAAAAGAAAAAAAAAAGAAATCAGACAGATCAGTGTGCACCAGTGAAACGAAACAGGTTTCCTGTGGGACTCCACCCCTAGCCCAGCCTTGTCTTATGACGTACTGTTTCCCTCTTGTGACCTGGGCTGGAGTGCAATGGTGCAATCTTGGCTTATTGCCACACCGGCCTTCTGGGTTCAAGCGACTGTCCTTGCCTATGCCTTTAATGTAGCTGGGGTTGCATTAGTCTACACCATGACGTTCAGCTAACTTTCTATATTTTTGTAACTCATACCTCAATTCTATGTGTATTTGATTTCTAAAACACAGCCACAATTTCGAAAAATACATATACACTGAACTTCTTGCGTGCCATTTTCATGCTGCCGCCATGCCAGGATTCCATACAGCTTCCTGGTTATAGTGTACATGGTTCCGAAGTGAGCACATTCCATGGCTGCCTCAGATTTCTTATTTTGCTCTGTTTCTATGTTTTATATAGGCAGTGTGTTGTGTCGTGTTGATGGAGTCCCATGTCGAACCTGTGACTTCACGATTCGTCCTCCTTTGCATTCCAAAGTGCTGGGGTTACAGGGGGGAGACGCCGAGCCCAACCTATGTTCTGTTTTCGTTTCAGAGACTGGGTTTTACCATTTTGTTTGGGGCGGGCTCAAACCCACAACCTCGCCTGTTACACCCTATTTGGTATTCAGATTTTCTTGATGAAAGGTTTTCATGAGCCACCAGGCCTGGCTGGACTATTTATTTTTAAAAAACAAATTAGGGAGACTGGACCTTGCTCTGTGACTCACAACAGCAATCCTAGCACTTTGGGATTCCTAGGTGAGCGGGTTCACTGAGGTCACAGGTTCCAGATCAGCCTGAGCATCCCAGTGAAAACTTGCCACACTTAAAATAGGAGAAAAAGAAAAAGAAAAGAAAATAAATAAGACAGATCAGTGTGCACCAGTGAAATGAAACGGGGTGCCTGTGTGACTCCACCCCTAGCCCAGCCGTTCCTTATGATGTACTGTTTTTCTCTTGTCATCTAGGCTGGAGTGCTATGGTGCGAATGTGGTTTATTGCCACACTGGCAATCTGGGTTCATGTGATTTTCCTGCCTATGCCTTCAATGTAGCTGGGGTTGAATTTGTCCACACCACCACGTTCAGCTAACTTTCTATCTTTGTGTAACTCGTACCACATCCAGCTAACTTTCTATATTTGTGTAACTCGTACCTCAAGTCTATGTGTATTTGATTTCTAAAGCACAGCCCTAACTTTGAAAAATACATACATAAATTAAAATGGAACACTGCACCTCTAGCGTGTTATTTTTATGCTGCGGCCCACCCAGGATTCCGTACAGCATCCTGATAATAGTGTACATGATTCTGAAGGGAGCGCATTCCATTCCTGCTTCAGAATTCTAATTTTGCTCTGATTTTATGTTTTATATAGAGAGCGTGCTGCGTTCTGCCATTGGAGGCCCGTGGAGAATCTGTGACTTCATGATCCTTCCTCCTCGGCATTGCAAAGTGCTGGGGTTATAGGGAAGACCTGCAGAGCCCAACGCAAGTTTTGTTTTTGTTTCAGAGACCGGGTTTCCCCACTTTGTTTGTGGCGGGCTCAATCCGGCAACCCCGCCTGTTCCAACCTAATTGGTATTTATATTCCCTGGATGATTATAGTGTACGTGATTCCGAAGCGAGTGAATTCCATGCTTGCCTCAAATTTCTTATTTTACTCGGTTTTTATGTTTTATATAGGGAGCATGTTGCGTCGTGCCATTGGAGGCCCGGGTCAAACCTGTGACTTCAGGATTCTTTTTCCTCTGCATTCCAAAGTACTGGGGTTACAGGGGGGAGCCGCCGAGACCAACCCAAGTTTTGTTTTCATTTCAGAGACCGGATTTCACCATTTTGTTTAAGGTGGGCTTAAACCCACATTCTCGCCTGTTCCACCCTAATTGGTATTCAGATTGCCTGTATGAAAGGCTCCCATGAGCCACCGGGCCCAGCAGTCCTACTTTAGTTTTAAAAAACAAATTAGGGAGACTGGGCCACGCTTCTTGATCACAACAGCAATCCTAGCACTCTGGGAGGCCTAGGTGAGTGGGTCCACTGAGGTCGCGGGTTCCAGATAAGCCTGAGCATCCCATTGAAAACTTGCCACACTTAAAATAGGAGAAAAGGAAAAAGAAAAAAAAAGAAATCAGACAAATCAGTGTACAGCAGTAAAACGAAACAGGTTGCCTGCAAGACTCCACCCCTAGCCCAGCCTTTCCTTATGACGTACTGTTTCCCTCTTGTCACCCAGGCTGGAGTGCAATGGTGCAATCTTGGTTTATTGCCACTTCGGCTTTCTGGGTTCATGCGATTGTCCTGCCTATGCCTTCAATGTAGCTGGGGTTGCAGGTGTCCACACCACCACGTCCAGCTAACTTTTTATATTTTTGTTACTCGTACATCAAGTATACGTGTATGTGATTTCTAAAACACAGCCCCAGTTTTGAAAAATACATATATAAATTAAAACGGAACACTGCACTTCTTTTGTGCCTTTTTCACTCTGCGGCCAACCCAGAATTCCGTACGGCATCCTGATTATAGTGTACCTGATTCCAAAGCGAGGTCATTCCATGCCTGCCTCAGATTTCTTATTTTGCTCTGTTTTTATGTTTTTTATACGGCGCGTGTTGCGTTGTGCTGTTGGAGGCCCGTGGCGAACCTGTGACTTCACGATCCGTCCTTCTTGGTATTCCAGAGGGCTGGGGTTACAGGGAAGAGCTGCCAAGCCCACCACAAGTTTTATTTTCATTTCAGAGACCGGGTTTTACCATTTTTTGGGGGGCAGGCTCAAACCTGCAACCCCCCCGTTCCACCCTAACTGGTATTCAGATTGCCTGAATGAAAGGCTCCCGTGAGCCACAGGGCCCGGCCGCCTACTTTATTTTTAAAAAACAAATTACGGAGACTGGGCCACGCTTTGTGACTCACAGCAGCAATCCTAGCACCATGGTAGGCCTAGGTGAGCCTGTCCACTGAGGTCGCCAGTTCCAGATCAGCCTGCGCATCCCGGTGAAAACTCGCCACACTTAAAATAGAAGAAAAAGAAAAAGAAAAGAAAAGAAATCAGACAGAGCAGTGTGCACCAGTGAAACGAAACTGGGTGCCTGTGGGACTCCACCCCTAGCCCAGCCTTCCCTTAAGAGGTACTGTTTTCATCTTGTCACCAGAGCTGGAGTGCAATGGTGCAAACTTGGCTTACTGCCACACCAACCTTCTGGGTTTATGCGATTGTCCTGCCTATGCCTTCATTGTAGCTGGGGTTGCAGATGACCACACCACCATGTCAAGCTAACTTTCTATATTTTTGGAACTCGTACCTCAAATCTATTTGTATTTGATTTCTAAAACACAGCCACAATTTCGAAAAATACATATATAAATAAAAACCAAACACTGCACTTCTTGTGTGTCATTTTCACGCTGCGGCCAACCCGAGATTCCCTACGGCATCCTGATTATAGTGTACGTGATTCCAAAGCGAGCGCATTCCATGCCTTCCTCATATTTCTTATTTTGCTCTGTTTTTATTTTTTATATAGGGAGCGTGTTGCATCGTGCTGTTGGAGGCCAGTGTCGAACCTGTGACTTCACGATCCCTCCTCCTTGGCATTCCAAAGTGCTGGGGTTACAGGGAAGAGCCACCCAGCCCAACCCAAGTTTTGTTTTCGTTTCAGAGACCAGGTTTCACCATTTGGTTTGGGGCGGGCTCAAACCCGAACCTCCGCCTGTTCAACCCTATTTGGTATTCAGATTACCTAGATTAAAGGCTCCCGTGAGCCACCTCACGCAGCTGGCCGATTTTATTATTAAAAAATAAATCAGGGAGACTGGGCCGGGCCCTGTGACTCACAACAGCAATCCTAGCAATTTGAGAGGCCTAGGTAAGCGGGTCCACTGAGGTCGAGGGTTCCAGATTGCCTGGTCCACCCTAATTGGTATTCAATGCACCCGGGTGAAAGTCTCCTGTGAGCCAACTCACCCAGCCGGCCGACTTAATTATTAAAAAAGGAATCAAGTAAACTGGGCCAGGCTATGTGACTCACACCGGCAATCCTAGGCCTTTGAAAGGCAAGAGCACGACCTTGGCTTATTGCCACACCTGCCTTCTGGGTTCAAGTGATTGTCCTGCCTATGCCTTCAATGTAGCTGGGGTTGAATTTGTCCACACCACCACGTTCAGCTAACTTTCTATATTTATGTAACTCGTACCTCATGTCTATGTGTATCTGATTTCTAAAACACAGCCACAATTTCGAAAAATTCATATATAAATGAGAACGGAACACTGAACTTCTTGCCTCCCATTTTCAAGCTGCGGCCACTCCAGGATTCTGGATGGCTTCCTGATTATAGCGTACGTGATTGCGAAGCGAGTGCATTTCATGCCTGCCTCAGATTTTTATTTTACTCTTTTTTTATATTTTATATATGGAGCGTGTTGCATCATGTAGTTGGAGGCCTGGGTCAGTCCTGTGACTTCACGATCCATTCTCCTCGGCATTCCGAATTGCTGGGGTTATAGGAGGGAGCCGCCATGCCCAACCCAAGTTTTGTTTTTATTTCAGAGACCAGGTTTCACCATTTTGTTTAAATTGGGCTCAAACCCACAATATCACCTGTTCCACCCTAATTGGTATTCAGATTGCCTGGGTGAAAGGCTCCCGTGAGCCACCGGCCCAGCCGGCCTACTTTAGTTTTAAAAAACAAATTAGGGAGACTGGGCCACGCACTGTGACTCATAACAGAAATCCTAGCACTTTGGGAGGCCTAGGTGAGCGGGTCCACTGAGGTCGCGGGTTCCAGATCAGCCTGAGAATCCCGGTGAAAACTAGCCACACTAAAAATAGGAGAGAAAGAAAAAGAAAAGAAAAGAAATCAGACAGATCAATGTGCAGCAGTGAAACAAAACAAATTGCCTGCGGGACTCCACCCCTAGCCCAGCCTTTCCTTATGACGTACTGTTTCTCTCTTGTCACCCGAGCTGGAGTGCAATGGTCCAATCTTGGCTTATTGCCACACTGGCGTTCAGGGTTCATGCGATTGTCCTGCCTATGCCTTCAATGGAGGTGGGTTTGCAGGTGTGCACACCACCACTTCCAGCTAACTTTCTATATTTTTGTAACTTGTACGTCAATTCTAAGTGTATTTGATTTCTAAAACACAGCCCCAATTTCGAAAAATACATATATAAATTAAAACGGAACACTGCACTTCTTGCGTGTCATTTTCACTCTGTGGCCAACCCAGGATATTGCACGGCATCCTTTTTATGGTGTACGTGATTCCAAAGTGAGCGCATTCCATGCCTGTCTCAGATTTCTTAATTTGCTCTGTTTGTAAGTTTTATATAGGGAGCGATTTGCGTCCTGCTGTTGGAGGCCCGTGTCGAACCTGTGACTTCACGATCCGTTCTTGGCATTCCAATATGCTGGGATTATAGGGAATAGCCACCGAGGCCAACCCAAGTTTTGTTTTTGTTTCAGAAACTGTGTTTCACCATTTTGTTTGCAGCGGGCTCAAACCCACAACCCTGCCTGTTCCACCCTAATTGGTATTCAGATTGCCTGGATGAAAGTCTCTTGTGAGCCTACGCATCTGGCCGGCCGACTTTATTATTAAAAAACAAATCCGGGAGACTGGGCCGGGCCCTGTGACTCACAACAGCAATCCTAGAACTTTGGGAGGCCTAGGTGAGCGGGTCCACTGAGGTCGCAGTTCCAGATCACCTGGTCCACCTTAATTGGTATTCACTGCACCCGGATGAAAGTCTTCTGTGACCCACCTCACCCAGCTGTCCGACTTCATTATTAAAAAAGAAATCAGGAAGACTGGGCCGGGCTATGTGACTCACAACAATAATCCAAGGCCTTTGATAGGCAACGGTGTGATTATGGCTTATTGCCACACCAGCTTTCTGGGTCCAAGCGATTGTCCTGCCTATGCCTTCAATGTAGATGGGGTTGCATTTGTCCACACCACCACATCCAGCTAACTTTCTATATTTATGTAACTCGTACCTCAGGTCTATGTATTTGATTTCTAAAACACAGCCTCAATTTCGAAAAATACAGATATAAATCAAAACGGAAAGCTGAACTTCTTGCCAGTCATTTTCATGCTGCGGCCACGCCAGAATTTTTGATTATAGTGTATGTGATTATAGTGTACGTGATTCTGAAGTGAGCGCATTTTATGCCTGCCTCAAATTTCTTATTTTACTCGGTTTTTATGTTTTACATAGAAAGCCTGTTGCATCCGGTCATTATTGGCCCATGTCTAACCTGTGACTTCACGATCCCTTCTCCTCAGCATTCCAAAGTGCTGGGGTTACAGGGAGAAGCCGCTGAGCCCCACCCAAGTTTTGTTTTCTTTTCAGAGACCGGGTTTCACCATTTTGTTTGGGGCGGGCTCAAAACCCAACGCCGCCTGTTCCACCCTAATTGGTATTCAGATTGCCTGGATGAAAGGCTCCCGGGAGGCACCCCGACCGGCTGGCTGTCTTTATTATTAGAAACAAATCATGGAGACTGGGCAGCGCTCTGTGACTCACAACAGCAATCATAGCCCTTTGGGAGGCTGTGGTGAGCGGGTCCACTGAGGTCGTGGGTTCCAGATCAGCCTGTGCATCCTGGTGAAAACTCGCCACACTTAAAATAGGAGAAAAAGAAAAAGAAAAGAAAAGAAATCAGACAGATCCTTGTGCACCTGTGAAACGAAACAAGGTGCCTGCTGGACTCCATCCCTATCCCAGCCTTTCCTTATGACATAGTGTTTCCCTCTTGTCACCGGGGCTGGAGTGCAATGGTGCAACCTTGGCTTATTGCCACCCCTGTCTTCTGGCTTTAAGGGATTGTACTGCCTATGCCTTCAACGTAGCTGGGGTGGCAGGTGTCCACACCACCACGTCCAGCTAACTTTCTATATTGTTGTAACTCGTACCTCAATCTATGTGTATTTGATTTCTAAAACACAGCCCCAATTTCGAAAAATACATATATAAATGAAAACAAAACACTAAACTTCTTGCGTGTAATTTTCACGCTGCAGCCACGCTGGGATTCTGTACAGCTTCCTGATTATAGTGTATGTGATTCCGAGGCGAGTGCATTCCATGCCTGCCTCAGATTTCTTATTTTCCTCTGTTTTTATGTTTTATATAGGGAGCGTGTTGTGTCGTGTCCTTGGAGGCCCATGTCAATTCTGTGAGTGCACGATCCGTTCTCCTCGGCATTCCAAAGTGCTGAGGTTACAGGGGGGAGCCGCTGAGCCCACCCTAAGTTTTGTTTTTGTTTCAGAGACCGGGTTTCACCATTTTCTTTGGGGTGGGCTCAAACCCACAACCTTGCCTGTTCCAACCTAATTGGTATTCAGATTGCCTGGCTATAAGGCTCCCGTGTACCACCGTGCCTGGCCAGCCGATTTTATTGTTAAAAAACAAATTTTGGAGACTGGGCTGGGCTCTGTGACTCACAACAGCAATCCCAGCACTTTGAGAAGCCTAGGTGAGCTGGTCCACTGAGGTCATGGGTAACAGATCAGACTGTGCATCCTGGTGAAAATTTGCCACACTTAAAATAGGAGAAAAAGGAAAAGAAAAGAAAAGAAATCAGACATATCAGTGTGCACCAGTGAAACAAAAAGTGGTGCTCGCGGGGCTCCAACCCTAGCTCACCCTTTTCCTATGACCAACAGTTTCCCTCTTGTCACCCGGCTGGAGTGCAACGGTGCCATCTTGGCTTAATGCCACACCGGCCTTCTGGGTTCATGCGATTCTGCTGCCTATGCCTTCAATGCAGCTGCGGTTGCAGGTGTCCACACCACCACGTCCAGCTAACTTTCTGTGTTTTTGTAAATCGTACCTCAAGTCTATGTGTATTTGATTTCTAAAACACAGCCCCAATTTCGAAAAATACATATATAAATTAAAATGGAACACTGCACTTCTTGCATGTCATTTTCACTCTGAGGCCAACCCGGGATTATATTCGGCATCCTGATTATAGTGTACGGGATTCCAAAGCGCGCGCATTCCATGCCTGCCTCAGATTTCTTATTTTGCTCTGTTTTTATGTTTTATAAAGGGAGCGTTTTGTGCCGTGCCATTGGAGGCCGTGTCGAACCTGTTACTTTACGATCCGTCCTCCTCAGTATTCCAAAGTGCTGGGTTTACATGGAAGAGCCGCCGAGCCCAATCCAAGTTTTATTTTTGTTTCAGAGAACGGGTTTCACCATTTTCTTTGGAGCGGCCTTAAACCCGAAACCCCGCCTCTTCCACCCTAATTGGTATTCAGATTGCCTGGATGAAAGGCTCCCATGAGTCACCGTGGCCGGCCCGCCAACTTTATTATTAAAAAACTAATCAGGGAGTCTGGGCTGGACCTTGTGAATCACAACAGCAGTCCTAGAAGTTTGGGAGTCCAAGAAGAGCATGTCCACTGAGGTCGAGGGTTCCAGATCGCCTGGTCCATCCTAATTGGTATTCAATGCATGCAGACGAAAGACTCCTGTGAGCCACCACACCCTGCCGGCCGACATTATTATAAAAAAAATAAGTCAGGGAGACTGGGCCAGGCTATATGACACACACCAACCATCCTAGGCCTTTGAAGGGCAACAGTGCGATCTTGGCTTATTGCCACACCGGCCTTCTGGGTTCATGCGATTCTGCTGCCTACGCCTTTAATGCAGCTGCGGTTGCAGGTGTCCACACCACCACGTTTAGCTAACTTTCTATATTTTTGTAACTCGTACCTCAAGTCTATGTGTATTTGATTTCTAAAACACAGACCCAATTTTGAAAAATACATATGTACATTAAAACGGAACACTGCACTTCTTGCGTGTCATTTTCATTCTGCGGACAACCCGGGATTCCGTACGGCATCCTGATTATAGTGTACGTGATTCCGAAGCGAGCAGATTCCATGCCTGCGTCAGATTTTTTTATTTTGCTCTAATTTTTTGTTTTATATAGGGAGCGTGTTGTGTCTTTCCGTTGAAAGCCCATGTCGAACCTGTGACTTCAGGATCCGTCCTCCTCAGCATTCCAAAGTGCTGGGGTTACAGGGAAGAGCCGCTGAGCCCAACCCAAGTTTTGTTTTCCTTTCAGAGATGGGGTTTCACCATTTGGTTTGGGGCGGGCTCAAACCCACAACCCTGCCTGTTCCACCCTAATTGGTATTCAGATTGCCAGAAGGAAAAGCTCCCTTGAGCCACTGCGCCCAGCTGGCCAACTTTTTATTAAAAAACAAATCAGGGAGAATGGGCTGGGCCCTGTGATTCACAACAGCAATCATAGCACTTTGGGAAGCCTAGGTGAGCGGGTCCACTGAGGTTGAGGTTTGCAGATTGCCTAATTCATCCTAATTGGTATTCAATGCACACGGAAAAAGTCTCCTGTGAGCCATTGCACCGAGCCGGCCGACTTTATTATTAAAAAAGAAATCTGGGAGACTAAGCCGGGGTATGTCACTCACACCAGCAATCATAGGAATTTGAAAGGCAACAGAGCGATCTTAGAGTATTGCCACACTGACCTTCTGGGTTCAAGCCATTGTCATGCCTATGCCTTCAATGTAGCTGGGGTTGCATTTTTTCATACCACCACATCCAGCTAACTTTCTATATTTTTGTAACTCGTACCTCAAGTCTATGTGTATTTGATTTTTAAAACACAGCCCCAATTTTGAAAAATACATATATAAATTAAAATGGAACTCTGCACTTCTTGCTGTCATTTTCATGCTGCTGCCAACCCGGGATTCTGTAGGGCATTCTGATTATAGTGTAGGTGATTGCGAAGTGAGCGCATTCCATGCCTGCCTCAGATTTCTTATTTTGCTCTGTTTTTATGTTTTATATGGAGCATGTTGCATCGTGCTGTTGGAAGCCAGTGGCGAACCTGTGACTTCTGGGTCTGTCCTCCTCGACATTCCAAAGTGCTGGGGTTAAAGGGAAGAGCCGCCGAGCCCAACCCAAGTTTTGTTTTCATTTCAGAGACCGGGTTTTACCATTTTGTTTGGGCCAGGCTCAAACCCCCAAACCCACCTGTTCCACCCTAATTGCTATTCAGATTGCCTGGATAAAATAAGCCCATTAGCCACCGCACCCAGCCGGCCGACTTTGTTATTAAAAAACAAATCAGGGAGACTGGGCTGGGCCCTGTGACTCACAACAGCAATCCTAGCACTTTGGGAGGCCTTGGTGAGTCGGTCCATGGAGGTCGTGGGTTCCAGATCACCTGGTCCACCCTAATTGGTATTTACTGCACCCGGATGAAAGTCTCCTGTGAGACACCGCACCCAGCCGGCCGACTTTATTATTAAAAAAGAAATCAGGAAGACTGGGCCCAGCTATGGAACTCACACTGGCAATCCTAGGCCTTTCAAGGGCAGCAGGGCAATCTTAGCTTATTGCCACACTGGCCTTCTGGGTTCAAGCGATTGTCCTGCCTATGCCTTCAGTGTAGCTGGGGTTGAATTTGTCCACACCATGACGTCCAGCTAACTTTCTATATTTTTGTAACTCGTACCTCATGTCTATGTGTATTTGATTTCTAAAGCACTGCCCCAATTTTGAAAAATACATATATAAATGAAAACGGAACACTGACCTTCTTGCATGCCATTTTCAAGCTGCGACCATGCCTGGATTCCAGACGGCTTCCTGATTATAGCGTATGTGATTCCGAAGTGAGCGCATTCCAGGCCTGCCTCAGATTTTTATTTTACTCTGTTTTTATATTTTATATAGGGAGCGTGTTGTGTCGTGTAGTTGGAAGCCCAGGTCGAACCTGTGACTTCACAGTCCGTTCTCCTCGGCATTCCAAAGTGCTGGTGTTACAGGGGGGAGCCGCGGAGCCCCACTTAAGTTTTGTTTTCGTTTCAGAGACTGGGTTTTACCATTTTGTTTAAGGTGGGCTCAAACCACAACCTCACCTGTTCCACCCTAATTGGTATTCAGATTGCCTGGATGAAAGGCTCCCATGAGCCACTGCACCCGGCCGGCCGACTTTATTATTAAAAAAAAAATCAGGCATATTAGGCCAGGTAAAGTGACTCACAACAGCAATCCTAGCACTTTGGGTGGCCTATGTGAGCGGGTCCACTGAGATCGCGGGTTCCAGATCAGCCTGGGCATCCCGGTGAAATCTAGCCACACTCAAAATAGGAGAAAAAAAAAGAAAAGAAAAGCAATCAGACAGATCAGTGTGCAGCAGTGAAACGAAACGAGTTGCCTGAGTGACTCCACCCATAACCCAGCCTTTCCTTATGACGTACTGTTTTCCTCTTGTCACCCGGACTGGAGTGCAATCGTCTGAACTTAGCTTATTGCCACACCGGCTTTCTGGGTTCATGCAATTATCCTGCCTATGCGTTCAATGTAGCTGGGGTTGCAGGTGTCCACACCACCAAGTACAGCTAACTTTCTATATTTTTGTATCTCGTACCTCAAGTCTAAGTGTACTTGATTTCTAAAACGCAGTCCCAATTTCAAAAAATACATATATAAATTAAAACGGAAGACTGCACTTCTTGTGTGTCATTTTCACTCACTCTGCGGCAAACCTAGGATTCCGTACTGCTTCCTGATTATAGTGTACCTGATTCCGAAGTGAGCGCATTCCATGCCTGCCTCTGATTTCTTATTTTACTCTGTTTTTATGTTTTATATAGAAACCGTGTTGCTTCGTTCTGTTGAAGGCCCGTGTCGAACCTCTGACTTCACCATCCATCCTCCTGGGCATTCCAAAGTGCTGGTGTTACAGGGAAGAGCCTCAGAGCCCAACCCAAGTTTTGTTTTTATTTCAGAGACCAGGATTCACCATTTTGCTTGGGGCAGGCTTAAACCCACAACCCCGCTTGTTCCACCCTAATTGGTATTCAGATTGCCTGGATGAAAGGCTCCCATGAGCCACCTTGCCCAGCCAGTCGACTTTATTATTAAAAAAGAAATCAGGGAGACTGGGCCAGGCCTTGTGACTCACAACTGCAATCCTAGCACTTTGGGACCTCTAGGTGAGCGGGTCGACTATGGTCACGGTTTGCAGATCGCCTGGTCCACCCTAATTGGTATTCAATGCACCCTGATGAAAGTCTCCTGTGAGTCACCCCACCCAGCCAGCCAACTATATTATTAAAAATGTAATCAGGGAGAGTGGGCCGGGCTATGTGACTCATATCAGCAATTCTAGGCTTTGAAAGGCAACAGTGAGAACTTGCCTTATTGCCACACCGGCCTTCTGGGTTCAAGCGATTGTCCTGCCTATGCCTTCAATGTAGCTGGGGTTGCATTTGTCCACACCGCCAGGTCCAGCTAACTTTCTATATTTTTGTAACTCGTACCTCAAGTCTATTTGTATTTGATTTCTTTTTTTATTTTATTTTATTTTATTTTTTTATTTTTATTTTTTTTTAATTTTTATTGCATTTTAGGTTTTGGGGTACATGTGCAGAACATGCAAGATAGTTGCATAGGTACACACGTGACAGTGTGTTTTGCTGCCTTCTGCCCCCTCACCCATATTTGGCATTTCTCCCCATGCCATCCCTCCCCTGCTCCCCCCCCGCTGTCCCTCCCCTATTTCCCCCAATAGACCTCAGTGTGTGGTGCTCCCTTCCCTATGTCCATGTGTTCCCATTGTTCATCACCCGCATTTCTAAAACACCGCCACAATTTCGAAATATACATATATAAATAAAAACGGACCACTGCAGTTTTGGTGTGTCATTTTCACGCTTTGGCCAACCCCGGATTTCGTACGGCATCCTGATTATTCTGTACGTGATTCCGAAGCGAGCACATTCCATGCCTGCCTCAGATTTTTTATTTTGCTCTGTTTTTATGTTTAATATAGGGAGCGTGTTTCGTCGTGCCATTGGAAGCCAGTGGCGAACCTGTGACTTCAGGATTCGTCCTCCTCGGCATTCCAAAGTGCTGGGTTACAAAGAACAGCTGCCAAGCCCAACCCAAGTTTTGTTGTTGTTTCAGAGACCGGGTTTTACCATTTATTTTGGGGCATGCTCAAACCCACAACCCTGCTTGTTCCACCCTAATTGGTATTCAGATTGCCTGGATAAAAGGCTCCCATGTGCCACAGGGCCTGACCTGCTGAATTAATTATTAAAAAAGAAATCAGGGAGACTGGGCTGGGTCCTGTGACTCAAAACATCAATTTTAGCACTTTGGGAGGCCTAGGTGAGTGGGTCCATTGAGGTCGTGGGTTCCAGATCACCTGGTCCACCTAATTGGTATACAATGCACCTGGATGAATGTCTCCTGTGAGCCACCAAACCCAGCCGGTCGACTTTATTATTAAGAAAGTAATCAGAAAGACTGGGCCAGGCTATGTGACTCTCACCAGCAACCCTAGGCCTTTGAAAGGCAACAGTGCGATCTTGGCTTATTGCCACACAGGCCTTCTGGGGTCAAGCCATTGTCCTACCTGTGCCTTCAATGTAGCTGGGATTGCATTTGTCCACACCACCACGTACAGCTAACTTTCTATATTTTTGTAATTCGTACCTCAAGTCTATGTGTATTTGATTTCTAAAACACAGACACAATTTCGAAAAATACATATATAAATGAAAATGGAACACTGAACTTCTTTCGTGTCTTTTTCACACTGAGGCCATGCAGGGATTCCATACGGCTTCCTGATTATAGTGTACGCGACTCCGAAGCGAGCGGATTCCATGCCTGCCTCCGATTTCTTATTTTGCTCTGTTTTTATGATTTATATAGGGAGCGTGTTGCGTCGTGCAGTTGGAGACCCTTGGGGAACTTGTGACTTCACAATCCGTCCTCCTCGGCTTTCCAAAGTGCTCGGGTTACAGGGAATATCCTTCGAGCCCAACTAATGTTTTGTTTTCGTTTCAGAGACTGGGTTTCACCATTTTGTTTGGGGCAGGCACAAAGCCGAAACACAGCCTCTTCTACCATAATTGCTATTCAGATTGCCTGTATGAAAGGCTCCCGTGTGCCACCGCACCAGGCCGACCAACTTTATTATTAAAAATCAAATCAGGGAGACTGGACCAGGCCCTGTGACTCAGAACAGCAATGCTAGCACTTAGGGAGGCATAGGTGAGCGGGTCCACTGAGGTCGCGGGTTCTAGATCACCTGGTCCACCCTAATTGGTATTCAGTGCACCCAGATGAAAGTCTCCTGTGATCCACCACACCCAGCCGACCGACTTTATTATTTAAAAAGAAATCAAGGAGACTGGGCCGATCTATGTCACTCACATCAGCAATTTTAGGCCTTTGAAAGGCAACAGTGCGATCTTGGCTTATTGCCACATGGGCCTTCTGGGGTCAAGTGATTGTCCTGCCTGTGCCTTCAATGTAGCTGGGATTGCATTTGTCCACACCACCACGTACAGCTAACTTTCTATATTTTTGTAATTCTACCTCAAGTCTATGTGTATTTGATTTCCAAAACACAGCCACAATTTTCAAAAAAACATATATAAATGAAAACGGAACACTGAACTTCTTGCGTGTCATTTTCACGCTGCAGCCATGCACGGATTCCATATGGCTTTCTGATTATAGTGTACGTGATTCCGAAGCGAGCGCGTTACATGCCTGCCTCAGATTTCTTATATTGCTGTCTTTTTATTTTTTATGTAGGGAGAGTGTTGCGTAGTGCCGTTGGAGGCCCATGTCGAACCTGTGACTTCACGATTTTTCCTCCTGGGCATTCCAAAGTGTTGGGGTTACAGGGAAGAGCCGCCGATCCCAACCCGAGTTTTGTTTATGTTTCAGCGACGGGGTTTCACTATTTTGTTTGGGGCGGGCTCAAACCCGCAACCCCACCTGTTCCACCCTAATTGGTACTCAGATTGCCTGAATGAAAGGCTCCCGTGAGCCACCGCGCCTGGCCGGCCTACTTTATTATTAAAAATCAAATCAGGGAGACTGGGCTGGGCCCTGTGACTCACAACAGCAATCCTAGCACTTTGGGAGTCCTAGGTGAGCGGGTCCTCTGAGGTCGAGTGTTGAAGATCAGCCTGACCATCCCGGTGAAAGCTCGACACACGTAAAATAGAAGAAAAAGAAATTGAAAAGAAAAGTAATCAGACAGATCAGTGTGCACCAGTGAAATGCAACTGGGTGCCTGTGGGACTCCACCCCTAGCCCAGCCATTCCTTATGATGTACTGTTTCCCTCTTGCCACCTGGGCTGGAGTCCAACAGTGCAATCTTGGCTTATTGCCACACCGGCCTCCTGGGTTCAAGCGATTTTCCTGCCTATGCCTTCAATGTAGCTGGCGTTTCAGGTGTCCACAACACCACGTCCAGCTAACTTTCTATATTTTTGTAACTCGTACCTGATGTCTATGTGTTTTTGATTTCTAAAGCACAGCCCCAATTTTGAAAAATACATATATTAATGAAAACGGAACACTGTACTTCTTGCGTGTCATTTTCATGCTGCGGCCAACCCAGGATTCTGTATGGCATCCTGATTATATTGTACGTGATTCTGAAGCAAGCGCATTACATGCCTGTCTCAGATTTTTAATTTTGCTCTGATTTTATGTTTTATATAGGAGCGTGTTGCATCGTGCCATTAGAGGCTCATGTCGAACCTGCGATTTCACAATCCGTTCTCCTCGGCATTGCAAAGTGCTGGGGTTACAGGGAAGAGCCACCGAGCCCAACCCAAGTTTTGTTTTCATTTTAGAGACCGGGTTTTACCATTTTGTTTGTGGCGGGCTCAATCCCGAAACCCTACTTTTCCACACTAATTGGTATTCAGATTCCCTGGATGAAAGGCTCCCATGAGCCACCGCACCCAGCCGTCCATCTTCATTATTATACAACAAATCAGGGAGACTGGGCTGAACCCTGTGACTCACAACAGCAATCCTAGAACTTTGGGAGGCCTAGGTGAGTGGGTCCACTGAGGTCGCAGGTTCCAGATCGCCTGGTCCACCCTTATTGGTATTCACTGCACCTGGGTGAAAGTCTCCTGTGAGGCACTGCACCCAGCCTGTCGAATTATTATTAAAAAATAAATCAGGGAGACTGGGCCAGGCTATGTGACACACAACAGCAATCCTAGGCTTTTAAGGAAACAGTGCAATTTTGGCTTATTGCCACACCGGCCTTCTGGGTTCAAGCGATTGTCCTGCCTATGCCTTCAATGTAGCTGGGGTTGCATTTTTCCACACGACCAGGTCCAGCTAACTTTCTCTATTTTTGTGACTCGTACCTCATGTCTATGTGTATTTGATTTCTAAAACAAAGCCACAATTTCGAAAAATACATATATAAATGAAAACGGAACACTGAATTTCTTGCGTTTCAAGGTGCAGCCGCGACAGGATTCCGTAAGGCTTCCTGATTATAGTGTATGTGATTGCGAAGCGAGGACATTCTATGCCTGCCTCTGATTTCTTATTTTACTCTGTTTTTATATTTTATATACGGAGCGTGTTGCATCCTGTCGTTTGGGGCCCGTGTCGAACCTGTGACTTCATGATCCATTCTCCTCGGCATTCCAAAATGCTGGTGTTACAAGGGGCAGCCGCTGAGCCCAACCCAAGCTTTGTTTTCATTTCAGAAACCGGGTTTCACCATTTTGTTTGAAGCGAGCTCAAACCCACAACCCTGCCTGTTCCACCCTAATTGGTATTCAGATTGCTTGATAAAAGTCTCCCGTGAGCCACCATGCCAGCCGACCGACGTTATTATTAAAAAACAAATTAGGGAGACTGGGCCGCGCTCTGTGACTCACAACAGCAGAACAAGCAGTTTGGGAGGCCTAGGTGACGGGTCCACTGAGGTCGAAGTTTCCAGGACAGCCTTCGCATCCTGGTGAAACCTTGCCTCACTTAAAATAGGAGAAAAAGGAAAAGAGAAAAAAAGAAATCAGACAGGTCAGTGTGCACCAGTAAAACAAAACGGGGTTCCTGCCAGACTCCACCCCCAGCCCAGCATTTCCTTATAACATACTGTTTCCCTCTTGTCACGTGTGCGGGAGTGAAACAGTGCGAACTTGGCTTATTGCCACACCGGACTTCTGGGTTCAAGCAATATTCCTGCCTATGTCTTCAATGTAGCTGGGGTTGCAGGTGTCCACACCACCACGTCCAGCTAACTTTCTACATTTTTGTAATTAGTACCTCAAGTCTATGTGTATTTGATTTCAAAAAAACACAGCCCAATTTTGCTAAATACATATAAAAATTAAAACGGAACACTGCACTTCTTGCGTGTCATTTTCATGCTGTGGCCAACCCAGAATTCCATACCGCTTTTTGATTATAGTGTACGTGATTCCGAAGCGAGTGCATTCCATGCCTGCCTCAGATTTCTTATTTTACTCTGTTTTTATGTTTTATATAGGGAGCATGTTGGGTTGCGTCATTGGCGGCCTGTGTTGAAACTGACTTCACAATGCGTCCTCTTCGGCATTCCAAAGTGCTGGGGTTACAGGGAAGAGCCTCCGAGCCCAACCTATGTTTTGTTTTTGTTTCAGAGACCGGGTTTCACCATTTTGATTGGGGCGGGTAAACCTGCAACCCCGCCTCTTCCACCCTAGTTGGTATTCAGTTTGCCTAGATGAAAGTCTCTTGTAAGCCACCACGCCTGGCTGGCCAACTTTATTATTAAAAAACAAATCAAGGAGATGGGGCCGGGCCCTGTGACTCACAACAGCAATCCTAGCACTTTGGGAGACCTAGGTGAGTGGGTCCACTGAGGTCACGGGTTCCAGATCACCTGGTCTACCTTAATTGGTATTCACTGCACCGGGATGAAAGTCTTCTGTAACCCACCACACCCAGCCGGGCGACTGTATTAAAAAAAATCAGGAAGATTGGGCCTGGCTATGTGACTCACAACAATAATCCTTGGCCTTTGATAGGCAATGGTGCGATTTTAGTTTATTGCCACACCGGCCTTCTGTGTTCAAGCCATCATCATGCCTGTGCCTTCAATGTAGCTGGGGTTGCATTTTTTCACACGACCCCGTACAGCTAACTTTCTATATTTTTGTAACTTGTACCTCATGTCTATGTGTATTTGATTTCTAAAACACAGGCACAATTTCGAAAAATACATATATAAATGAAAACCGAACACTGCACTTCTTGCGTGTCTTTTTCTCACTCTGGCCACCCCGGGCTTTTGTACAGCATCCTGATTATAGTGTACTTGATTCCGAATCGAGCGCATTGCATGCCTGCCTCCGATTTCTTATTTTGCTCTGATTTTTTATTTTATTTTATTTTATTTTATTTTTTGAGATGGAGTTTCGCTCTTGTTGCCCAGGCTGGAGTGCAATGGCGTGATCTCAGCTCACCGCAACCTCCGCCTCCTGGGTTCAGGCAATTCTCCTGCCTCAGGCTCCCAAGTAGCTGGGATTACAGGCACGCACCACCATGCCCAGCTAATTTTTTGTATCTTTAGTAGAGACGGGGTTTCACCATTTTGACCAGGTTGGTCTCGATCTCATGACCTCGTGATCCACCCACCTTGGCCTCCCAAAGTGCTAGGATTACAGGCTTGAGCCACCGCGCCCGGCGGATTTTTTATTTTATATAGGGAGCGTGATGTGTCTTGCCTTTGCAGGCCCATGTCGAACATGTCACTTCATGGTCCATCTTCCTCAGCATTCCACCGTGCTGGGGTTACAGGGAGGAGCCCCCGAGCCCAACCCAAGTTTTGTTTTTGTTTCAGAGACCGGGTTTCATTATTTTGTTTAAGGCGGGATCTAACCGGCAACCTCTAGTGATCCTCCCTAATTGGTATTCAGGTTGCCTGGATGAAAGGCTCCCGTGAGCCACCCCGCCAGGCCTGCCGAGTTTATTATTAAAAAAGAAATCAGGGAGACTCCTCCGGGCCCTGTGACTCAAACCAGCAATCTTAGCCCTTTGGGAGTCCTAGGTGAACTTGTCAACTGAGGTCACGGGTTCCAGATCAACCTTCACATCCCGTTGAAAACTCGGCACACTTAAAATAGGATAAAATGAAAAAGAAAAGAAAAGAAATCAGAAAGATCAGAGTGCACCACTGAAACGAAACAGGGTGCCTGCGGGTCTCAACCCCTATCCCAGCCTTTACCCATGATGTATTGTTTCTTTCTTTTCACCTGGGCTGGATTGCAATGTTTTGAACTTGGCTTATTGCCACACCAGTCTCCTGGGTTCAAGCGGTTGTACTGCCAATCCCTTCAATGTAGCTGGGGTTGCTGGTGTCCACACCACCCCGTCCAGCTATCTTTCTATATTTTTGTAACTCATACCTGAAGTCTATGTGTATTTGATTTCCAAAACACAGCCAAATTTTCGAAAAATACATATATAAATGAAAATGGAACACTGCACTTCTTGTGTGTCATTTTCACGCTGCGGCCACCCCGGGATTTCTTATGGTATCCTGATTATAGTGTACGTGATTCCGACGCGAGCCCATTTCATGCCTGCCTCAGCTTTCTTATTATGCTCTATTTTTATGTTTTATCTAAGGAGCATGTTGCGTCATGTCTTTGCAGGCCCGTGTCGAACCTGTGACTTCACGATCCGTCCTCCTCGGCATTCCAAAGTGCTGGGGTTACAGCAGGGAGCCGCCCAGCCCAACCCAAGTTTTGTTTTCATTTGAGAGACCGGGTTTCACCATTTTATTTGAGGCAGAATCTAACCCACAATCTCGAGTGATCCGCCCTAATTGGTATTCAGATTGCCTGGATTAAAGGATCCCGTGAGCCATAGGACCCAGACGGCTTACTTTATTATTAAAAAACAACTCAGGGAGACTGGGCCGGGCTCTGGGACTCACACCAGCAATCCTAGCCCTTTGGGATGACTAGGTGAGCTTGTCAACTGAGATCGCGGGTTCCAGGTTAGCCTGGGCATCCTGGTGAAAACTCACCACCCTTAAAATAGGAGAAGAAGAAAAAGAAAACAAAAGAAATCAGACAGATTAGTGTACACCACTGAAACAAAAGAAGGTGCCTGCGGGAATCAACCCCTCGCCCAGCCTTTCTTTATATCGTACAATTTTCCTCTTGTCACTCAGACTGGAGTGCAATGGTGCGATCTTGCCTTATTGCCACACCCGCCTCCTGGGTTCAAGCGATTGTCCTGCCAATTCCTTCAATGTAGCTGGGGTTGCAGGTGTCCACACCACCACATCCAGCTAACTTTCTCTATTTTTGTAACTCGTACCTCATGTCTATGTGTATTTGATTTCTAAAACACAGCCACAGTTTTGAAAAATACATATATAAATGAAAATGGAGCACTGCACTTGTTGGGTGTCATTTTCATGGTGTGGCCACCCCGGGATTCTGTACGGCATTCTGATTATAGTGTACCTGATTTCGAAGCGAGCGCATTCCATTCCTTTCTTAGATTTCTTATTATGCTCTATTTTTATATTTTATCTTGGGAGTGAGTTGCACCGTGCCTTTGCAGGCCTGTGCCCAACCTGTGACTTAAAGATCCATCTTCCTCGGCATTCCAAAGTGCTGGGGTTACAGGGGGGAGATGCCGAGCCCAAACCAAGTTTTGTTTTTATTTCAGAGGCCGGGTTTCACCATTTTGTTTGGGGCGGGATCTAACTGGCAACTTGAGTGATCCGCTCTAATTGGTATTCAGAGCGCCTGGATGAAAAGCTCCCATAGCCACCGTGCCAGGCCGGCGGAATTTATTATTTAAAAAGAAATCAGGGAGACTGGGCGAGGCCATGTGACTCAAACAAGCAATCCTAGCTTTTTGGGAAGCCTAGGTTAGCGGGTCAACTGAGGTCGCGGGTTGCAGATCATCCGGGGCATCCCGGTGAAAACTCGCCACACTTAAAATAGGAGAAAACAAAAAAGAAAAGAAACAAAATCAGACAGATCTGAGTGCACCACTGAAACAAAACGGGGTGCCTGCGGGTCTCCACCCCTATCTCAGCCTTTTCTCATGACGTACAGTTTTTCTCTTGTCACCCGGGCTACAGTGCAACAGTTGGATCTATGCTTTTTGCCACACCAGCCTCCTGGGTTCAAACGATTGTCCTGCCAATGCCTTCAATGTAGTTGGGGTTGCGGTTGTCCACACCACCATGTCCAGCTAAGTTTGTATATTGTTGTAAATCGTACCTCAACTTTATGCGTATTTGATTTCTAAAACTAAGCCACAATTTCAAAAAATACATATATAATTGAAAACGGCACACTGCCCTTCTTGTGTGTCATTTTCACGCTGCGGCCATCCCGGAATTGTGTACAGCATTCTGATTATAGTGTACGTGATTCCGACGCGAGCACATTCCATGCCTGCCTCAGATTTCTTATTTTGCTCTGTTTTTATGTTTTATATAGGAAGCGTGATGCATCATGCCTTTGCAGGTCTGTGTCGAACCTGTGACATCACAATCCGTCCTCCTCGGCATTCCAAAGTGCTGGGGTTACAGGTGGGAGCCAACGAGCCCAACCCATGTTTTGTTTTCTTTTCAGAGACCTGGTTTCATTATTTGGTTTGAGGCGGGATCTAAACCGCCACCTCACCTGTTCCACCCTAATGGTATTCAGATTGCCTGCATGAAAGGATCTCGTGAGCCACCGGGCCCTGCCGGCTTATTTATTATTATAAAACAAATCAGGGAGACTGGCCCGGGCTCTGTGACTCACACCAGCAATTCTAGCCCTTTGGGGGGCCTACATGAGCCGGTCAACTTAGATCGCGGGTTCCATATCAGCCTGTGCATCCTGGTGAAAACTCGCCACACTTAAAATAGGATAAAACAAAAAAGAGAAGAAAAGAAATCAGACAGGTCAGTGTAAGCCACTGAAATAAAACGGGGTTTCTATGGGACTCCACCCCTAGCCCAGCGTTCACTTATGACGTACTGTTTTCCTCTTGTCAACCGCACTGGAGTGCAACAGTGTGATCTTGGCTTATTGCCACACCAGCCTTCTGGGTTCAAGCAATTGTCCTGCCTATGCTTTCAGTGTAGCTGAGGTTGCAGGTTTCCACAACACCAGGTCCAGCTAACTTTCTATATTTTTGTAACTCGTACCTCAAGTCTATGTGTATTTGATTTCTAAAACACAGCCACAATTTTGAAAAATACATATAAAAATGAAAACCAAAAACTGAACTTCTTGCGTGTCAATTTTATGTGGTGGCCACGCGGGGATTCCGTATGGCTTCCTAATTATAGTGTACGTGATTTCTAAGTGAGCGCATTCTAGGCCTGCCTCAGATTTTTTATTTTACTCTATTTTTATGTTTTATATAGGGAGCATGTTGTGTCGTGTCGTTGGAGGCTCGTGTCGATCCTGTGACTTCATGATTTGTTCTCCTCGGCATTCCAAAGTGGTGGGGTTACAGGGGAGTCGCCGAGTCCAACCCATGTTTTGTTTTTATTTCAGAAACCATTTTGTTTCGGACGGGCTGAAACCCACAACCTCACATGTTACACCCTAATTGGTATACAGATTGCCTGTGATGAAAGGCTCCCGTGAGCCACCGAGCACAGCTGGATTACTTTATAATAAAAAAGAAATCTTTGAGTCTGGGTCGGACTCTGTGACTCAAACCAGCAATCCTAGCCCTTTGGGAGGCCTAGGTGAGCAGTGAACTGAGGTCGTGGGTCCCAGATCAACCTTCACATCCTGGTGAAAACTTGCAACACTTAAAATAGGAGAAGAAGAAAAAGAAAAGAAAAGAAATCAGTCAGATTAGCGTGCACCACTGAAATGAAATGAGATGCCTTCGGGAATCCACCCCTTGCACAGCCTTTCTTTATGACTTATAGTTTCCCTCTGGTAACCTGGGCTGGAGTGCAACGGTTTGAACTTGGTTTATTGCCACACCCACCTCCTGGGTTCAAGCAATTGTTCTACCAATCCATTCAATGTAGCTGGGGTTGCTGAAGCCCACACCACCACGTTCAGATACCTTTCTCTATTGTTGTAACTCATACCTCAAGTCTATGTGTATTTGATTTCCAAACACAGCCACAATTTCAAAAAATACATATATAAATGAAAACGGAACACTGCATTTCTTGTGTGTCATTTTCATGCTGCGGCCACCCCGGAATTTTGTACGGCATCCTGATTATAGTATACGTGATTCTGAAGCGAGCGCATTCCATGCTAGCCTCAGATTTCTTATTTTGCTCTGTATTTATGTTTTATACAGGGAACGTGTTGCATCTTGTCGTTGGAGGCCCGTGTCGAACCTCTGACTTCATGATCCATCCTCCTTGGCATTCCAAAGTGCTGGGGATACAGGGGGGTGCCACCGAGCCCAACCCAAGTTTTATTTTCGTTTCACAGACCGTGTTTCACCATTCTGTTTGAGGCAGGCTCAAACCCACAACCTGGCTTGTTCCACCCTAATTGGTATTCAGATTACCTGGATAAAAGGCTCCCATGAGCCAATGGGCCTGGCCAGCTTATTTATTATTAAAAAACAAATCAGGGAGACTGGGCCGGGCTCTGTGACTCAAAACAGCAATCCTAGCCTTTTGGGAGACCTAGGTGAGCGGGTCCACTGAGGTAGCGAGTTCCAGATCAGCCTGCGCATCCCGGTGAAAACTCGCCACACTTAAAATAGGAGAAAAAGAAAAAGAAAAGAAAAGAGATCAGACGGATCAGTGTGCACCACTGAAACGAAACGGGGTGCCTGCGGGACTCCACTCTTAGCCCAACGTTTTCTTATGATGTATTGTTTTCCTCTTGTCTCCCGGGCTGGAGTGCAACAGTTGGATCTATGCTTTTTGCCACACCGGCCTCCTGGGTTCGAACGATTGTGCTGCCTATGCCTTCAATGTATCTGAGGTTGCAGGTGCCCATACCACCACGTTCAGCTAACTTTCTATATTTTTGTAACTCATACCTCAAGTTTACATGTAATTGATTTCTAAAACACAGCCACAATTTTGAAAAATACATATATAAATGAAAACGGAACACTGCACTTCTTGCGTGTCATTTTCACGCTGTGGCCACCCCGGGATTCTGTACGGCATCCTGATTATAGTGTACATGATTCTGAAGCGAGCGGATTTCATGCCTGCCTCAGATTTCTTATTTTGCTCTGTTTTAATGTTTTATCTAGATAGCGTGTTGTGTCGTGCTTTTGGAGGCCTGTGTAGAAACTGTGATATCACGATCCATCCTCCTCAGCATTCCAGAGTGCTGGGGTTACAGGGGGGAGCTGCCGAGCCCAACCCAAGTTTTGTTTTCGTTTCAGAGACCGGGTTTCACCATTTTGTTTGGGGCGGGGTCTATCCCGCAACATCAAGTAATCCACCTAATTGGTATTCAAAGGGCCTGGATGAAAGGTTCCCGTGAGACACCGTGCCAGGTCAGCCGAAATTATTATTAAAAACGAAATCAGGGAAACTGGGTCGGGCCCTGTGACTCAAACCAGCAATCCTAGCCCTTTGAGAGGCCTAGGTGTGCAGGTCAACTGAAGTGGCGGGTTCCAGATCAACCATTGCATCCCGGTGAAAACTCGCCACACTTAAAATAGGAAAAAAAGAAAAAGAAAAGAAAAGAAATCACACAGATGAGTGTGCACACCTGAAACAAAACAGGGTGTCTGTGGGACTCCACCCCTAACCCAGCCTTTACTTATGACGTACTGTTTTCCCCTTGTCACCCGGGCTGGAGTTCAACAATGCGATCTAGGCTTTCTGCCACACTGGCCTCCTGGGTTCACGTGATTGTCCTGCCAATCCCATCAATGTAGCTAGGGTTGCTGTCCACACCACCACGTCCAGCTAACTTTCTATATTGTTGTAAGTCGTACTTCAAGTCTATGTGTATTTGATTTCTAAAACACAGCCACAATTTCAAAAAATACATATATAAATAAAAACAGAACACTGCTTTTCTTGCATGTCATTTTTACGCTGCGGCCACCTGGTTTTCTGTACGGCATCCTCATTAAAGTGTACGTGATTCAGAAGCGAGCGCATTCCATGCCTGCCTCAGATTTTTATTATGCTCTATTTTTATGTTTTATCTAGGGAGAGTGTTGCGTCGTGCCTTTACAGGCCCATGTCGAACATGTGACTTCACGATCCATCCTCCTCGGCATTCCAAAGTGCTGAGGTTACAGTGGGGAGCCGCCGAGCCCAATCCAAGTTTTGTTTTTGTTTCAGAGACGGGGTTTTGCCATTTTGTTTTGGGCAGGATCTAACCCGCAACCTTGAGTGATCCGGCCTAATTGGTATTCAGAGCGCCTGGATAAAAGGCTCCCGTGAGACACCGTGACGGGCCGGCCAAATTTTTTATTAAAAAGGTAATCAGGGAAACTGGGCCGGGACCTGTGACTCAAACAAGCAATCCTAGCTTTTTGGGAGAACTAGGTTAGCGGGTCAATGGAGGTCGCGGGTTCCAGATCAACCTTGGAATCCTGGTGAAAAACTTGCCACACTTAAAATAGAAGAAAACGAAAAAGGAAAGAAAAGAAATTAGACAGATCAGAGTGCACCACTTAAACGAATCAGGGTGCCTGCGGGTCTCCACTCCTATCCCAGCCTTTCCACATGACGTACTGTTTCCCTGGTTTTACCCGGGCTGGTGTGCAATGGTTCAATCTTGGCTTATTGCCACACCGGCCTCCTGGGTTCAAGCGGTTATCCTGCCAATTCCTTCAATGTAGCTGGGGTTGCTGGTGTCCACACCACCACGTCCAGCTATCTTTCTGTAGTTTTGTAACTCGTACCTCAAGTCTATGTGTATTTGATTTCCAAAACACAGCCAAAATTTCGAAAAATACATATATAAATGAAAACGGAACGCTGCACTTGTGTGTCATTTACCCGCTGCAGCCAGGATTCCGTACGGCATCCTGATTATTGTGTACGTGATTCCAAAGCGAGAGCATTCCATGCCAACCTCAGATTTCTTATTATGCTCTATTTTTCTGTTTTATCTAGGGAGCATGTTGCGTCGTGTTTTTACAGACTTGTGTCGAACATGTGACTTCACGATCCGTCATCCTCGGCATTCCAAAGTGCTCAGGTTACAGCAGGGAGTCACCCAGCCCAACCCAAGTTTTGTTATCGTTTCAGAGACCGGGTTTCACCATTTTATTTGAGGCAGAATCTAACCCGCAACCTCGAGTGATCCGCCCTAATTGGTATTCAGATTGCCTGGATTAAAGAATCCCGTGGGCTATTGGGCCCAGGCAGCTTAATTTATTATTAAAAAACAAATTAGGGAGACTGGGCCGGGCTCTGTGCCTCACACCAGCAATCCTACCTCTTTGGGAGGACTAGGTGAGCTTTTCAACTAAGATCACGGGTTCCAGATTAGCCTGGGCATCCTGGTGAAAATTCGCCACCCTTAAAATAGGAGAAGAAAAAAAAGAAAACAAAAGAAATCAGACAGATTAGTGTGCACCACTGAAACAAAACAAGGTGCCTGCGGGAATCAACCCCTTGCCCAGCCTTTCTTTATGACCTACAGTTTCCCGCTGGTCACCCGGGCTGGAGTGCAACGGTGCAATCTTGGCTTATTGCCACACCCGCCTCCTGGGTTCAAGCGGTTGTCCTGCCAATCCCTTCAATGTAGCTGGGGTGGCAGGCATCCACACCACCACGTCCAGCTAAATTTCTCTATTTTTGTAACTCGTACCTCAACTCTATGTGTATTTGATTTCCAAAACACAGCCAGAGTTTCGAAAAATACATATATAAATAAAAATGGAACACTGCACTTGTTGGGTGTCATTTTCAAGCTGATGCCACCCCAGGATTCCGTATGGCATTCTGATTATAGTGTATGTAATTTCAAAGTGAGCGCATTCCATTCCTGCCTCATATTTCTTATTATGCTCTATTTTTGTACTTTATCTAGGGAGCGAGTTGCGTCGTGCCTTTGCAGACCCATGTCGAACCTGTGACTTCATGATCGTCCTCCTCGGCATTCCAAAGTGCTGGGGTTACAGGGGGGAGTTGCTGAGCGCAACCAAAGTTTTGTTTTCGTTTCAGAGAGAGCGGGTTTTACCATTTTGTTTGGGGTGGAATGTAACCAGCAACTGCGAGTGATCCGCCCTAATTGGTATTCAGAGCGCCTGGATGAAAGGCTCCCATGAGCCACCGTGCCAGGCCAGCCGAATTTATTATTAAAAAAGTAATCAGGGAGACTGGGCTGTGCCCTGTGACTCAAACCAGCAATCCTCGCCCTTTGGGAGGCCTAGGTGTGCCGTTCAACTGAGGTCGCGGGTTCCAGATCAACCTTTCCATCCCAGTGAAAACTGGCCACACTTAAAATAGGAGAAGAAGAAAAAGAAAAGAAAAGAAATCAGACAGATTAGTGTGCACCGCTGAAACGAAACGAGGTGCCTGCGGAAATCCACCTCTCGCACACCCTTTCTTTATGATGTACAGTTTCCCTCTTGTCACCAGGGCTGGAGTGCAATGGTGCGATCTTGGCTTATTGCCACACATGCCTCCTGGGTTCAAGCATTTGTCCTACCAATCCCTTCAATGTAGCTGGGGTTGCTGGTGTCCACATCAACATATCCAGTTAACTTTCTATATTGTTGAAACTCATACCTCAAGTCTATGTGTATTTGATTTCTAAAACACAGCCACAATTTTGAAAAATACATATATAAATGAAAACGGAACACTGCACTTCTTGCGTGTCATTTTCACACTGAGGTCACCTCAGGATTCCATACGGCATCCCGATTATAGTGTACATGATTCTGAAGCGAGCTAATTCTATGCATGCTTAAAATTTCTTATTATTGTCTATTTTTATTTTTTTATCTAGGGAGCATGTTGTGTCATGCCTTTGTAGGCCCGTATCGAACCTGTGACTTTACGATCGTCTTCCTAGGCATTCCAAAGTGCTCAGGATACAGGGGGGAGCCGCCAAGAACAACCCAAGCTTTGTTTTTGTTTCAGGGACCAGGTTTTACCATTTTGTTTGTGGCAGGCTCAAACCCACAACCTCGATTGATCCACCCTAATTACTATTCAGATTGCCTGGATGAAAGGCTCCGGTGAGCCAACGGGCCCGGCCGGCTTTCTTTATTATTAAAAAAAATCATGGAGACTGGGCCGGGCTCTGTGACTTACAACAGCAATCCTTGCACTTTGCGAGGCCTTGGTGAATGGGTCCACTGAGGTAACGGGTTCCAGATCAACATTCAAATCCCGGAGAAAACTCGCCACACTTAAAATAGGAGAAAAAGAAAAAGAAAAGAAAAGGAATTACACAGATCAGTGTGCACACCTGAAATGAAACAGGGTGCCTGCGGGACTCCACCCCTAGCCCAGCCTTTCCTTATGATGTACTGTTTCCCTTTTCTCACTCGGTCTAGAGGGCAACAGTGCGATCTTGGCTTATTGTCACACCGGACTACTGGGTTCAAGCGAATGTCCTGCCTATGACTTCAATGTAGGTGGGGTTGCAAATGTCCACACCACCATGTCAAGCTAACTATCTATATTTTTCTAACTCATACCTGAAGTCTATGTGTATTTGATTTCTAAAACACAGCTACAATTTCGAAACACACACACACACACACACACACATATATATATATATATATATATGAAAACGGAACACTGCACTTCTTGCATGTCTTTTTCTTGCTGTGGCCTCCCCGGAATTCGATACGACAACCTGATTATAGTGTACTTGATTCTGAAGCGAACGCATTGCATGCCTGACTCAGATTTCTTATTTTGCTCTGTTCTTATGTTTTATATAGGGAGCGGGTTGCCTCGTGTCATTGGAGGCCCTTGTCGAAACTGTGACTTCACCATTTTTCCTCCTCGGCATTCCAAAGTGCTGGTGTTACATGGGGGAGCCCCAGACCCCAACACAGGTTTTGTTTTCGTTTCAGAGACAGTGTTTTCCCATTTTGTTATGGGTGGGCTCAAAATGACAACCTTGCCTGTTCCACCCTAATTGGTATACAGACTGCCTGGATGAAATGCTCCCGTGAGCCACTGGGCCAGTCTGGCTTAATTTATTATTAAAAAACAAATCATTGAGACTGGACCTGGCTCTGTGACTCAAACCAGCAGTCCTAGCCCTTTGGGAAACCTAGGTGAGTGGTCAACTGAGGTCGTGTGTCCCAGATCAATCTTCGCATCCTGGTGAAAACTCGCCACACTTAAAATAGGTGAAGAAGAAAAAGAAAAGAAATCAGTCAGATTAGTGTGCAACGCTGAAACGAAACAAGGTGCCTACGGGAATCCACCCCTCGCACAGCCTTTCTTTATAACTTACAGTTTCCCTATTGTCACCTGGGCTGGAGTGCAATGGTTCGAACTTGGTTTATTGCCACACCTGCCTCCTGGGTTCAAGCAATTGTCCTACCAATCTTTTCAACCAGCAATCCTAGCCCTTTGGGAGGCCTAGGTGAGCGGGTCCACTGATGTCGCTGGTT
This sequence comes from Leontopithecus rosalia, assembly GCA_028533165.1. Lineage (NCBI taxonomy): Eukaryota > Metazoa > Chordata > Mammalia > Primates > Cebidae > Leontopithecus > Leontopithecus rosalia. The sequence continues at coordinate 497,546 of CM052662.1, forward strand.
TCAGATGAGCCTGCACATCCCGGTAAAAACTCGCCACACTTAAAATAAGAGAAAAAGAAAAAGAAAAGAAAAGAGATCAGACAGATCAGTGTGCACCACTGAAACAAAATGGTGTCCCTGCGGGACTCCACCCCTAGCCCAGCCTTTCCTTATGATGTACTGTTTCCCTCTTGTCACCTGTGCTGGAGTGCAACACTTGGATCTTTGCTTTTTGCCACACTGGCCTCCTGGGTTAAGATGATCGTCCTTCCTATGCCTTCACTCTAGCTGGTGTTTCGGTTGTCCACACCACCACGTCAAGCTAACTCTCTATATTGTAACTCGTACCTCAAGTCTATGTGTATTTGATTTCCAAAACATAGCCAAAATTTCGAAATATACAAATATAAATGAAAACAAAACACTGCACTTCTTGTGTTTTCTTTTCACTCTGTGGCCACGCTGGGACTGTGTACAGCCTCCTTATTATAGTGTACGTGATTACGAGGTGAGTGCATTCCATGCCTGCCTCAGATTTCTTATTATGCTCTATTTTTATGTTTTATCTAGGGAGCATGTTGCGTCGTGATTTTGCAGGCCCGTGTCGAATCTGTCACTTCACGATCCGTACTCCTAGGCATTCCAAAGTGCTGGGGTTACAAGGGAGAGCCGCTGAGCACAACCCAAGTTTTGTTTTCGTTTCAAAGACCGTGATACACCATTCTGTTTGAGGCGGGCTCAAACCCACAAACTCGCTTGTTCCACCCTAATTGGTATTCAGATTGCCTGGATGAAAGGCTCCCGTGAGCCAACGAGCCCAGCCGGCTTATTTAATATTAAAAAACAAATCAGGGAGACTGGGTCGGGCTCTGTGACTCAAAACAGCAATCCTAGCCCTTTGGGAGGCCTAGGTAGCAGGTCCACTGAGGTCGCGGGTTCCAGATCAGCCTGCGCATCCTGGTGAAAACTCGCCACACCTAAAATAGAAGAAAAACAAAAAAGAAAAGAAAAGAGATCAGACAGATCAGTGTGCACCGCTGAAACAAAACGGGTTGCCTGCAGGACTCCAACCCTTTCTTATGATGTACTGTTTTCTTCTTGTCACCCGGGCTGGAGTGCAACAGTTGGATCTATGCTTTTAGCCACGCTGGCCTCCTGGGTTCAAACAATTGTCCTGAATATGCCTTCAATGTAGCTGGGGTTGCGGTTGTCCACACCACCACGTCCAGCTAACTTTCTATATTGTTGTAACTCGTACCTCTAGTCTATGTGTATTTGATTTCTAAAACAAAGCCACAATTTTGAAAAATACATATATAAATGAAAACGGAACACTGCCATTCTTGCGTTTCATTTTTATGCTGCGGCCAACACGGAATTGGGTATGGCATCCTTATAAGACTGTACGTGATTCTGAAGGGAGCTCATTCTATGCCAGCCTCAGATTTCTTATTTTGCTCTGTTTTAATATTTTATATAGGGAGCATGTTGCGTCCTGTGGTTGGAGGCCCATGTCGAACTTGTGACTTCACGATACATCCTCCTTGGCATTTCAAAGTGCTGCGGTAATATGGGGGAGCCGCCGAGCAAAACCCAAGTTTTGTTTTCGTTTCAGAAACCGGTTTTTACCATTTTGTTTTGGGCGGGCTCAAACCCACAGACTCGCCTGTTCCACCCTAACTGGTATTCAGATTGCCTGGTTGAAAGAATCCCGTGAGCCACCAGGCCCTGCCGGCTTACTTTATTATTAAAAAAGAAATCAGGGAGACTGGGCTGGGCTCCGTGACTCAAAACAGCAATCCTAGCCCTTTGGGACTCCAAAGGTGAGTGGGTCCACTTTGGTCACAGGTTCCAGATCAACCTTCGCATCCCAAAGAAAACTTGCCACACCTAAAATAGGAGAAAAATAAAAAGAAAAGAAATGAGATCACACAGATCAGTGTGCACACCTGAAACAAAACGGGGTGCCTGCAGGACTCCACTCCTAGCCCAGCCTTTTCTTATGATGTACTGTTTCCCTTTTGTCATCCGGGCTCTAGTGCAACAATGCGATTTAGACTTTTTGCCACACTGGCCTCCTGGATTCAAGCGATTGTCCTGCCAATCCCATCAATGTATCTAGGGTTGCGGGTTTCCACACCACCACATCCACCTAACTTTCTATATTGTTGTAAGTCCTACCTCAAGTCTACATGTATTTGATTTCTAAAACACAGCCACAATTTCAAAAAATACATATATAAATGAAAACGGAACTCTGCCCTTCTTTTGTGTCATTTTCAGGCTGCGGCCACCCCGGGATTCCGTACGGCATCCTGATTAGAATGTACATGATTTCCAAGCGATCGCATTCCATGCCTGCCTCAGATTTCTTATTATGCTCTATTTTTATGTTTTATCTATGGATCGTGTTGCGTCGTGCCTTTACAGGCCCTTGTGGAACCTGTGACTTCACGAACCGTCCTCCTCGGCATTCCAAAGTGCTGGGGTTACAGGGGGAAGCCGCGGAGCCCAACCAAAGTTTTGTTTTGGTTTCAGAGACCGGGTTTCAACATTTTGTTTGGGGCGGGATCTAACCCCCAACCTCGAGTGATATGCCATAATTAGTATTCAGATTGCCTGAATGAAAGGTTCCTGTGAGCCACCGGGCCCGGCCGGCTTACTTTATTAATAGAAAAGAAATCAGGGAGACTGAGCCAGGAGCTGTGATTCAAAACAGCAATCCTAGCCTTTTGGGAGGCCTAGGTGAGCAAGTCCACTGAGGTCACAGGTTTCAGATTAACCTTTGCATCCCAGAGAAAACTCACCACAGTTAAAATAGGAGAAAAAGAAAAAGAAAAGAGATCACAGAGATCAGTGTGCACACCTGAAACAAAAGGGGTGTCTGCGGGACTCCACCCCTAGCCCAGCCTTTCCTCATAACGTACTGTTTCGCTTTTGTCATCTGGGCTCTAGTGCAACAATGCAATCTAGACTTTTTGCCACACCATCCGCCTGGGTTCAAGTGATTGTCCTGCCAATCCCATCAATGTAGCTAGGGTTGTGGGTGTCCAAACCACCACGTCCAGCTAACTTTCTATATTGTTGTAAGTCGTACCTCAAGTTTACGTGTATTTGATTTCTAAAACAGAGCCACAATTTCAAAAAATACATATATAAATGAAAACAGAACACTGCCCTTCTTGCGTGTCATTTTCACGCTGCGGCCACCCCAGTATTCCGTAGGGCATTCTGATTATAGTGTACGTGATTCCAAAGCAAACGCATTCCATGCCAGCCTCAGATTTCTTATTTTGTTCTGTATTTATGTTTATTATAGGTAGCGTGTTGCGTCGTGTCGTTGGAGGCCCGTGTTGAATCTGTGACATCACGATCCATCCTCCTCGGCATTCCAAAGTGCTGGGGTTACAGCGGGGAGCCACCGAGCCCAACCCAAGATTTGTTTTCGTTTCAGAGACCGGGTTTCACCACTTTGTTTGAGGCGGGATCTAACCCGCAACCTCGAGTGATCTGACTAATTGGTATTCAGAGTACCTGGATGAAAGGCTCCGGTGAACCACTGTTCCAGGTCAGCTGAATTTATTATTAAAAAAGAAATTATGGAGACTGATCTGGGCACTCTGACGCAAACCAGCAATTCTAGCACTTTGGAAGGCCTAGCTGAGCGGGTCAACTGGGGTTGTGGGTTCCAGATCAACCTTCACAACCCGGTGAAAACTCGCCACACTTAAAATAGGAGAAAACTAAAAAGAAAAGAAAAGAAATCAGACAGATTAGTGTGCACCGCTGAAATGAAACAAGGTGCCTTCGGGAATCCACCCCTTGTACAGCCTTTCTTTTAGATGTACAGTTTCCCTCTTGTCACCCAGGCAAGAGAACAATGGTGCGATCTTGGCTTATTTCACACCCGCCTCCTGTGTTCAAGCGATTGTCCTACCAGTCCCTTCAATGCACCTAGGGTTGCTGTTGTTCACAACACCACGTCCAGCTAACTTTCTCTATTGTTGTAACTTGTACCTCAAATCTATGTGTATTTGGTTTCCAAAACACAGCCACAATTTTGAAAAATACATATATAAATGAAAACGGAACACTGCAGTTCTTGCTTGTCATTTTCACGCTGCGGCCACCCTGGGATTCTGTACGGCATCCTGATTATACTGTACATGAGTCCGAAGCGAGCGCATTCCATGCCAGCCTCAGATTTCTTATTTTGCTCTGTATATATGTTTTATATAGGGTGCGTGTTGTGTCATCTCGTTGAAGGCCCGTGTGAACTTGTGACATCACGATCCGCCTTGCTCGGAATTCAAAAGTGCTGGGGTTACAGAGGGGATCCAGCGAGCCCAACCCAAGTTTTGTTTTCATTTCAGAGACCTGGTTTTACCATTTTGTTTGGGCGGGATCATACCCACAACCTCACTTGTTCCACCCTAATTGGTATTCAGATTGCCTGGATGAAAGGCTAGCGTGAGCCACTGGGCACGAATGGCATATTTATTATTAAAAAACAAATCAGGGATACTGGGCTGGGCTCTGTGACACACAACAGCAATCCTAGCCCCTTGGGGGGCCTAGGTGAGCAGGTCCACTGAGGTCGCGGGTTTCAGAACAGCCTGAGGATCCCGGTGAAAACTCGCCACACTTAAAATGGAGAAAAAGAGAAAGAAAAGAAAAGAAATCAGACAGATCAGTGTGCACAACTGAAACGTAACGGGGTGCTTGTGGGTCTCCACCCCTAGCCCAGCCTTTCTTTATGACGTACAGTTTTCCTCTTGTCACCCAGGCTGAAGTGTAACGTTTCGATCTTGGATTCTTGCCACACCCACCTCATGGGTTCAAGCGATTGCCCTGCCAATCCTTTCAATTTAGCTGGGGTTACAGGTGTCCACACCACCACGTCAAGCTAACTTTCTATATTGTTGTAACTCGTACCTCAAGTCTAGGTGTATTTGATTTCCAAAACACAGCCACAATTTCAAAAAATACATATATAAATGAAAACGGAACACTGCACTCCTTGCGTGTCATTTCCATGCTGTGGCCACCCCAGGATTGCGTAGGGCATCCTGATTATAGTGTACATGATTCCGAAGCGAGCGCATTCAATGCCTGCCTCAGATGTCTTATTATGCTCTATTTTTATGTTTTATCTAGGGAGCGTGTTTCGTCAAGTCTTTGCAGGCCCGTGTCGAACCTGTGACTTCACAATTCATTGTCCTTGGCATTCCACAGTGCTGGGATTACAGCAGGTATCCGCCCAGCCCGACCCAAGTTTTGTTTTTGTTTCAGAGACCGGGTTTCACCATTTTATTTGAGGCGGAATCTAACCCACAACCTCAAGTGATCCACCCTAATTGGTATTCAGATTCCCTGGATTTAAGGATTCCGTGGGCCATGAGGCCCAGCCGGCTTACATTATTATTAAAACACAAATCAGGGAGACTGGGCAGGGCTCTGTGACACACACCAGCAATCCTAGCCTTTTGGGAGGCCTAGGTGAGCGGGTCCACTGAGGTCCCGGGTTTCAGATCAGCCTGCGCATCCCTGTGAAAACTCGTCGAACTTAAAATAGGAAAAAAAAAAGGAAAGAAAAGAAATCAGACAGATCAGTGTGCACCACTTAAACGAAACGGTGTGCCTGTGGGACTCCACCCCTAACCCAGCATTTCCTTTTGATGTACTGTTTCCATCTTTTCACACGGGCTGGAGTGCAACAGTTGGATCTATGCTTTTTGCCACACCTGCCTCCTGGGTTCAAGAGATTGTCCTGCCTATGCCTTCAATGTAGCTGGGGTTGTGGTTGTCTATACCACCACGTCCATTTAACTTTCTATATTGTTGTAACTCGTACCTCAAGTCTATTTGTATCTGATTTCCAAAACAGCCACAATTTCGAAAAATACATATATAAATGAAAACAGAACACTGCACTTCTTGCGTGTCATTTTCACGCTGTGGCCTCCCCAGGATTTTGTACGGCATCCTGATTATAGTATACGTGATTCCGAAGCGAGTGCATTCCATGCCTGCCTCAGATTTCTTATTATGCTCTATTTTTATGTTTTATCTAGGGAGTGTGTTTCGTTGTACCTTTTCAGGCCCGTGTTGAACCTGTTACTTCACAATCCGTCCTTTTCAGCATTACAAAGTGCTGGGGTTACAGGGTGAGCCACCGAGCCCAACCCCAGTTTTATTTTTGTTTCAGAGACCGGGTTTCACCATTTTGTTTTGGGCGGAATCTAACCGGCAACCCCGAGTGATCCGCCCCAATTGGTATTCAGATTGCATGGATTAAAGGATCCCGTGAGCCACTGCGCCTGGCCGGCGGATTTTTTTATTAAAAAACAAATCAGGGAGACTGGGCCGATCCCTGTTACACAAACCAGCAATCTTAGCCCTTTGGAAGGCCTACGTGAGATTGTCAACAGAGATCGCGGGTTCCATATAAACCTGGTCATTCCGGTGAAAACTTGCCACCCTTAAAATAGGAGAAGAAGAAAAAGAAAACTTTAGAAATCAGACAGATTAGGGTGCACCGCTGAAACAAAACAAGGTGCCTGCGGAAATCAACCCCTCGCCCAGCCTTTCTTTATGATGTACAGTTTCCCTCTTTTCACCAGGGCTAAAGTGCAATGGTTTGATCTTGGCTTATTGCCACACCCGCCTCCTGGGTTCAAGTGATTTTTCTGCCAATCCCTTCAATGTAGCTGGGGTTGCAGGTGTCCACACAAACACGTCCAGCTAACTTTCTATATTTTTCTAACTCGTACCTCAAGTCTATGTGTATTTGATTTCCAAAACACAGCCACATTTTTGAAAAATACATATATAAATGAAACGGAACACTGCACTTCTTGCCTGTCATTTTCACACTGCAGCAACCCAGGGATTCCTTATGGCATCCTGATTATAGTATAAGTGATTCCAAAGTGAGCGCATTTCATTCCTGCCTCAGATTTCTTATTATGCTCTATTTTTATGTTTTATCTAGGGAGTGTGTTGGATCGTGCCTTTGCAGGCTCGTGTCGAACCTGTGACTTCACGATTTGTCCTCCTCGGCATTCCAAAGTGCTGGGGATACGGGGGGAGCCGCCGAGCCCAACCCAAGTTTTGTTTTGTTTCAGAGGCCGGGTTTCACCATTTTGTTTGGGGCGGGATCTAACACGCCACCTCGATTGATCCGCCCTAAGTGGTATTCACATTGCCTGGATGAAAGGCTCCTGTGAGCCACCGGGCTGGGCCGTCTGACTTTATTATTAAAAAACAAATCAGGAAGACTGGGCCCGGCTCTGTGACACACACCAGCAATCCTAGCCCTTTGACAGTACTAGGTGAGTGGGTCAACTGAGGTCGCGGGTTCCAGATCAGCCTGCACATCCCAGTGAAATCTCGCCACATTTAAAATAAGAGAAGAAGAAAAAGAAAAGAAAAGAAATCGGAAAGAATAGTGTGCACCACTGAAACGAAATGGTGTGCCTGTGGGCATCCCTAGCCCAACCTTTCCTTTTGTTTCCCTCTTCTCACCCGGGCTGGAGTGCAAGGGTGTGATCTTCGCTTATTGCCACATCAGCCTTCTAGGTTCAATCAATTTTTCTGCCTATGCCTTCAATGTAGCTATGGTTGCAGGTGTCCACACCACCACGTCCAGCGAACTGTCTGTATTTTTGTAACTCTTACATCAAGTCTATGTGTATTTGATTTCTTAAAAACAGCCACAATTTCGAAAAATACATATATAAATGAAAATGGAACACTGCACCTTTTGCGTGTCATTTTCACACTGCGGCCACCCCGGGATTCCATACGGCATCCTGATTATAGTGTACGTGATTCCGAAGCCAGCGCATTTTATGCCTGCCTCAGATTTCTTATTTTGTTCTGTTCTTATGTTTTATATGGAGAGTGTTGCGTCAGGCAGTTTGAGGCCCTTGTCGAACCTGTCACTTCACTATGCATCTTCCACGGCATTCCAAAGTGCTGGGGTTACAGGGGGGAGCCGTTCAACCCAGCCAACGTTTTCTTTTTATTTCCGAGACCGGGTTTCAACATTTTGTGTGGGGCAGGCTCAAACCAACAACCTTGCCTTTTCCACCCTAATTGGTATTCAGATTGCCTGGATGAAAGGTGCCGGTGAGCCACCTCACCGGGCCGGCCGACTTTATTATATAAAAGCAAATCCGGAAGACTGGGCCGGGAACCGTGAAGCACAGCAGCAATCCTAGTCCTTTGGAAGGCCTAGGTGTTCAGGTCAACTGAGGTCGCGCATTCCAGATTAGCCTGCGCATTCTATTGAAAAGTCGCCACACTTAAAATAGGAAAAGAAGAAAAAGAAAAGAAAATAAATCAGACAGATCCTTGTGCAGCACGGAAACAAAACGGGGTGCCTGCGGGACCCCACCCCTCACCCACAATTTTCTTATGACATACGGTTTCCCTCTTGTCACCTGGGCTGGAGTGCAACGGTGCAATCTTGGCTTATTGCCACACTGGCCTTCTGGGTTTAAACAATTGACCCGCCTATGCCTTCAATGTAGCTGGGGTTGCAGGCGTCCACACCACCATGTACAGCTAACTTTCTATATTTTTGTAACTCTTACCTCAAGTCTATGTGTATTTGTTTTCTAAAACACAGCCACAATTTTGAAAAATACATATGTAAATGAAAACGAAACACTGAACTTTTTGCATGTCATTTTTATGCTTACGGCCATGCTGGGATCCAGTACAGCTTCCTGATAATAGTGTCCGTGGTTCTGAAGCGAGCACATTCCATGGCTGCCTCAGATTTCTTATTTTGCTCTGTTTTTATGTTTTATATAGGGAGCGTACTGCATCGTGCCGATGGAGCCCCGTGTCGAACCTGTGACTAAATGATCCATCCTCCTCAGAATTCCAAAGTGCTGGGGTTACAGGGGGGAACCTCCGAGCCCAACCCAAGTTTTGTTTTTATTTCAAATACTGGGTTTCACCGTTTTCTTTGGGGTGGGCTCAAACCCCAACCTCACCTGTTACACCCTAATTGGTATTCACATTTCCTTGATGAAAGGTTTCCATGAGCCACCAGGCCTGGCCGGCATAATTATTTTTAAAAAACAAATTAGGGAGACTCGGCCGCACTCTGTGAGTCACAACAGCAATCCTAGCACTTTGGAATTCCTAGGTGAGTGGGTTCACTGAGGTCGCAGGTTCCAGATCAGCCTGCGCATCTTGGTGAAAACTCACCACACTTAAAATAGGAGAAAAATAAAAAGAAAAGAAAATAAGACAGATCAGTGTGCACCAGTGAAACGAAACAGGGTGCCTGTGGGACTCCACCTTTAGCCCAGCCTTTTTTAATGATGTACTGTTTCCCTCTTGTCACACAGGCTGGAGTGCAACGGTGCGAACTTGGCTTATTGCCACACCAGCATTCTGGGTTCATGCAATCTTTTGCCTATGCCTTGAATGTAGCTGGGGTTGCAGGTTTACACATCACCACGTCCAGCTAACTTTCTATATTTGTGTAACTCATACCTCAAGTCTGTGTGTATTTGATATCTAAAACACAGCCCCATTTTGAAAAATACATATATAAACGAAAACGGAACACTGCACTTCTTGCGTGTCATTTTCATGCTGCAGCCAACCCGGGATTCAGTAAGGCACCCTGATTATAGTGTACGTGATTCTGAAGCGAGCGCATTCCATGCCTGTGTCAGATTATTTATATTACTCTGTTTTTATGTTTTGTATAGGGAGTGTGCTGCCTTGTGGCATTGGAGGCTCGTGGCGAATCTGTGATTTCAGGAACCTTCCTTCTCGGCATTCCAAAGTGCTAGGGTTACAAGGAAGAGCCGCCGAGCCCAACCCAAGTTTTGTTTTTGTTTCAGACACCGGGTTTCACCATTTTGTTTGGGGCAGACTCAAACACGCAACCCCGCCTCTTCCACCCTAATTGGTATTCAGATTGTCTGGATGAAAGGCTCCTGTGAGCCACGTCGCCCGGCCAGCTTTATTATTAAAAAACAAATCAGGGAGACTGGGCCGGGCCCTGTGACTCACAAAAGCAATTCTAGAACTTTGGGAGGCCTAGGTGAGCGGGTCCACTGAGGTCGCGGGTTTCTGATCGCCTCGTCCACCCTAATTTGAATTCAATGCACCCGGATAAAAGTCTCCTGTGAGCCACCGCACCCAGCAAGCCTACTTTATTATTAACATAGTAATCAGGGAGACTGGGCTGGGCTATGTGACACACACCAGCAATCCTAGGCTTTGAAATGAAACAGTGCAATTTTGGCTTATTGCCACACTGGCCTTCTGGGTTTAAGCGATTGTCCTGCCTATGCCAACAATGTAGCTAGGGTTGCATTTGTGCACACCACCACGTTCAGCTAACTTTCTATATTTTTGTAACTCGTGCCACACGTCTATGTGTATTTGATTTCTAAAACATAGCCACAATTTCGGAAAATACATATAAAATGAAAACAGAACATGGAACTTCTTGCATGCCATTTTCAAGCTGTGGCCACGCCAGGATTCTGTATGACATCCTGATTATAGTGTACGTGATTGCAAGGCGAGCGCATTCCATGCCTTCCTCATATTTCTTATTTTACTCTGTTTTTATGTTTTGTATATGGAGCATGTTGTGTCATATAGTTGGAAATCTGGGTTGATCCATTCTCCTCAGCATTCTGAAGTGCTGGGGTTACAGGGGGCAGCTGCTGAGCCCAACCCATGTTTTGTTTTCATTTCAGAGACCAGGATTCACCATTTTGTTTAAGGTGGACTCAAACCCACAGTGGAACAGTTGCCTGTTCCACTCTAATTGGTATTCAGAGCACCTGGATGAAAGGCTACCATGAGCCACCACGCCCAGCCATCCGTGAGCCACCACTCCCGGCAGTCTGCCTTTATTATTAAAAAATAAATCAGGGAGAGTGGGCCAGGCTCTGTGACTCACACCAGCAATCCTAGCCTTTTTGGAAGCCGAGGTGAGGGGTTCACCTAAGGTCTCGGGTTCCAGATCAGCCTGTGTATCCTGTTGAAAACTCCCCTAACTTAAAAGAGGAGAAGAAAATAAAAGAAAATCAGAAAGATCAGTGTGTACTGCTGAAATGAAACGAGATGCCTGCCGGACTCCACCCCTAGCCCAGCCTTTTCTTATGACGTACTGTTTCCCTCTTGTTACCCATGCTGGAGTGCCAAGGTGCGATCTTGGCCTCAGATTTCTTATTTTGCGCTGTTGTTATGTTTTATAAAGGGAGCATGTTGGGTCGTGCCATTGGAGGACTCTGACAAATCTGTGACTTCACGATCCGTCCTCCTCAGCATTCCAAAGTGCTGGGGTTACAGGGGGGAGCCGCCAAGCCCAACCCATTTTGTTTTTGCTTCATAGACGGGGTTTCACCGTTTTGATTGATGTGGGCTCAAACCCAAAACCTCGCCTGTTCCACCCTAATTGGTATTCAGATTTTCTTGATGAAAAGCTTGGGTGAGCCACCGCACCCAGCCGGCTGACTTTATTGTTAAAAAACAAATCAGGGAGACTGGGCCGGGCTCTTCGACTCACACCAGCAATTCTAGCCCTTTGGGAGGCCTAGGTGAGCGGGACAACTTAGATCTCGAGCTCTAGGTTAGCCTGCACATCCCATTAAAAACTCGCCACACTTAAAATAGAAGAAGAAGAAAAGGAAAAGAAAAGAAATCAGACAGATCAGTGTGCACCACTGAAACGAAACGGGGTTTCTGCGGGAGTGACATCTAGCACAGCCTTTTCTTATGACGTACTGTTTCTTTTTTCTCACGCGGGCTGTAGTGCAACAGTGCTATCTTGGCTTAATGCCACACCGGCCTTCTGGGTTCAAGCGATTATCCTGCCTGTGCCTTCAATGTAGCTGGGGTTGCATTTGTCCATACCACCAGGTCTAGCTAACTTCCTATATTTTTGTAACTTCTACCTCAAGTCTATGTGTATTTGATTTCTAAAACACAACTACAATATCGAAAAATACATACATAAGTAAAAACGGAACACTGAACTTTTTGTGTGTCATTTTCACGCTGCGGCCACCCGGGGATTCCGTACGGCTTCCTGATTATAGGCTATGTGATTCTGAGGCGAGCGCATTCCATGCCTGCCTCAGATTTCTTAATTTTGCTGTTGTTATGTTTTATATAGGGAGTGTGTTGGGTCATGCCATTGGAGGACCCAGTAGAAACTGTGACTTCATGATCCATCCTCTTCGGCATTCCAAGGTGCTGGGGTTACAGAGGGGAGCCGCCAAGCCCAACCCAAGTTTTGTTTTCATTTCAGAGATGGGGTTTTACCGTTTTGATTGATATGGGCTCACACCCACAACCTCTCCTGTTTCACCCTAATTGGTATTCAGAATTCCTTGATGAAAAGCTCCGTTGAGCCAGCGCGCCTAGTTGGCCGACTTTATTATTAAAAAACAAATCAGGGAGACTGGACCGGGCTCTGTGATTTACACCAGCAATTCTAGCCCTTTGGGAGGCCTAGGTGGGTGAAACAACTGAGATCACGGGTTCCAGATCAGGCTGTACATTCCATTAAAATCTTGCCACACTTAAAATAGGAGAAGAAGAAAAAGAAAAGAAAAGAAATCAGACAGATCAGTGTGTACCAGTGAAACAAAATGGGGTGCCTGCGGGAGTCCACCTTTAGCCAAGCCTTTCCTTATGAAGTACTGTTTCCTTCTTTTCACCCTGGCTCGATTGCAACAGTGCGATCTTGGCTTACGGCCACACCAGCCTTCTGGGTTCAAGCGATTATCCTGCCTGTGCCTTCAATGTAGCTGGGGTTGCATTTGTTCACACCGCCATGTCCAGCTCACTTTGTATATTTTTGTAACGCGTACCTGAAGTCTATGTGTATTTTATTTGTAAAACACAGCCACAAATTCAAAAAAATACATTCATAAATGAAAACGAAACACTGCACTTCTTGCGTGTCATTTTCATGCTGCGGCCACCCCGGGATTCCGTACAGCATCGTAATTATAGTGTACATGATTCCGACGTGAGCGCATTCCATGCCTGCCTCAGATTTCTTATTTTGCTCTGTTTTCTGTTTTATAGAGGAAGCGTGTTGCGTCATGCCTTTGGAAGCACGTGTCAAACCTGTGACTTCACGATCTGTCCTTCTCAGTATTCCAAAACGCTGGGGTTACAGGGAAGAGCCGCTGAGCCCAAACCAAGTTTTGTTTTCTTTTCAGAGACCGAGTTATACCATTTTGTTATGGGCGAACTCAAACCCAAAACCCCAACTGTTCCACCCTAAGCTATTCGGATTGCCTGGATGAAAGGCTCCCGTGAGCCACCGCGCCCAGCAGGCCGACTTTATTATTAAAAACAAATCAGGCAGATTGGGCCGGGCTCTGTGACTCACACCAGCAATCCTAGCCCTTTGGGAGGCCTAGGTGAGTGGTCAAATGAGGTCTCGGGTCCCAAATAAACCTTTGCATCCTAGTGAAAACTCGCCACACTTAAAATAGGAGAAGAAGAAAAAGAAAAGAAAAGAAATCAGAGAAATTAGTGTGCACAGCTGAAATGAAACGAGGTGCCTGTGGGAATCCACCCCTTGCCCAGCCTTTCTTTATGACGTACAGTTTCCCTCTTGTCACCCTGACTGGAGTGCAATGGTACAATCTTGGCTTATTGCCACACCCGCCTCCTGGGTTCAAGCGATTTTCCTGCCAATCCCTTCAATGTAGCTGGTGTTGCTGGTGAACCCACCACCATGTCCAGCTAACTTTCTATATTGTTGTAACTTGTACCTCAAGTCTATGTGTATTTGATTTCCAAAACACAGCCACAATTTCTAAATATACATATATAAAAGAAAACGGAACACTGCACTTCTTGCATGTCATTTTCACGTTGCAGCCACCCTGGGATTCTGTACGGCAATCTGATTATAGTGTACGTGATTCTGAACCGAGCACATTCCATGCCTGCCTCAGATTTCTTATTTTGCTCTGTTTTTTATGTTTTATACATTGAGCGTGATGCGTCGTGCATTTGCATGCCCGTTTCGAACCTGTCACTTCACGATCCATCCTCCTCAGCATTCCAAAGTGCTGGGGTTACAGGGGGTAGCTGCCGAGCCCAAGCCAAGTTTTGTTTTTGTTTCAGAGACCGGGTTTCACCATTTTGTTTGGGGCGGGATCTAATTCGCAAGCTCGAGTGATCTGACCTTATTGGTATTCAGAGCGCCTGGATGAAAGGCTCCCGTGAGCCACTGCGCCAGGCTGGTCGAATTTATTATTAAAAAAGACATCAAGGAGACTGGGCCGGGCCCTGTGACTCAAACTAGCACTTTTAGCCCTTTGGGAGACCTAGATGAACTTGTCAACTGAGGTCGCGGGTTCCAGATCAACCTTAGCATCCCAGTGAAAACTCGCCACACTTAAAATAGGAGAAAACTAAAAAGAAAAGAAAAGAAATTAGACTGATGAGTGTGCACTACTGAAAAAAAACAGGGTGCCCGCGGGAATCCACCCCTTGTCCACCCTTTCTTTATGACGTAGTTTCCCTCTTGTCATCCGTGCTGGAGTGCAATGGTGTGACCTTGGCTTATTGCCACAAAGGCCTCCTGGGTTCAGGCGATTGTGCTGCCAATCCCTTCAATGTAGTTGGGGTTACGGGTGTCCACACCACCACATCCAGCTAACTTTCTATATTTTTGTAACTCGTACCTCAAGTCTCTGTGTATTTGATTTCCAAAAAAAAGCCACAGTTTCGAATAATACATATATAAATGAAAACGGAACACTGCACTTTTTGCGTGTCATTTTCACGCTGCGGCCTCCCCAGGATTCCCTACAGCATCCTGATTATAGTGTACGAGATTCCAAAGTAAGTGCATTCCATTCCTGCATCAGATTTCTTATTATGCTCTATTTTTATGTTTTATCTAGGGAGCGTGTTGCGTCGTGTCTTTACAGGACCTTGCCGAACCTGTGACTTTATGATCCTTTCTTCTCAGAATTCCAAAGTGCTGGGGTTACAGGGGGGAGCCGCCGATCCCAACCCAAGTTTTGTTTTCGTTTCAGAGTCTGGGTTTCAGCATTTTCGTTGGGGCGGGATCTAACCCGCAACCTCGAGTGATCCGCCCTAATTGTTACTCAGATTTCCTGGATGAAAGGCTCCCGTGAGCCCCCAGGCCTGGCCGGCTTACTTTTTTATTAAAAAAGAAATCAGGGAGACAGGGCTGGGCTTTGTGACTCACAACAGCAATCCTAGCACTTTGGAAAGCCTAGGTGAGCGGGTCCACTGAGGTCATGGGTTCCAGATCAACCTTCGCATCCCAGAGAAAACTCGCCACACTTAAAATAGAAGAAAAAAAATAGAAAAGAAAAGAGATTACACAGATCAGTGTGCACACCTGAAACAAAACGGGGTGCCTGCAGGACTCCACCTTTAGCCCAGCCTTTCCTTATGACGTACTGTTTCCCCCTTGTCACCCGGGCTGGAGTGCAACAATGCGATCTAGACTTTTTGCCACACCGTCCTCCTGTGTTCAAGCAATTGTTCTGCCAATCCCATCAATGTAGCTAGGGTTGCTGGTGTCTACACCACCAAGTCCAACTAACTTTGTGTATTGTTGTAAGTCGTACCTCAAGTCTACATGTAATTCATTTCTAAAATACAGCCACAATTTTGAAAAATACATACATAAATGAAAATGGAGGACTGCCCTTCTTGCGTGTCGTTTTCACGCTGTGGCCACCCTGGGATTTCGTACGGCATTCTGATTATAGTGTATGTGATTCTTAGGCGAGCGCATTCCATGCCTGCCTCAGATTCCGTATTTTGCGCTGTTGTTATGTTTTATATAGGGAGCCTGTTGGGTCGTGCCTTTGGAGGACCCTGTCGAAACTGAGACTTCACAATCTGTTCTTTTCGGCATTCCAAAGTGCTGGGGTTACAGGGGGAAGCCGTCGAGCCCAACCCAAGTTTTTTTTCGTTTCAGAGATGGGGTTTCACCATTTTGATTGATGCGGGCTCAAACCCACAACCTCACCTATTCCACGCTAATTGGTATTCAGATTTCCGTGATTAAAAGTTCGGGAGAGCCACCGCACCCGGCCGGCCGACTTTATTATTAAAAAACAAATCAGGGAGACTGGTCCAAGCTCTGTGACTCACAACAGCAATCCTAGCCCTTTGGGAGGCCTAGGTGAGCGGGACAACTGAGATTGCTGGTTCCAGATTAGCCTGGGAATCCCATTAAAAACTCACCACACTTAAAATAGGAGAAGAAGAGAAAGAAAAAAAGGAATCAGACAGAACAGAGTGCACCAGTGAAACAAAACGGGGTTCCTGTGGTAGTCGACCTCCAGTCCAGCCTTTCCTTTTGACGTACTGTTTTTCTTTTCTCACCCGGGTTAAAGTGTAACAGTGCGATCTTGGCTTACTGCCACACCGGCCTTCTGGGTTCAAGCGATTATTCTGCCTGTGCTTTCAATGTAGATGGGGTTGCATTTGTCCACACCACCACGAACAGATAACTTTCTATATTTTTGTAACTCGTACCTAAAGTCGATGTGTATTTAATTTCTAAAGCACAGCCACAATATCGAAAAATACATACATAAAAGAAAATGGAACACTAACTTCTTGCGTGTCATTTTTACACTGCAGCCACCCGGGGATTCTGTATGGCTTCCTGATTATATATTACATGATTCTGAAGTGAGCGCATTCCAGGCCTGCCTCAGCTTTCTTATTTTGCTCTGTTTTTATGTTTTATATAGGGAGCCTGTTGCGTTGTGCCTTTGGAAGCCTGTGTCGAACCTGTAACGTCAGGATGCGTCCTCCTTGGCATTCCAAAGTGCTGAGGTTACAGGGAAGAGCTGCCGAGACCAACCCAAGTTTTGTTTTTGTTTCAGAGACCGGGTTTCACCATTTTGTTTGGGGCGGGCTCAAACCTGCAACCCCACCTGTTTCACCCTAATTGGTATTCAGATTGCCTAGATGAAAGGCTCCTGTGAGTCACCGCACCCGGCCGGCCGACTTTATTATTAGAAAACAAATCACGGAGAATGCGCCTGGCCCTGTGACACACAAGCAATGCAAGCCCTTTGGGAGACCTAGGTGAGCGGGTCCACGGAGTTCGCGTGTTTTAGATCTTCCTGCGCATCCTGAAGAAAACTCACCACACAAAATAGGAGAGGAAGAAAAGGAAAAGAAAAGACATCAGACAGATCAGTGTGCACCACTGAAGCAAAACGGGGTGCCTGCCGGACACCACCCCTAGCCAGCCTTTCCTTATGACGTACTGTTTTCCTCTTGTCACCCGTGCTGGAATGCAAAGGTGCGATCTTGGCTTATTGCCACTTCGTCCTTCTGGGTTCAAGCGATTGTCCTACCCATGCCTTCAATGTAGCTGGGTTTGCATTTGTCCACACCACCAAGTCCAGCCATCTTTTTATATTTTTGTAACTCGTACTTCAAGTCTATGTGTATTTGATTTCTAAAACACAGCCACAATAACGAAAAATACATACATAAATGAAAACGGAACACAGAACTTCTTGCCTGTCATTTTCACGCTGCGGCCACTCCCGGAATCCATTCAGTTTCCTGATTATATTGTAGGTGATTCTGAAGCCAGTGCATTCCATGCCTGCCCAAGATTTTTTATTTTGCGCTGTTATTATATTTTCTATAGGGAGCGTTTTGGGTTGTGCCATTGGAGGACCCTGTCAAAACTGTGACTTTATGATCTGTCCTTCTCAGCATTCCAAAGTGCTGGGGTTACATGGGGGAGCCGCTGAGCCCAACCCAAGTTTTGTTTTTATTTCAGAGACGGGGTTTCACCATTTTGATTGATGGGGGCTCAAACCCACAACCTCGCCTGTTCCACCCTAATTGGTATTCAGATTTTCTAGATGAAAAGCTGGAGTGAGCCACTGAGACCAGCCGGCCGACTTTATTATTAAAAAACAAATCAGGGAGACTGGGCCGGGCTCTGCGACTCACACCAGCAATCGTAGCCCTTTGGGAGGCCTAGGTGAGCGGGACAACTGAGATCGCGAGTTCCAGATCAGCCTGCGCATCCCATTAAAAACTCGCCACACTTAAAACAGGAGAAGAAGAAAAGGAAAAGAAAAGAAATCAGACAGATCAGTGTGCACCACTGAAACGAACGGGGTGCCTGTGGGAGTGATCTCTAGCATAGCCTTTTCTTATGACGTACTGTTTCCCTTTTCTCATCCGGGCTGGAGTGCAACAGTGCGATCTTGGCTTACTGCCACACCGGCCTTCTGGGTTCAAGCGATTATCCTGCCTGTGCCTTCAATGTAGCTGGGGTTGCATTTGTCCACACCACCACATCTAGCTAACTTTCTATATTTTTGTAACTCCTAACTCAAGTCTATTTGTATTTGATTTCTAAAACACAGCTACAATATCAAAAATACATACATAAGTGAAAACGGAACACTGAACTTCTTGCGTGTCATTTTCACGCTGCGGCCACAGGGGGATTCCATACGGCTTCCTGATTATAGGTTATGTGATTCTGAGGCAAGTGCATTCCATGCCTGCCTCAGATTTCTTATTTTGCTCTGCTTTTATGTTTTATATAGGGAGCGTGATGCGTCGTGCCTTTGGAGGCATGTGTCGAACCTGTAACTTCACGATCCATCCTCCTTGGCATTCCAGAGTGCTGGGGTTACAGGGAAGAGCCGCTGAGCCCAACCCTAGTTTAGTTTTTGTCTCAGAGACCCTGTTGCACCATTTTGTTTGCGGCGGGCTCAAACCCACAATCCCACCTGTTCCACCCTAATTGGTATTCAGGTTGCCTAGATGAAAGGCTCCCGTGAGCCACCAGGCCTGGTCGGCCAAATTTATTATTAAAAAAGATATCAGGGGGACTGGTCCTGGACCTGTGATACACACAAGCAATGCGAGCTTTTTGGGAGGCCTAGGTGAGCAGGTCCTCAAGTTTATGTGTATTTAATTTCTAAAACACAACCACAATATCGACAAATACATACATAAATGAAAACGGAACACTACACTTCTTGCCTGTCATTTTCAGGGTGCGGCCACCCCGGAATTTTGTACGGCATCCTGATTATAGTATACGTGATTCCGAGGCAAGCGCTTTCCATTCCTGCAACAGATTTCTTATTTTGCGTTGTTGTTATGTTTTATATAGGGATCGTGTTGGTTCGTGCCATTGGAGGACCCTGTCTAAACTGTGACTTCACACTCCGTCCTCCTCCGCATTCCAAAGTGCTGGGGTTCCGGGGGGGAGCCGCCGAGCCCAACCCAAGTTTAATTTTTGTTTCAGAGATTTGGTTTCACCATTTTGATTGATGCGAGCTCAAACCCACAACCTCGCCTGTTCCACCCTAATTGGTATTCAAATTTTCTTGATGGAAAGCTCGGGTGAGCCACCATGCTCAACTGACCGACTTTATTATTAAAAAACAAATCAGGGAGACCGGGGCGGTTTCTGGGACTCACACTAGCAATCCTAGCCCTTTGGGAGGCCTAGGTGAGCGGGACAACTGAGATCGCGGGTTCCAGATCAGTCTGCGAATCCCATTAAAAACTCGCCACACTTAAAATAGGAGAAGAAGAAAAGGAAAATAAAATAAATCAGACAGATCAGTGTGCACCAATGAAACAAAACGAGGTTCCTGCGGGAGTGACCTTTAGCACAGCCTTTTCTTATGATGTACTGTTACCCTTTTCTCACCCGGGCTGGAGTGCAACAGTGCGATCTTGGCTTACTGCCACACCGGCTTTCTGGGTTCAAGCGATTGTCCTGCCTCTATGCCTTCAATGTAGCTGGGGTTGCAGGTGTCCACACCACCACATCCAGCTAACTGTTTATATTTTTGTCACTCGTACCTCAAGGCTATGTGTATTTGATATCTAAACCTCAGCTACAATTTTGAAAAATACATATATAAATGAAAAAGGAACACTGTACTTCTTGCGTGTAATTTTCACGCTGCGGCCAGCCCGGGATTTTGAACGACATCCTGATTATATTGTACATATTTTCGAATGGAGCGCATTGCATGCCTGCCTCAGATTTCTTATTTTCCAATATTCTTATGTTTTATATAGGGAGTGTGTTGGGCCATGCCTTTGGACACCCTTGTCGAACCTGTGACTTCACAATCCATCCTCCTCAGCATTCCAAAGTGCTGGGGTTGCAGGGGGGAGCCACTGAGCAAAACCCAAGTTTTGTTTTCGTTTCAGAGACCGGGTTTCATCGTTATGTTTGGGGTGGGTTCAAACCCACAAATTCACCTGTTCCAACCAAATTGGTATTCAAAGCGCCCTGATGAAAGGCTCCAGTGAGCCATCGCGCCCAGCTGGCAGTCTTTATTATAAAATATGAAATCCGGGAGACTGGGACGGGCTCTGTGACTCACACCAACAATCCTAGCCTTTGGGAAGCCTAGGTGAGTGGGTCAACTGAGGTCACGCATTCTAGATCAGCCAGCACCTCCCGTTGAAACCTCGCCATACTTAAAAGAGGAGAAGAAAAAGAAAATAAATCAGACAGATCAGTATGCACCACTAAAACGAAACGGGGTGCCTGCGAAACTGCACCCCTAGCCGAGCCTTTCCTTATGACTTACTGTTTCTCTCTTGTCACCCGGGCTGGAGTGCAATGGTGCGAACATGGCTTTTTGCCAAACTGGCCTTCTGGGTTCAAGCGATTGTCCTGCCTATGCCTTCAATGTAGCTGGGGTTGCAGGCGTCCACACCGCCTCCTCCAGCTAAATTTCTATTTTTTCTATACCTCATACCTCAAATCTATGTGTAGTTGATTCCTAAAACACAGCCACAAAAACAAGAAATACATGAGTCAATAAATAGAAACGGAACTCAGCACCTTTTTACCTGTCTTTTTGTCGCTGCGGCCACCCCAGCCTTCCGTGCCCGTTTCGATTTTAGTGTAGGTGCTGTTGAAGCTAGTGCATGCCATGCCAGACTCAGACTTCTTATTTTGATCTGTTTTTATGTTTTATATTAGGAGCGAGTTGCGTTGTGTTGTTAAAGGCCCGTCTCGAAACTGTAACCTCAGGATTCGTCCGACTCGGAATTCCAAAGTGCTGGGGTTACAGGAGTGAGCCGCCAATCCCAACCCAAGTTTTGTTTTCGTTTCTGAGACCGGGTTTTACCATTTTGATTGGGGCGGGATTGAAATCGCAACCTCGAGTGATCCGTCCTAATTGGTATTCAGAGATCCTGGATGAAAGGCTCCCGTGAGCCACCGCACCAGGCCGGCCGAATTTATTATTAAAAAAGGAATCAGGGAGACTGCGCCGGGCCCTGTGACTTAAACCAGCAATCCTAGCCATTTGTGAGTCCTAGGAGAACTTGTCAACTGAAGTCACGGGTTCCAGATCAACCTTTGCATTCTGGTGAAACCTCACCACACTTAAAATAGGAGAAGAAGCAAAAGAAAAGAAAAGAAATCAGAAAGATCAGTGTGCCCTACTGAAACAAAACGGGGTGCCTGCGGGATTCCACCCCTCGCCCAGCCTTTCCTTATGACGTACTGTTTCCCTCTTTTCAACTGGGGTTGAGTGCAATGATGGGATCTTGGCTTATTGCCACACCGGCCTTCTGGGTTCAGGGAATTGTCCCACCTATGCATTAAATGTAGCTGTGGTTTCAGGTGCCCACACCACCACGTCCAGCTAACTTTTGATATTTTTGTAACTCGTAGCTCAAGTCTATGTGTATTTGATTTCTAAAACACAGCCACAATTTTGAAAAATACATAAATAAATAAAAACAGAACACTGCACTTCTTGCATGTCATTATCATGCTGCGGCCACCCCGGGATTCTGCACAACATCCTGATTATAGTGTATGTAATTCTGATGCGAGCGGATTCCATGCCTGCCTCAGATTTTTTACTTTGCTCTGTTTTTATGGTTTATCTAGGGAGTGTGTTGTGTCGTGCCTTTGGAGGCCCGTGTCAAACCTGTGACATCAGGATCCATCCTCCACGGCATTGCAAAGTGCTAGGGTTACAGGGGGGAGCCGCTGAGCCCAACCCATGTTTTGTTTTCCTTTCAGAGACCGGGTTTCATCATTTTTTTGGGGGTGAGGTCTAACCTGAAACCTCAAGTAATCCGCCTAATTGGTATTCAAAGTGCCTGGATGAAAGGCTACTGGGAGCCACCGCGCCAGGTCGGCCGAATTGATTATTAAAAAAGTAATAAGGGAGACTGGGCTGGTCCCTATGACTCAAACCAGCAATCCTAGCCCTTTGGGAGGCCTAGGTGTGCGGGTAAACGGAGGTCACGGGTTCCAGATCAAACTTTGAATTCCAGTGAAAACTCGCCACACTTAAAATACGAGAAGAAGAAAAAGAAAAGAAAAGAAATCAGGGAGATTAGTTTGCACCGCTGCAACAAAATGAGGTGCCTGCGGGAATCCACCCCTTGCCCAGCCTTTTTTATGATGTACAGTTTCCCGCTTGTCACCCGCGCTGGGGTGCAATGGTGCGATCTTGGCTTATTGCCACACCCGCCTCATGGGTTCAAGCGATTGTCCTGCCAATCCCTTCAATGTAGCTGAAATTGCAGGTGTCCACATCACCACGTCCAGCTAACTTTCTATATTTTTGTAACTCAAACCTCAAGTCTATGTGTATTTAATTTCTAAAACACAAACACAATTTCGAAAAAGACATATATAAAAGAAAATGGAACACTGCACTTCTTGCGTGACATTTTCACGGTGTGGCCACCCTGGGATTCCGTACAGCATCCTGATTATAGTCTACATGATTCTGAATCGTGCGCATTCCATGCCTGCCTCAGATTTCTTATTATGCTCTATTTTAATGTTTTATTTAGAGACCGTGTTGCTTCGTGCCTTTTCAGGCTCCTGTCGAAACTGTGACTTCATAATCCATCCTCCTCCGCATTACAAAGTGCTGGGGTTACAGGGGGGAGCCGCCGAGCCCAACCCAAGTTTTGTTTTCATTTCAGAGACCGGGATTCACCAATTAGTTTGGGGCGGGATCTAACCCGCAACCTCGAATGATTCGCCCTAATTGGTAGTCAGAGCACCCAAATGAAAGGCTCCCGTGAGCCACCAAGCCTGGCCGGCTTTCTTTATTATTACAAAACAAATCAGGGAGACTGGGCCGGGCTCTGTGACTCACACCAGCATTCCTAGCCATTTGTGAGCCCTAGGTGAGCAGGTCAACTGAGATCGCGGGTTCCAGATGAGCCCGCCCATCCGGGTGAAAACTCGCCACACTTAAAATAGGATAAAACCAAAAAGAAAAGAAAAGAAATCAGACAGATCATTGTGCACCGCTGAAACAAAACGGGGTGCCTGCGGGACTCCACCCCTAGCCCAGCCTTTCCTAATGACATACTGTTTCCCTCTTGGCCCCCCTGACTGGAGTGCAACAGTGCAATTTTGGCTTATTGCAACACCGGCCTACTGGGTTAAAACGATTTTCCTGCCTATGCCTTCAATGTAGCTGGGGTTGCTTGTGTCCATACAACCACGTCCAGCTAACTTATTATATTTTTGTAACTCATACCTCAAGTCTATGTGTATTTGATTTCTAAAACACAGCCACAATTTCAAAAAATACATATATGAATGAAAAGGGAACACTGCACTTCTTGCGTGTCATTCTCATGCTGCGGCCACCCCGGGATTCCGTATGGAATCTTGATTATAGTGTACGTGATTCCAACGCTAGCGCATTCCATGCCTGCCTCAGACTTCTAATTTTGCTCTGTTTTTATGTTTTATATAGGGAGCATGATGCATTGTGCCTTTGCAGGCCCGTGTCGAACCTGTCACTTCATGATCCGTCCTCCTAGGCATTCCAAAGTGCTGGGGTTACAGGGAGAAGCCGCCGAGCCCCACCCAAGTTTTGTTTTCATTTCAGAGACCGTGTTTCACCATTTTGTTTGGGGCGGGATCTAATCTGCAACCTCGTGTGATCCACCCAAATTGGTATTCAGAGCGCGTGGATGAAAGGCTCCCGTGAGCGCCAGGCCGGCCGAATTTATTATTAAAAAAGAAATCAGGGAGACTGTGACTCTAACCAGCAATCCTAGCCATTTGGGAGGCCTAGGTGAGCTTGTCAACTGAGGTCGCGGGTTCCAGATCAACCTTAGCATCCCGGTGAAAACTGGCCACACTTAAATTAGGAGAAGAAGCAAAAGAAAAAAACAGAAATCAGACAGATTAGTGTGAACCACTGAAACAAAATGGGGTGCCTGCGGGAATCCACCCCTAGCCCTGCCTTTCCTTATGACGTACAGTTTTCCTCTTCTCACCCGGGCTGGAGTGCAATGGTGTGATCATGGCTTATTGCCACACCAACTTTCTGGGTTCAAGCGATTGTCCTGCTTATGCCTTCAATGTAGCTGGGGTTGCAGGTCTCCACACCACCACATCCAGCTAACTGTCTATATTTTTGTATCTCGTACCTCAAGGCTATGTGTATTTGATTTCTAAAACACAGCCAAAAATTCGAAAAATACATATATAAATGAAAACGGAACACTGTACTTCTTGCGTGTCATTTTCAGGCTGCAGCCAGCCTGGGATTCCTGACGGCATGCTTATTATAGTGTCCGTGAATCCGAAGTTAGCGCATTCCATGCCTGCCTCAGATTTCTTATTTTGCTCTGTTCTTATGTTTTATCTAGGGAGCGTGTTGTGTCCTGTAATTGGAGACCCTTGTCCTACCTGTGACTTCAGGATCCATCCCCCTCGGCATTCCAAAGTGCTGGGATTACAAGGAGAAGCTGCTGAGCCCAACCCAAGTTTTGTTTTCGTTTCAGAGACCGGGTTTCACCATTTTGCTTGGGGCGGGCTCAATCCCACAACCTCACCTCTTCCACCCTAACTGGTATTCAGATTGCCTGGATGAAAGGCTCCTGTGAGCCACCACGCTTGGCCGACCGACTTTATTATTAAAAAACAAATCAGGGAGACTGAGCCAGGCTCTGTGACTCACGCCACCAATCCTAGCCCTTTGGGAGGCCTAAGTGAATGGTCAACTGAGGCCGCGGGTTCCAGATCAGCCTGGGCATCCCATTAAAAACTTGCCACACATAAAATAGAAGAAAAAGAAAAAGAAAAGAAAAGAAATCAGACGGATCAGTGTGCACCAGTGAAACAAAACGGGGTGCCTGCAGGACCCCACACCTAGCCCAACCTTTCTTTATGATGTACTGTTTCTCTCTTGTCACCTGGGCTGGAGTGCAATGGTGGGATCTTGGCTTATTGCCACACCGGACTTCTGGGTTGAAGCGATTGTTCTGCCTATGCCTTCAATGTAGCTGGGGTTGCAGGTGTCCACACCACCACATCCAGCTAGAAATCTATATTTTTGTAATTCTTAGCTCAAGGCTAGGAGTATTTGATTTTTCAAACTCAGCTTAAATTTCTAAAAATGCATATATAAATGAAAACGTGACACTGCACTTCTTGAATGTCATTTTCACTCTGCAGCCAGTCCGCAATGCCGTATGACATCCTGATTATAGTGTACGTGCTTCCGACGCAAGTGCATTCCATGCCTGCGTCAGATTTCTTATTTTGTTCTGTTTTTATGTTTTATATAGGGAGCCTGTTACGTAATGCTGATGGAGGCCCGTGTCGAACCTGTGACTTCGCAATCCATCCTCCTCGGCATTCCAAAGTGCTGGGGTTACAGGGAAGAGCCGCTGAGCCCAACCCAAGTTTTGCTTTCATTTCAGAGACCGGGTTTCACCATTTTGCTTGGGGCGGGCTCAAACCCACAACCTCGCCTGTTCCACCCTAATTGGTATTCAGATTAACTGGATGAAAGGCTCCCGTGAGCCACGGGGCCTGGCCAGCTTACTTTATTATTAAAAAACAATTTAGGGACACTGGGTCTGGATTTGTGACTCACAACAGCAATCCTAGCCCTATGGGAGGCCTAGGTGAGGGGGTCAACTGAGGTTGCGGGTTCCAGATCAGCCAGGGCATCCCATTGAAAATTCGCCACACTTAAAATAGAAGAAGAAGGAAAAGAAAAGAAATCAGACAGATTAGTGTGCACCACTGAAAGAAAACGGGGTGCCTGCAGTACTCCACCCCTAGCTCAGCCTTTCCTTATGACCTGCTGTTTCCCTCTTGTCACCCGGGCTGGAGTGCAACTGTGTGATCTTGGCTTATTGCCACACCGGACTTCTGGGCTGAACCGATTGTCCT
Source organism: Leontopithecus rosalia (assembly GCA_028533165.1). Classification (NCBI taxonomy): domain Eukaryota; kingdom Metazoa; phylum Chordata; class Mammalia; order Primates; family Cebidae; genus Leontopithecus; species Leontopithecus rosalia. The sequence goes on from CM052662.1 coordinate 523,746, forward strand.
GCCTATGCCTTCAATGTAGCTGGGGTTGCAGGTGTTCACACCAGGACGTCCAGCTAACTTTCTATATTTTTGTAACTCCTACCTCAAGTCTATGTGTGTTAGATTTCGAAAACTCAGCCAGAATTTCCAAAAATACGTATATAAATAAAAACGGAACACTGCACTTCTTGCGTGTCATTTTCACGGTGCGGCCACCCCGGGATTCCGTACGGCATTCTGATTATAGTGTACGTGATTCCGAATCGAGCGCATTGCATGCCTGCCTTAGATTTCTTATTTTGTTCTGTTATATTTTAGATAGGGACCGTGCTGTGTCATGTCCTTGGAGGCCCTTGTCGAACCTGTGATTTCACGATCTGTTTTCCTCAGCATTGCAAAGTGCTGGGGTTACTTAGCGGAGCCGCCGAGCCCAACACAAGTTTTGTTTTCCTTTCAGACAACGGGTTTCACCATTTTGTTTGGGGCGGTCTCAAACCCAAAAACTTCAACTGTTCCACTCTATTTGGTATTCCCATTGCCTGGATGAAAGGCTCCTGTGAGCCACCGTGCCCTGCTGGCCGACTTTATTATTAAAAAACACATCAGGGAGACTGGGCTGGTCCCTACGACTCACACCAGAAATCCTAGCCTTTAGAAGGCCTAGGTGAGCGGATCAACTGACGTCGCGCCTTCAAGATCGGTCTGCGAATCCTATTGAAAACTCGCCACACTTAAAATAGGAGAAAAAGAAAAAGAAAATAAAAGAAATCAGGCAGATCAGTGTGCATCAGTGAAACGAAACGGGGTGCCTGCGGGACTCCACCCCTAGCCCAGTCTTTACTTATGACGTACCGTTTTCCTCTTGTCACCCAGGCTGGAGTGCAACATTGTGAACTTGGCTTATTGCCACACTGGCATTCTGGTTTCAAGCGATTGTCCAGCCTATGCCTTCAATGTAGCTGGGGTTACAGGTTTCCACACCACCATGTCCAGCTAACTATCTATGTTTTTGTAACTCGTACCTCAAGTCTATGTTTATTTGATTTCTAAAACACTGCCACAATTTCAAAAAATACATATATAATAGCAACGGAACACTGCACTTTGTGCGTGTCATTTTCACACTGAGGCCACCCCGGGATTCTGTACAGCATCCTGATTATAGTGTACGTGATTCTGAAGCAAGCACATTTCATGTCTGCATCAGATTTATTATTTTGAGCTCTTCTTATGTTTTACATATGTAGCGTGTTGTGTCATGCTGTTGGAGGACCCTGTGGAAACTGTGACTTCAACATCTGTCCTCCTCAGCATTCCAAAATGCTGGGGTAACAGTGTGGAGCAGCCAAGCCCAACCCAAGTTTTTTTTTTTATTTTAGAGACCGGGTTTAACCATTTTGCTTGGGGTGGGTTCAAACCCACAACCTCGCCTGTTCCACCCTAAATGGTATTCAGATTGCCTGGATGAAAGGCTCGTGTGAGGCACCTCGACCGGCAGGCTGACTTTATTTTTGAAAAACAAATCAGAAAGACTGGGCCAGGCTCTGTGACTTACACCAGCAATCCTAGCCCTTTTGGAGGCAGAAGTGAGTGGTTCCACTGAGGTCGAGGGTTCCAGATTAGCCTGCACATCCCATTGAAAACTCTCCACACTTAAAGTAGGAGAAAAAGAAAAAGAAAAGAAAAGAAATCAGACAGATCAGTGTGCACCACTGAAAGAAAACGGGGTGCCTGCGGGACTCCACCACTAGCCCAGACTTTCTTATGACGTCCGGTTTTCCTCTTGTCACCTGGACTGGATTGTAATGTTGCAATCTTGGCTTACTGCTAAACCGCCATTCTGGGTTCAAGCGATTGTCCTGCCTATGCCATCAATGTAGATGTGATTGTAGGTGTCCACACCACCACGTCCAGCTAACTTTCTATATTTTTGTAACTCCTACATCAAGTCTATGTATATTTGATTTCTAAAACTCAGCCACAATTTCGAAAAATACATATATAAATGAAAACGGAACACTGCACTTCTTGCGTTTCATTTTCATGCTTCGGCCAGCCCAGGATTCCGGACGGCATCCTGATTATAGTGTACGTGATTCTGAATCGAACGCATTGCATGCCTGCCTCAAATTTCTTATTTTGCTCTGTTCCTATAATTTACATAGGGAGCATGTTGCTTCGTGTCGCTGAAGGCCCTTGTCGAACCTGTGACTTCACGATACGTCCTCTTTGGCAATCCAATGTGCTGGGCTTAAAGTGGGGAGCCGCCGAGCCCAACCCAAGTTTTGTTTTTGTTTCAGAGACCGGGTTTCAACATTTTGTTTGGGGCGGGCTCAAACACACAACCTCGCCTGTTCCACCCTAACTGGTATTCAGATTGCCTGGATTAAAGGCTCCCGTGAGACACCATGCCCAGCCGGCTGACGTTATTATTAAAAAACAAATTTGGAAGACTGGGCCGGGCCCTGTGACTAACACCAGCAATAATAGCCCTTTGGGAGACCTAGGTGAGCAGGTCAACTGAGGTTTCACGTTCAATATCAGTCTGTGCATCCTATTGAAAGCTCTCCACACTTAAAATAAAAGAAAAAGAAATAGAAAAGAATAGTAATCAGACAAATCAATGTGCACCAGTAAAACGAAATGGGGTGCCTGCGGGACTCCACCTGTAGCCCAGCCTTTCCTTATGACGTACTGTTTCCCTTTTCTCACCCGATCTGGAGTGCAACAGTGCGATCTTCGCTTATTGCCACACCGGCCTTCTGGGTTCACGCGATTGTCCTGCCTATGCCTTCAATATAGCTGGGGTTGCAGGTGTCCTCACCACCATATCCAGCTAACTATCTACATTTTTGTAATTCGTACCTCAAGTCTATGTGTATTAAATTTCTAAAACACAGCCACAATTTTGAATAATACATATATAAATGAAAACGGAACACTGCACTTCTTGCGTGTCATTTTCACACTGAGGCCACCCCAGGATTCTGTACGGCATCCTGATTATAGTGTATGTGATTCCAAAGCGAGCGCATTCCTTGCCTGCCTCAGATTTTTAATTTTGCTTTGTTCTTTTGTTTTATATAGGGAGCGTGTTGCCTCGTGTCCCTGTAGGCCCTTGTAGAACCTGTGATCTCATGATATGTCTTCCTCGGCATTCCAAAGCGCTGGGGTTACAGGGAAGAGCCGCAGAGCCCGACCCAAGTTTTGTTTTCCTTTCAGCTACCAGGTTTCACCATTTTGTTTGGGGTGGGTTCAAACTCAGAACTCTGCCTGTTCCACCCTAATTGGTATTCAGATTGCCTGGATGAAAGGCTCCCATGAGCCACCGTGCCCAGCCCACCGACTTTATTATTAAAAACCTATCAGGGAGACTAGGCTGGGATCTGTGACTCATACCAGCAATTGTAACCCTTTGGGAGGCCTAAGTGAGGGGGTCAACTGGGGTTGCGCCTTCAATGTCAGCCTGTGCATCCTATTAAAAACTCGCCTCACTTAAATTAGGAGAACAAGGAAAAGAACAGAAAAATCAGACAGATCAGTGTGCACAACTGAAACAAAATGGAGTGCCTGTGGGACTCCACCCCTAGCCCAGCCTTTCCTTATGACGGACAGTTTTTCTCTTGTCACCCGGGCTGGAGTGCAACAGTGCGATCTTCGCTTATTGCCACACCGGCCTTCTGGGTACAAGCGATTGTCCTGCCTATGCCTTCAATGTAGCTGGGGTTGCAGGTGTCCACACCACCATGTCCAGCTTATTTTCTATATTTTTGTCACTCGTACCTCATCTATGTGTATTTGATTTCTAAAACACAGACCCAATTTTGAAAAATACATATGTAAATTAAAACAGAACACTACACTTTTTGAGTGTCATTTTCATGCTGCAGCCATCCCGGGATTCCATATGGCATCTTGATTAGTGTGCGTGATTCCAAAGCGAGCACATTCCATGACTGCTCAGATTTCTTATTTTGCTCTGTTTTTATGTTTTATATAGGAAGCCTGTTGCATCATGCTGATGGAGGCTCGTGTCGAACCTGTGACTTCACGATTTGTCCTCCTCAGCATTCCAAAGTGCTGAGGTTACAGGGAAGAGCCTCTGAGCCCATCCAAAGTTTTGTTTTCGTTTCAGAGACTGGTTTCACCATTTTGCTTGGTGCAAGCTTAAGCCTGCAACCCCGCCTGTTCCACCCTAATTGGTATTTAGATTGCCTGGATGAAAGGCTCCCATGAGGCAAGGGGCCTCGCTGGCCGTCTTTATTATTAAAAACAAATCAGGGAGACTGGCCCGGGCCCTTTGACTCACAACAGCAATCCTAGCTCTTTGAGAGGCCTAGGTGAGCGAGTCCACTGAGGTTGTGGGTTCCAGATCGCCTGGTCCACCCTAATTGGTATTCGATGTACCAGGATGAAAGTCTTCTGTGAGCCACCACACCCTGCCGTTCGACTTTATTATTAAAAAAGAAATCGGAAAGACTGGGCCGGATTATGTGACTCACTCCAGCAATGTTAGGCTTTTGAAAGGCAACAGTGTGATCTTGGCTTATTGCCACGTGGGCCTTCTGGGTTCAAGCGATTGTCCTGCCTATGCCTTCAATGTAGGTGGGGTTGCATTTGTCCACACCACCATGTCCCACTAACTTTCTATATTTTTGTAACTCGTACCTCAAGTCTATGTGTATTTCATTTCTAAAACACATCCACAATTTCGAAAAATACATATACAAATGAAAACGCAACCCTGAACTTCTTGCCTGTTCTTTTCACCCTGTGGCCACCCGGGATTCCATATGGCATACTGATTATACTGTACATGATTCCAAAGCGAGCGCATTGAATGCCTGCCTCAGATTTTCAATTTTGCTCTTCTTATGTTTTATATAGGGTGCTGTTGCGTCGTGTTGTTGGAGGCCTTTGTCGAACCTGTGACTTCAAAATCCGTTTTCCTCCACATTCCAAAGTGCTAGGTTTACAGGGGCAGCCACGGAGCCCAACCCAAGTTTTGTTTTTGTTTCAGAGACCGGGTTTCACCATTTAGTTTGGGGCAGGCTGAAACCCACAACCTCGCCTTTTCCATTCTAATTGGTATTCCGATTGCCTGGTAACAGGCTCCCGCGAGCCACCGCGCCAAGCCAGCTGACTTTATTATTAAAAAACAAATCAGGAAAATGTGGCCGGGCTCTTTCACTCAAAAGAGCGATCCTAGGCCTTTGGGAGACCTAGGTGAGTGGGTCAACTGAGATCACGGGTTCCAGAAAAGCCTGTGCATCCCATTGAAAACTCGCCACACTTAAAATAGGAGAAAAAGAAAACAAAAAGAAAAAAATCAGACAGATCAGTGTGCACCACTGAAACAAAAAGTAGTGCCAGCTGGACTCCACCACTAGCCCAGCCATTCCTTATGATGTACTGTTTTCCTCTTGTCACCAGGACTGGAGTGCAATGGTGAGATATTGGATTATTGCCACAGAGGCCTGGGTTCAAGCGATCGTCCTGCCTATGCCTTCAATGTAGCTGGAGTTGCAGGTGTCCATACCACCACGTCCAGCTAAATTTATATATTTTGTAACTCCTACCTCAAGTCTATGTGTGTTAGATTTCTAAAACTCAGCCAGAATTTCGAAAAATACATATATAAATGAAAACGGAACACTGCACTTGTTGGGTGTCATTTTCACGTTGCGGCCACCCTGGGATTCCGTATGGCATCCTGATAATAGTGTATGTGATTCCGAATAGAGCGCATTGCATGACTGCCTCAGACTTCTTATTTTTCTCTGTTCTTATGTTTTATATAGGGAGCATGTTGCGTCGTGTCATTGGAGGCCCTTGTCGAACCTGTGACTTCATGATCCATCCATTTCGGCATTCCAAAGTGCTGGGGTTATGATGGGGAGCCACCGAGCCCAACCCAAGTTTTGTTTTTGTTTCAGACACCGGGTTTCACCATTTTGTTTTGGGCGCTCTCAAACCCACCACCTCGCCTCTTCCATCCTAATTGATATTTAGATTGCATGGATGAAAGGCTCCCATGAGCCACCTCGCACAACCGGCCGACCTTATTATTAAAAAACCAATCAGGTACACTGGGCTGGGATCTGTGACTCACAACAGCAATGCTAACCCTTTGGAGGCCTAGATAAGCAGGTCAACTGAGGTCGCGTGTTCCAGATCAGCCTGCGCATCCTATTGAAAACTCGCCATACTTAAAATAGGAGAACACAGAAAAGAAAACAAAAGAAATAAGACAGGACAGTGTGCACCACTGAAACGAAACGGGGTGCCTGCCAGACTCCACCCCTAGCCCAGCCTTTCTTTATGATGTACTCTTTCCCTCTTGTAACTCGGGCTAGAGTGCAACGGTGCGATCTTGGCTTTTGGCCACAGTGGCCTTCTGGGTTAAAGCGATTGTCCTGCCTATGCCTTCAATGTAGCTGTGGTTGCAGGTGTCCACACCACCACGTCCAGATAACTGGCTATATTTTTGTAACTCGTACTTCAAGTCTATGTGTATTTGATTTCTAAATCTGAGCCATAATTTCCAAAAATACATATATAAATGAAAACGGAACACTGCACTTCTTGCGTGTCTTTTTCACCTTGCGGCCACCCAGGATTCCATCCAGCATTCTGATTATAGTGTACGTGATTCTGAAGAGAGCACATTCCATGCCAGCCTCAGATTTCCTATTTTGCTGTTCTTACATTTTATATAGGGGTGTGTTGCATCGTGTCGTTGGAGGCCCTTGTCGAACCTGGGACTTCACTATCCATTTTCCTCGGCATTCCAAATTGCTGGGGTTACGGGGGGCAGCCGCGGAGCCCAACCCAACTTGTGTTTTTGTTTCAGAGACCGGGTTTCACCATTTTGTTTCGGGCGGGCTGAAACCCACAATCTTGCCTGTTCCAACCTAATTGGTATTCAGATTGCCTGGTGACAGGCTCCCGTGAGCCACCGCGCCTGGCCGGCCGACTTTATTTTTAAAAAACAAATCAGGGAGACGGGGCCGGGCTCTTTCACTCACAAGAGCAATCCTAGGTTTTCGGGAGGCCTAGGTGAGCGGGTCAACTGAGGTCGTGGGTTCCAGATTAGCCTGCGCATTCCATTGAAAACTCGCCACACTTAAAATAGGAGAAAAAGAAAATGTAAAGAAAAAAAATCAGACAGATCAGTGTACACCACTGAAACGAAACGTGGTGCCTGGGGGACTCCACCCCTAGACTAGCATTTCCCTATGATGTACTGTTTCCCTCTTGTCTACCAGGCTGCAGTGCAACAGTTCGATCTTAGCCTATTGCCACACCTGCCTCCTGGGTTGAAGTGATCGTCCTGCCACTGCCTTCAATGTTGCTGAATTTGCAGATGTACACACCACCATGACCAGCCAACTTTCTATGTTTTTTGACCCCGTACCTCAAATAGATGTGTATTTGATTCCTAAACCACAACCACAATAAAAAGAAATACATAAGTAAATAAATGGAAACGGAACGCTGCACTTTTTGCGTGTCATTTTTGCGCTGTGGACACCCCAGCCTTCTGTACGGCATCCTGATTTTAGTGTAGGTGCTGCTGAAGGGAGTGCATGCCATGCCTTTCGTAGATTTCTTTTATTGCTCTGTTTTTATGTTTTATATAGGGAGCGTGTTGAGTGGTATTTTTTGAGGCCCGTCTCGAACCTGTGTCTTCACGATCCATCCTCATGAGCATTCCAAAGTGCTGGGGTTACAGGGGTGAGCCTCCGAGCCCAACCCAAGTTTTGTTTTTATTTTACAGACAGGGTTTCACCATTTTGGTTGGGGTGGGATCTAAATTGCAACCTCAAGGGATCCACCCTAATTGGTATTCAGAGCACCTCCATGAAAGGCTACCTTGAGCCACCACGCCCGGCCTTCCACCTTTATTATTAAAAAATAAATCAGGGAGACTGGGCCAGGCTCTGTGACTCACACCAGCAATCCTAGCCTTTTTGAAAGCCGAGGTGAGCGGTTCACCTGAGGTCACGGGTTCCAGATCAGCCTGCATATCCTGGTAAAAACTCCCGTAACCTAAAAGAGGAGAAGAAAATAAAAGAAAATCAGACAGATCAGTGTGTACTTCTGAAACAAAACGAGATGCCTGCCGGACTCCACCCCTAGCCCAGCCTTTTCTTATGATGTACTGTTTCCCTCTTGTCACCCGTGCTGGAGTGCCAAGGTGTGATCTTGGCTTATTGCCACACCGGCCTTCTGGGTTCAAGCGATTGTTCTGCCTATGCCTTCAATGTTGCTGGGGTTGCAGGTGTCCACACCACCACGTCCAGCTAACTTTCTGTATTTTTGTAACTCGTACATCAAGTCTATGTGTATTTGATTTCTAAAACAGCCACAATTTCGAAAAATACATATATAAATGAAAACTGATCACTGCACTTCTTGTGTGTCATTTTCAAGGTGTGGCCACCCCGGGATTCCATACAGCATCCTGATTATAGTGTACGTGATTCTGAGGCGACCACATTCAATGCCTGCCTCAGATTTCTTATTTTGCTCTGCTTTTATATTTTATATAGGGAGCCTGTTGCGTCGTGCCATTGGAGGCCCTTGTCCAACCTGTGACTTCACCATTTGTCCTCGTCTGCATTCCAAAGTGCTGGGGTTACAGGGAAGAGCTGCCGAGCCCAACCTAAGTTTTGTTTTTGTTTCAGAGACCGGGCTTCACCATTTGGTTTATGGTGGGATCTAACCAGCAACATTGAGTGATCCGCCCTAATTGGTATTCAGAGCACCTGGATGAAAGGCTCCCATGAGCCACCAGGCCCAGCTGGCTTACTTTATTATTAAACAACAAATCAGGGAGACTGGGCCTGGCTCTGTAACTCACAGAAGCAATCCTAGCCCTTTGGGAGGCCTAGGTGAGCGGGTCCACTGAGGTCGAGTGTTCCAGATCAGCCTGCACATCCCGGTGAAAACTCACCACACTTACAACAGGAGAAGATGAAAAAGAAAATAAAAGAAATCAGTCGGATTAGTTTGCACCACTGAAATGAAACGGGGTGCCTGTGGGTCTCCACCTCTAGCCCTGCCTTTCCTTATGATGCACTGTTTCCCTCTTGTCACCCAAGCTGAAGTGAAATGGTGCGAACTTGACTTATTGCCACACCAGCCTTCTGGGTTCAATGGGTTTTCTTACCTATGCCTTCAATGTAGCTGGGGTTGCAGGTGTCCACACCACAATGTCCAGCTAACTTTCTATATTTTTGTTTTTCGTACCTCAAGTCTATGTGTATTTGACTTCTAAAACAAAGCCACAATTTTGAAAAATACATATATAAAAGAAAACAGAACACTGCACTTCTTGCGTGTCATGTTCCCCTGCAGTCACCTCGGGATTCCCTATGGAATCCTGAATATAGTGTACGTGATTCCAAAGCGAGCACATTCCATGCCTTCCTCAGATTTCTTATTTTGCTCTGTTTTTATGTTTTATATAGAGATCGTTTTGCATCGTGTCGTCAGAGGCCCATGTCGAACCTATGACTTCACTATCCATCCTCTTCGGCATTCCAAAGTGCTGGTGTTACAGGGTGGAGACCCTGAGCCCAACCCAAGTTTTGTTTTCGTTTCAGAGACCGGGTTTTACCATTTTGTTTCAGGCGGGCTCAAACCTACAACCACGCCTGTTACACCTAAAATGGTATTCAGATTCTTTGGATGAAAGGCTCCCATGAGCCACCGTGCACAGCCGGCCGAATTTATTATTTAAAAACAAATCAGGGTGACTGTGCCAGGCTCTGTGACTCATACCAGCAATCCTAGCGCATTGGGAGGCCTAGGTGAGCGGGTCAACTGAGGTCTCGAGTTCCCCATCAACCTGCGCATCCCGGTGAACACTTGCAACACTTAAAATAGGAGAAAACGAAAAAGAAAAGAAAAGAAATCAGACAGATCAGTGTGCACCACTGAAATGAAACGGAGTGCCTGCAGGAATTCACCCGTAGCCCAGCTTTTCTTTGTGACATACAGTTTCCCTCCTGTCACCCGGGCTGGAGTGTAACGGTGGGACCTTGGCTTATTACCACAACCACCTCCTGGGTTCAAGCGATTGTCCTGCCAATCCTTTCAATATAGCTGGGGTTGCAGGTGTCCACACCACCATGTCCAGCTAACTTTCTATATTTTTGTAACTCGTACCTCAAGTCTTTGTGTATTTGATTTCCAAAACACAGCCACAGTTTCCAAAAATACATATATAAATGAAAACGGAACACTGCACTTCTTGCGTGTCATTTTCACACTGCAGCCACCCCGGGATTTCGTACAGCATCCTGATTATAGTGTACGTGATTCCGAAGCAAGCACATTCCATTCCTGCATCAGATTTCTTACTATGCTCTATTTTTATGTTTTATATAGGGAGCGTGTTGTGTCGTGCCTTTGCAGGCCCATGCCGAACCTGTGACTTCACGATCCGCCCTCCTCAGCATTACAAAGTGCTGGGGTTACAGGGGGGAGCCGCGGAGCCCAACCCAAGTTTTGTTTGCGTTTCAGAGACTGGGATTCAGCATTTTCTTTGGGGCGGTATCTAACCCTCAACCTTGAGTGCTCCACCTTAATTGGTATTCAGATTGTCTGGATGAAAGGCTCCCGTGAGCCACCGGGCCCAGCCGGCTTACTTTTTTATTAAATAAGAAATAAGGGAGACTGGGCTGGGCTCTGTGACTCACAACAGCAATCCTAGCATTTTGGGAGTCCTAGGTGTGCGGGTCCACTGAGGTCACGGTTTCCAGATCAGCCTGCGCATTCTGGAGAAAACTCACCACACTTAAAATAGGAGAAAACAAAAAAGAAAAGAAAAGAAATCAGACAGATCAGTGTGCACCAGTGAAACAAAACGGGGTTCCTGCAGGTCTCCACCCCTAGCCCAGCCTTTCCTTATGACATACTGTTTCCCTCTTGTCACCTGGGCTGGAGTGCAACAGTGCAATCTACGCTTTTTGCCCAACAGGCCTCCTGGGTTTAAGCGATTGTCCTGCCTATGCCTTCAATGTAGCTGGGTTTCCGGGAGTCCACACCACCACATCCAGCTAACTTTCTATATTGTTGTAACTCATACCTCAAGTCTATGTGTATTTAATTTCTAAAACACAGCCACAATTTCTAAAAATACATATATAAATGAAAACGGAACACTGCCCTTCTTACCCTAACACTTGGATTTCATACGGCATCCTGATTATAGTGAATATGATTCTGAAATTAGCATTCCATGCCAGCCTCAGATTTCTCATTTTGCTCTGTTTTTATATTTTATATAGAAAGCGTGTTGCGTCATGTCGTTGGATGCCCGTGGCTAATCTATGACTACAAGATCCATCCGCTCTGCATTCCAAAGTGCTGGGGTTACAGTTGGGAGCCACCAATCCCAACCCAAGTTTTGTTTCCGTTTGAGAGACCTGGTTTCACCATTTTGTTAGGGGCGGGCTCAAACCCACAACCTTGCCGGTTCCACCCTAATTGGTATTCAGATTGCCTGGATGAAAGGCTCCCATGAACCACCGGGCCCAGCCGGCTTAATTTATTATTAAAAAACAAATCCGGGAGACTGGGCCGGGCCCTGTGACTCAAACCAGCAATCCTAGCCCTTTGGGAGGCCTAGGTGAGCGGTCAACTGAGGGCATGGGTCCCAGATAAACCTTTGCCACAGTTAAAATAGGAGAAGAAGAAAAAGAAAAGAAAAGAAATCAGACAGATTAGTGTGCACAGCTGAAACGAAACGAGGTGCCTGCGGGAATCCACCCCTTGCCCAGTCTTTCTTTATGACATACAGTTTTCCTCTTGTCACCCGGACTGGAGTGCAACGGTGCAATCTTGGCTTATTACCACACCCGCCTCCTGGGTTCAAGCGATTTTCTTGCCAATCCCTTCAATGTAGCTGGTGTTGCTGGTGTCTTCACCACCACGTCCAGCTAACTTTCTGTATTGTTGTAACTCGTACCTCAAGTCTATAATTATTTGATTTTCAAAACACAGCCAAAGTTTTGAAAAATACATATATAAAAGGAAACGGAACAATGAACTTCTTGTGTGTCATTTTCACGCTGCGGCCACCCTGAGATTTTGTACGACATCCAAATTACAGTGTACATGATTCTGAAGGGAGCGCATTCCATGCCTGCCTCAGATTTCTTATTATGCTCTATGTTTATGTTTTATCTAGGGAGCATGTTGCTTCGTGCCTTTGCAGGCCCATGTCAAAACTGTTACTTCTCGATCTGTCCTCCTCGGCATTCCAAAGTGCTGCAGTTACAGGGGGGAGCCGCCGAGCCCAACCCAAGTTTTGTTTCCGTTTCAGAGACTGGGTTTCACCATTTTGATTGGGGCGGGATCTAACCCACAACCTCGAATGATCTGCCCTAATTGGTATTCAGAGCACCTAAATGAAAGGCTCCCGTGAGCCACCGGGCCCGGCCGGCTTTCTTTATTATTAAAAAACAAATAAGGGAGACTGGGCCGGGCTCTGTGACTCAACAGCAATTCTAGCCCTTTGGGAGGCCTAGGTGAGCAGGTGAACTGAGATTGAAGGTTCCAAATCAGCCTTGCACATCCCGGTGAAAACACGCCACACTTAAAATAGGATAAAATGACAAAGAAAAGAAAAGAAATCAGACAGGTCAGTGTAAACCACTGAAACTAAATGGGGTGCCTACGGGACTCCACCCTTATCCCAGCCTTTTCTTATGACGTACTGTTTCCCTCTTGTCACCCAGGCTGGAGTGCAACTATGCAATCTAGGCTTTTTACCATACCAGCCTCCTGGGTTCAAGTGATTGTTTTTTCTATGCCTTTAATGTAGCTGGGGTTGCATTTGTCCACACCACCACGTCCAGCTAATTTTCTATATTGTTGTAAGTCGTATCTCAAGTCTACATGTATTTGATTTCTAAAACACAGCCACAATTTTGAAAAATACATATATAAATAAAAATGGAACACTGAAATTCTTGCGTGTCATTTTCACACTGCGACCACGTCGGGATTCTGCTTGGCTTCCTGATTATAGTGTACGTGTATCCAAAGTGAGCGAATTCCAGGCTTGCCTCAGATTTTTTATTTTACTCTGTTTTTATGTTATATTGGGAGCATGTAGTGTCTTGTCCTTGGAGGCCCATGTTGAACCTCTGACTTCACGATTTGTCCTCCTTGGCATTCCAAAGTTCTGGGGTTACAGGGGGGAGCCGCCGAGCCCAACCCAAGTTTTGTTTTTGTTTCAGAGACCAGGTTTCACCATTTTGTTTGGGGCAGGATCTAACCCGCAACCTCGAATGATCCGCCCTAATTGGTATTCAGAGCGCCTAAATGAAAGGCTCCCATGAGCCACCGGGCCCGGCCAGCTTTCTTTATTATTAAAAAACAAATCAGGGAGACTGGGCCGGGCTCTGTGACTCAACAGCAATTCTAGTCCTTTGGGAGACCTAGGTGAGTGGGTCAACTGAGATCTCGGGTTCCAAATCAGCCTGCACATCCCGGTGAAAACACGTCACACTTAAAATAGGATAAAACGAAAAAGAAAAGAAAAGAAATCAGACAGGTCAGTGTAAACCACTGAAACTAAATGGGATGCCTACGGGACTCCACCCTTAGCCCAGCCTTTTCTTATGACGTACTGTTTCCCTCTTGTCACCCAGGCTGGAGTGCAACTATGTGACCTAGGCTTTTTGCCATACCAGCCTCCTGGGTTCAAGCGATTGGTTTTCCTATGCCTTCAATGCAGCTGGGGTTGCATTTGTTCACACCACCACATCCAGCTAATTTTCTATATTGTTGTAAGTCGTACCTCAAGGCTACGTGTATTTGATTTCTAAAACATAGCCACAATTTCGAAAAATACATATATAAATGAAAACGAAACACTGAAATTCTTGAGTGTTATTTTCACGCTGTGGCCAGGCCGGGATTCCGCATGGCTTCTTGATTGTAGTGTATGTGTATCCAAAGCGAGCGAATTCCAGGCTTGCCTCATATTTTTTATTTTACTTTGTTTTTATGTTTTATATTGGGAGCGTGTAGTGTCGTGTCCTTGGAGACCCGTGTCGAACCTCTGACTTCACGATCTGTCCTCCTCGGCATTCCAAAGTGCTGGGGTTACAGCGGGGAGCCACCTAGCCCAAACCAAGTTTTGTTTTCGTTTCAGAGACCGGGTTTCACCATTTTGTTTGGTGCAAGCGAAAACCTACAACCTTGCCTTTCCACCTTAATTGGTATTAAGTTTGCCTGGATGAATGGCTCCCTTGCACCACCATGCCCTTCCGGCTAACTTTGTTATTAAAAAACAAATTAGGGAGACTGGGCCGGTCTCTGTGACTCACAACAGCAATGCTAGCACTTTGGGAGGCTTAGGTGAGCGGGTCCACTGAACTCGCGGGTTCCACATCAGCCTGCACATCCCGGTGAAAACTCGCCACACTTAAAATAGGAGAAAAAGAAAAGAAAAGAAATCAGATCAGTGTGCACCAATGAAACGAAACATGGTGCCTGCGTGATTCCACCCCTAGCCCAGCCTTCCCTTATGATGTACTGTTTCCCTCATGTCACCCGAGCTGGAGTGCAACGGTGTGATCTTGGCTTATTGCCACACCGGCCTATGGGGTTCAAGCGATTGTCCTGCCTATGCCTTTAATGTAGCTTGGGTTGCTTGTGTCCACACCACCATGTCCGGCTAACTTTCTGTATTTTTGTAACTCGTACCTCAAGTCTATGTGTATTTGATTTCTAAAACACAGCCACAATTTCGCAAAATACATATATAAATGAAAACAGAACACTGCACTTCTTGCGTGTCATTTTCACGCAGCTGCCAACCCGGGATTTTATACGGCATCCTGATTATAGTGTACGTGATTCTGAAGGGAGCACATTCCATGCCAGCCTCATATTTCTTATTTTGCTCTGTTTTTATATTTTATACAGGGAGCGTGCTTCGTTGTGTCATTGGAGGTCCGTGTCGAACATGTGACTTCACGATTTTTCCTCCTCGCCATTCCAAAATGGTGAGGTTACAGTGGGGAGCCGCCAAGCCCAACCCAAGTTTTGTTTTCGTTTCAGAGACTGGGTTTCACCATTTTGTTTGGGGCGGGCTCAAACACACAACCTCACCTGTTCCATCCTAACTGGTATTCAGATTGCCTGGATTAAAAATCCCGTGAGCCAATCCGCCAGTCCTTCCAAATTTATTATTAAAAAATAAATCAGGGAGACTGGGCCGGGTCCTGTGACTGAAAACAGCAATCCTATCCGTTTGGGAGGACTAGGTGAGCGGGTCAACTGAGGTCGCGGGTTTCAGATCAACATTCGCATCCCAGTGAAAACTCGCCACACTTAGAATAGAAGAAGATAAAGAAAAGAAAAGAAATCAGATAGATTAGTGTGCACCCCTGAAACGAAACGAGGTGCCTGTGGGAATCCACCCCTCGCCCAGCCTTACCTTATGACGTTCAGTTTCCCTCTTGTCACCCGGGCTGCAGTGCCACGGTGCAAACTTGGCTTATTGCCATATCGGCCTCTTGGGTTCAAGCGTTTATCTTGCCTGTGCCTTCAATGTAGCTTTGGTTGCTGTTGTCCACACCATCACATCCAGCTAACTTTCTATATTTTTGTAACTCGTACCTCAAGTCTATGTGTATTTTATTTCCAAAACACAGCCACAATTTCAAAAAATACATACATGAATGAAAACGGAACAAGGAACTTCTTGCATGTCATTTTCGCACCGAGGCCACCCCGGGATTCCATATGGCATCCTGATTATAGTGCACGTGATTCCAACGCGAGCGCATTCCATGCCTGCCTCAGATTTCTTATTATGTTCTATTTTTATGTTTTATCTAGGGAGCGTGTTGCGTCCTGCCTTTGCTGGCCCGTGTCGAACCTGTGAGTTCATGATCTGTCCTTCTCGGCATTCCAAAGTGCTGCGGTTAAAAATGGGAGCCGCTGAGCCCAACCCAAGTTTTGTTTTTGTTTCACAGACCGGTTTTCACCATTTTTTTGGGGGGCGGGCTTAAACCCACAACCTCTAGTGATCTGCTCTAATTGGTATTCAGAGCACATGGATGAAAGAATCCCGTGAGCCACTGGGTCCTCACGGCTTATTTATATTAAAAAACAAATCAGAGAGACTGGGCCAGGCCCTGTGAGTCAAACCAGCAATCCTAGCTTTTTGGGAGGCCTAGTTGAGTGTGTCAACTGAGGTCGCGGGTTCCAGATCAACCTTCACATCCCGGTGAAAACTCGCCACACTTGAAATAGGAGAAAAAGAAAAAGAAAATAAACGAAATCAGACATATTTGTGTGCACCACTGAAAAGAAACAAGGTGCCTGCTGGAATCCACCACTCGCCCAGCCTTTCTTTATGACGTAAAGTCTCCCTCTTTTCACCCGGGCTAGAGTGCAATGGTGCGATCTTGGCTTATTGCCACACCCGGCTCCTGGGTTCAAGCGATTGTTCTGCCTATGCCTTCAATGTAGCTGGGGTTGCAGGTGTCCGCACCAACACGTCCAGCTAACTTTCTATATTTTGTAACTCCTACCTAAGGTCTATGTGCATTTGCTTTCTAAAACCCAGCCACAATTTCGAAATATACATATATAAATAAAAACGGAACACTGCACTTTCCTGTCATTTTCACGCTGCGGCCACACCAGGATTCTGTACGACATCCTCATTATGGTGTATGTGATTCCCACAATAACGCATTCCATACCTGCCTCAGATTTTTTATTTTTCTGTGTTTTTATGTTTTATCTAGGGAGCGTGTTGCGTCGTGCCATTGGAGGAATGCGTGGAACCTGTGACTTCATGATCCATCCTCCTCAGCATTCCAAAGTGCTGGGATTACAGGGGGGAGCCGCCGAGCCCAACCCAAGTTTTGTTTTCATTTCAGAGACCGGGTTTCACCATTTTATTTGTGGAGGGGTCTAACCCACAACCCCGAGTGATCTGCCCTAATTGATATTCAGAGCTCCTAGATGAAAGGCTCCCGTGAGCCACCGTGCAAGACTGGCCAAATTTATTATTAAAAAAGAAATCATTGGGACTGGGCAGGGCACTGTGACTCAAACCAGCAATCCTAGGTTTTTGGTAGGCCTAGGTGAGCCGGTCAACTGAGGTCGCGTGTTCCAGATCAACCTTCGCATCCCGGGGAAAACTCGCCACACTTAAAATAGGAGAAGAAGAAAAAGAAAAGAAAAGAAATCAGGCAGATCAGTGTGCACCCCTGAAACAAAACGGGGTGCCTTCTGGACTCCAACCCTCACCCAGCCTTTGCTTATGACGTACTGATTCCCTCTTTTCACCCTGGCTGGAGGGCAATGGTGGGACCTTGGCTTATTGCCACACTGGCCTTCTGGGTTAAAGCGATTGTCCTGCCTATGCCTTCTATGTAGCTAGGGTTGCAGGTGCCCACACCACCACGTCCAGCTAACTTTCTATATTTTTGTAACTCGTACCTCAAGTCTATGTGAATTTGATTTCTAAAACACAGCCACAATTTCGCAAAATACATATGTAAATGAAAATGGAACACTGCACTTCTTGCGTGTCATTTTCACGCTGTGGCCACCCCGGGATTTCATACGGCATTCTGATTATAGTGTACGTGATTCTGAAGTGAGCACATTCCATGCCAGCCTCATATTTCTTATTTTGCTCTGTTTTTATACTTTATACAGGGAGCGTGCTTCGTCCATCGTTGGAGGACCCTGTCGAATATGTTACTTCACGATCCATCCTCCTCAGCATTCCAAAGCGCTGAGGTTACAGTGGGGAGCCACCAAGCCCAACCCAAGTTTTGTTTTTGTTTCAGAGACCGGGTTTCACCATTTTGTTTGGGGCCCGCACAAACACACAACCTCGCCTGATCCACCCTAATTGGTATTCAGATTGCCTGGATTAAAGGTCCCATGAGCCACCACGCCAGTCCGTCCCAATTTATTATTAACAAAGAAATCAGGTAGATGGAGCCAGGTCATGTGACTCAAAACAGCAATCCTATTTATTTGGGAGGACTAGGTGAGAGGGTCAACTGAAGTAGCGGGTTCCAGATCAACATTGGCATCTGGTGAAAACTCGCCACACTTAAAATAGGAGAAGAAGAAAAAGAAAAGAAAATAAATCAGATAGATTAGTGTGCACCGCTGAAACAAAACGAGGGGCCTGCGGGAATCCACCCCTCGCCCAGCCTTACTTTACAACGTTCAGTTTCCCTCTTGTCACCCGGGCTGGAGTGCAACGGTGCGATCTCAGCTTATTGCCACACCGTATTCCTGGGTTCAAGTGATTGTCCTACCAATCCCTTCAATGTAGCTGGGGTTGCAGGTGTCCACGCCATCAGGTCCAGCTAACTTTCTATATTTTTGTAACTCGTACCTCTAGTCTATGTGTATTTGATATCCAAAAGAGAGCCACAATTTCAAAAAATATATATATAAATGAAAACGGAACACTGTACTTCTTGCGTGTCATTTTTACGCTGCAGCCACCCCAGGATTCCGTACAACATCCTGATTATAGAGTACGTGATTCCGACGCTATCACATTCCATGCCTGCCTCAGATTTCTTAGTTTGCTCTGTTTTTGTTTTATATAAGGAGTGTGATGCGTCATGCCTTTGCAGGCTCGTGTCGAAACTGTCACTTCACGATCCATCCTCCTCGGCATTCCAAAGAGTTGGGGTTACAGGGGGAAGCTGCTGAGCCCAACCCAAGTTTCTTTTTTCAGAGACAGGGTTTCACCATTTTGTTTGGGGTGGGATCTAACTCTCAACCTTGAGAAATTCGACCTAAGTGGTATTTAGAGCGCCTGGATGAAAGGCCCCTGGAGCCACAGCGCCAGGCCGGGTGAATTTATTATTAAAAAAGAAATCAGGGACACTGGGTGGGGCCCTGTGACTCAAATCAGCCCTTTGAGAATCTCAAATCTTAGCCCTTTGAGAAGCCTAGGTTAGCTTGTCAACTGAGGTTGTGGGTTCCAGATCAACCTTTGAATCCCAGTGAAAACTCGCCACACTCAAAATAGGAGAAGAAAAAGAAAAGAAAAGAGATTAGACAGATCAGGGCGCACCACTGAAACGAAACAGAGTGCCTGAGGAACTCCACCCCTCACCAAGACTTTCTTTATGATGTACTGTTTCCCTCTTTTCACCCGGGCTGGAGTGCAACGGTGAGATCTTTGGTTATTGTCACACCGGCCTTCTGGGTTAAAGCAATTGTCCTGCCTATGCCTTCAATATAGCTGTGGTTGCAGGTGCCCACACAACCACGTCCAGCTAACTTTCTATATTTTTGTAACTCGTACCTCAAGTCTATGTGTATTTGATTTCCAAAACACAGCCACAATTTCGAAAAATACATATATAAATGAAAAGGAACACTGCACTCATTGCGTGTCATTTTCACGCTGCAGCCACCCCGGGATTACGTACGGCATCCTGATTATAGTGTACGTAATTTGGACGCGAGCGGATTCCATGCCTGTTTCATATTTCTTATTTTGCTCTGTTCTTATGTTTTTTCTAGGGAGCGTGTTGTGTCGTGCCTTTGGAGGCCGTTGTCAAACCTGTGACTTCACTATCCATTTTCCTCGGCATTCCAAAGTGCTGGGGTTAGAGGGGGCAGCCGCCAAGGTCAACCCAAGTTTTGTTTTCATTTCAGAGACCGGGTTTTACCATTTTGTTTGGGGCAAGCTCAAACACACAACCTCGCCTCTTCCACCCTAA
The DNA here is from genome assembly GCA_028533165.1 of Leontopithecus rosalia. NCBI lineage: Eukaryota > Metazoa > Chordata > Mammalia > Primates > Cebidae > Leontopithecus > Leontopithecus rosalia. The sequence goes on from CM052662.1 coordinate 543,479, forward strand.
TTGGTATTCAGATTGCCTGGATGAAAGCCTCCCATGAGCCACCGCACCCGGCTAGCCGATTTTATTATTAAAAAAATAAATCAGGGAGACTGGGCCAGGATCTGTGACTCACACCAGCAATCCTAACCCTTTGGGAGGCCTAGGATCTGTCAACTGAGGTCGATGGTTCCAGATCAGCCTGCGCATCCCATTGAATATTCACCACACTTAAAATAGGAGAACAAGAAATGGAAAAGTAAAGAAATCAGACAGATCAGTGTGCAACACTGAAACGAAACGGGGTGCCTGCGGTACTCCACCCAAAGCCCAGCCTTTCCATATGACGTACTGTTTCCCTCTTGTCACCCGGGCTGGAGTGCAACGGTGCAATCATGGCTTATTGCCACACGGGCCTTCTGGGTTCAAGCGATTGTCCTTCCTATGCCTCCAATGTAGCTGGGGTTGCAGGTGTCCACACCACAACGTCCAGCTAACTATCTATATTTTTGTAACTCGTACCTCGTCTACATGTATTTGATTTCTAAAACTCAGCCACAATTTCTAAAAATGCATATATAAATGAAAACGGAACACTGTACTTCTTGCGTGTCATTTTCAGGCTGCGGCCAGCCTGGGATTTCTGACGGCATGCTTATTATTGTGTACCCGATTCCGAAGTGAGCACATTCCATGCCTGCCTCAGATTTCTCATTTTGCCCTGTTCTTATGTTTTATATAGGGAGGGTGTTGTGTTGTGTCATTGGAGACCCTTGTAGTACCTGTGACTTCACGATCCATCCTCATCGGCATTCCAAAGTGCTGGGGCTACAGGGTGAAGCCGCCGAGCCCAACCCAAGTTTTGCTTTTGTTTCAGACACTGGGTTTCACCATTTTGTTTGAGGCGGGCTGAAACCCACAACCTCGCCTCTTCCACCCTAATTGGTATTCAGATTGCCTGGATGAAAGTCTCCCGTGAGCCACAGCGCTTGGCCGACCAATTTTACTATTAAAAAAGAAATCAGGGAGACTGAGCCGGGATCTGTGACTCACACCACCAATCCTAGCCCTTTGGGATGCCGAGGTGAATGGTCAACTGAGGCCACGGGTTCCAGATCAGCCTGGGCATCCCATTGAAAACTCGCCACACTTAAAATAGGAGAAGAAAAGAAAAGAAAATATATCCGACGGATTAGTGTACACCCCTGAAACAAAATGGGGTGCCTGCTGGAGTCCACCTCTAGCCCAGCCTTTTCTTATGATGTACTGTTTCCCTTTTCTCACCCGGGCTGGAGTGTAATGGTGAAATCTTGGCTTATTGCCACACCAGCCTTCTGGGTTCAAGTGATTGTCCTGCCTATGTCTTCAATGTAGCTGGGGTTGCAGGTGTCCACACCACCACGTTCAGCTAACTCTCTACATTTTTGTAACTCATACCTCAAGTCTATGTGTATTTAATTTCTAAAACAAAGCCACAATTTCGAAAAATACATACATAAATCAAAACGGAACACTGCATTTATTGCGTGTCATTTTCACGGTGCGGCCACTCTGGGATTTTGTACGGCATCCTGATTATAGTGTATGCAACTCTGAGGCAAGCGCATTCCATGCCTGCCTGAGATTTCTTATTTTGTGCTGTTGTTATGTTTTATATAGGGAGCGTGTTGGGTCACGCCATTGGAGGATCCTGTCTAAACTGTGACTTCACGATCCTTTCGCCTCGGCATTCCAAAGTGCTGGAAGAAGCCGCCGAGCCCAACCCAAGTTTTTTTTTTTTGTTTCAGAGACGGGGTTTCACCATTTTGATTCATTCGGGCTCAAACCAACAACTTCGCCTGTTACACCCTAATTGGTATTCAGATTTCCTTGATGAAAAGCTTGGGTGAGCCACCTCACCCAGCCGGCCAACTTTATTATTAAAAAACAAATCAGAGAGACTGGGCCGGGCTCTGTGACTCACACCAGCAATCCTAGCCCTTTGGGTGGCCTAGGTGAGTGGGAATTCGTACGGCATCCTGATTATAGTGTACATGATTCCGACGCTAGCGCATTTCATGCCTGCCTCAGATTTTTTTATTTTGCTCTGTTTTATGTTTTATCTAGGGAGCATGTTGTGTCGTGACTTTGGAGGCATGTGTCGAACCTGTGACTTCACCATCCATCCTCCTCAGCATTCCAAAGTGCTGGGGTTACAGGGGGGAGCCGCCGAGTCCAACGCAAGTTTTATTTTCATTTCAGAGACCGAGTTTCACCATTTCATTGGGGGAGGGATCTAACCCAGAACCTCGAGTGATCCACTATAATTGGTATTCAGAGTGTCTGGATGAAAGGCTCCCATGAGCCACCGCGCCAGGCCGGCCGAATTTACTATTAAAAAAGAAATCATTATTGAAAAAGAAATCATTGAGACTGGGCCTGGCCCTGTGACTCAAACCAGAAATCCTAGCCCTTTGGGAGGCCTAGGTGAGCGGGTCAACTGAGGTCACAGGTTCCAGATCAACCTTCGCATTCTGGTGAAAACTCTCCACTCGCATGAGCCACCGGGCCTGGCTGGCTTACTTTATTATTAAAAAACAAATCAGGGAGACTGTCCTGGGCTCTGTGACTCACAACAGCAATCCCAGCCCTTTGGGAGGCCTAGGTGAGCGGGTCCACTGAGGTCGCGGGTTCCAGATCAGTCTGCACATCCCGGTAAAAACTGGCCACACTTAAAATAGGAGAAAAAGAAAAAGAAAAGAAAAGAGATCAGACAGATCAGTGTGCACCACTGAAACGAACGGGGGTGCCTTTGAGACTAAACCCCTTGCCCAGCCTTTCCTTATGATGTACTGTTTTTCTCTTGTCACCCGTACTGGAGTGAAACAGTTGGACCTATGGCCTCTGGGTTAAACCTTTGGCCACAGTGGCCTCCTGGGTTCAATCGATTGTCCTGCCCATGCCTTCAATGTAGCTTGGGTTGCTGGTGTTCAAACCACCATGTCCAGCCAACTCTCTATATTGTTGTAACTCGTACCTCAAGTCTATGTGTATTTGATTTCTAAAACACAGCCACAATTTCAAAAAATGCATATATAAATGAAAATAAAGACTGCATTTCTTGCTTGTCATTTTCACGATGCAGCCAACTAGAGATTCTGTATGGCATCCTGATTATAGTATATATGATTCCGAAGTGAGTGCTTTCCATGCCTGCCTCAAATTTCTTATTATGCTCTATTTTTATGTTTTATCTAGGGAGCGTGTTGCATTGTGCCTTTGCAGGCCTGTGTTGAACCTGTGACTTCATGATCCGTTCTCCTCAGCATTCCAAAGCGCTAGGGTTACAAGGGGGAGCCGCCGAGCCCAACCCAAGTTTTGTTTTTATTTCAGAGACTGCGTTACACCATTTTGTTTTGGGTGGGCTCAAACCCACAACCTCGAGTGATCCGCTCTAATTGGTATTCAGATTGCCTGGATGAAAGGCTCCCGTGAGTCACCGGGCCTGGCCGGCTTACTTTATTATTAAAAAATAAATTGGGGAGACTGTGCCAGGCTCTGTAAATCTCAAAAACAATCCTAGCACTTTGGGAGGCCTAGGTGAGCGGGTCCACTGAGGTCACGGGTTTCAGATCAACCTTCGCATTCCAGTGAAAACTTGTCACACTTAAAATAGGAGAAAAAGAAAAAGAAAAGAAAAGAGATCACACAGATCAGTGTGCACACCTGAAACAAAATGGGGTGCCTGCGGGACTCAACCCCTAGCTCAGCCTTTCCTTATGACATAATGTTTCCCTCTTGTCACCCTGGCTGGAGTGCAACAGTGCGGTCAAGGATTTTTCTCACACCGGCCTGCTGGGTTCAAGCGATTGTCCTGCCAATCCCATCAATGTAGCTAGGGTTGCGGGCGTCCACACCACCACATCCATCTAACTTTCTATATTGTTGTAAGTTGTACCTCAAATCTACGTGTATTTGATTTCTAAAACACAGCCACAATTTCGAAAAATACATATATAAATGAAAACGGAACACTGCACTTCTTGAGTGTCATTTTCACACTGCGATCACCCCTGGATTTTGTATGGCATCCTGATTATACTGTAGGTGATTCTGAAGTAAGCGCATTCCATGCCAACCTCATATTTCTTTTTTTGCTGTGTTTTTATATTTCATATGGGGAGCGTGTTGCGTCGTGTTGTTGGAGGCTGGTGTCGAACATGTGACTTCACGATCCGTCCTCCTTGGCATTCGAAAGTGCTGGGGTTACAGGAGGGAGTCGCCAAGCCCAACCCAGGTTTCGTTTTCATTTCAAAGGCCGGGTTTCACCATTTTGTTTCTGGAGGGCTCAAACCCAAAACCTCGCCTGTTCCAACCTAACTGGTATTCGGATTAACTGGATGAAAGGATCCCGAGAGCCACCGGGCCCTCCAAGGTTGTTTATTATAAAAAAACAAATCAGGGAGACTGGGCCATGTCCAGTGACTCAAACCAGCAATTCTAGCCCTTTGGGAGACCTAGGTGAGTGGGTCAACTGAGGTCGAATGTTCCAGATCAACATTCGCATCCTCGTGAAAACTCACCAACTTAAAATAGGAGAAAAAGAAAAATAAATGAAAATAAATCAGACAGATCAGTGTGCAACAATCAAATAAAACGGGGAGCCTGCGGGACTCCACCCCTCGCCCAGCCTTTCCTTCTAACGTACAGTTTTCCTCGTGTCACCCAAGCTAGAGTGCAATGGTAGAATCTTGGCTTATTGCCACACTGGCCTTCTGGGTTCAAGCGATTGTCCTGCTTATGCCTTCAATGTATCTGGGGTTGCAGGTGTCCACACCACCACGTCCAGCTAACTTTCTATATTTTTGTAACTCGTACCTCAAGTCTATGCGCATTTGATTTCTAAAACACAGTTACAATTTTGAAATATACATATGTAAATGAAAACGAAACAGTGTACTTCTTGGGTGTCTTTTTCAGGCTGCGGCCACGCCAGGATTCCATACGGCATCCTGATTATAGTGTACGTGATTCCGAAGAGAGAGCATTGCATGCCTGCCTCAGATTCCTTATTATGCTCTATTTTTATGTTTTATCTAGGGAGCGTGTTGCGTCCTGCCTTTGCAGGCCCATGTCGAACCTGTGACTTCATGATTCATCTTCCTCGGCATTCCATAGTGCTGGGGTTACAGGGGGGAGCCGCCAAGCCCACCCAAGTTTTGTTTTTGTTTCAGAGACCGGGTTTCACCATTTTGTTTTGGGCGGGCTCAAACCCACAACCTCGAGTGATCCACCCTAATTGGTATTCAGATTGCCTGGATGAAAAGATCCCATTAGCCACCGGGTCCGGCTGGCTTACTTTATTATTAAAAAACAAATCAGGGAGACTGGGCCGGGCTTTATGACTCACAACAGCAATCATAGCCCTTTGGGAGGCCTAGGTGAGCGGGTCCACTGAGGTCAGGGGTTCCAGATCAAACTTTGCATCCCGGGGAAAACTCGCCACACTTAAAATAGAAGAAAAACAAAAAGAAAAGAAAAGAGATCACACAAATGAGTGTGCACACCTAAAATGAAACGGGGTTCCTGCGGGACTCCATTTCTAGCCCAGCTTTCCTAATGATGTACTGTTTCCCTCTTGTCACCCGCGCTAAAGTTCAACAATGCGATCTAGGTTTTTTGCCACACCGGCCTCCTGGGTTCAAGCGATTGTCCTGCCAATCCCATCAATATAGCTAGGGTTGCGGGTGTCCACACCACCATGTCCAGCTAACTTTCTATATTGTTTTAAGTCATACCTCAAGTCTACTTGTATTTGATTTCTAAAACACAGCCACAATTTCGAAAAATACATATATAAATGAAAACGGAACACTGCACTTCTTGCGTGTCATTTTCACGCTGCGGCCAACCCGGGATTCTGTACAGCATCCTGATTATAGTGTACGTGATTTCGAAGCGAGCGCATTCCATGCCTGCCTCAGATTTCTTATTTTGCTCTGTTTTTATGTTTTATATAGGGAATGTGTTGTGTCGTGTCGTTGGAGACCTTTGTCGAACCTGTGACTTCAGGATCCGTCCTCCTCAGCATTTCAAAGTGTTGGGGTTACAGGGGGAATCTGTTGAACCCAACCAAAGTTTTGTTTTCGTTTCAGAGACCGGGTTTCACAATTTTGTTTGGGGCAGGCTCAAACCAACAACCTCCCCTGGTCCATTCTAATTGGTATTCAGATTGCCTGGAAGAAAGGATCCTGTGAGCCACCTGGTCCAGCCGGCTTACTTTATTATTAAAAAACAAATCAGAAAGACTGGGCCAGGCTCTGTGACTCACAACAGCAATCCTAGCCCTTTGGGAGGCCTAGGTGAGCGGGTCCACTGAGATCGCGGGTTCCAGATCAGCATGCGCATCCCGGGGAAAACTCGCCACACTTAAAATAGGAGAAAAAGAAAAAGAGAAGAAAAGAGAGCAGACAGATCAGTGTTCACCACTGAAACGATAGGGGGTGCTTGTGAGACTCCACCCCTTGCCCAGTCTTTCCTTATGATGTACTGTTTCCCTCCTGTCACCCATTCTGGAGTGCAACAGTTGGACCTATGCTTTTTGACACACTGGCCACCTGGGCTCAAGCGATTGTCCTGCCTATGCCTTCAATGTAGCTTGGGTTGTGGGTGTCCACACCACCATGTCCAGCTAACTCTCTATATTGTTGTAACTCGTACCTCAAGTCTATGTGTATTAGATTTCTAAAACGCAGCCACAATTTCAAAAAATACATATATAAATGAAAACGAAACACTGCACTTCTTGCGTTTCATTTTCACGCTGCAGCCACCGCGAGATTCTGTACAGTTCCTGATTATAGTATAGGTGATTCTGAAGCAAGCACATTCCATGCCTGCCTCAAATTTCTTATTAGGCTCTATTTTTAAGATTTATCTAGATATCATGTTGTGTCGTGCCTTTGCAGACTTGTGTCGAACCTGTGACTTCACGATCCGTCTTCCTCGGCATTCCAAAGTACTGGGGTTATGGGGGGATCTGCCGAGCCAACCCAAGTTTTGTTTTCATTTCAGAGACCGGGTTTCACCATTTTGTTTTGGGCGGGTCTAACTGGCAAGCTCGAGTAATCTGCACAATTGGTATTCAGAGCACCTGGTTGAATGGCACCCGTGAGCCACCGCGCCAGGCCGGCAGAATTTATTATTAAAAAAGAAATCAGGGAGACTGGGCCGGGCCCTGTGACTCAAACCAGCAATCCTAACCTTTTGGGAGTCCTAGGTAAACTTGCCAACTGAGGTCGAAGGTTCCCGATCAACCTTCACATCCTGGTGAAACCTCGCCACACTTAAAATCGGAGAAGAAGAAAAAGAAAAGAAATCAGACAGATCAGGTTGCACCACTGAAACAAAACGGGGTGCCAGCGGGACTCCACAAATCGCCCAGCCTTTCCTTATGATGTACTGTTTCCCTCCTTTCACACGGGCTGGAGTGCAACTGTGGGATCTTAGCTTATTGCCACACCGGCCTTCTGGGTTCAAGCGATTTTCCTGCCTATACCTTCAATGTAGCTGCGGTTGCAGGTGCCCACATCACCACGTCCAGCTAATTTTCTATATTTTTGTAATTTGTACCTCAAGTCTATGTGTATTTGATTTCTAAAACACAGCCACAGTTTCGAAAAATACATTTATAAATGAAAACGGAACACTGCACTTCCTGCGTCTCATTTTCAAGCTGCAGGCACCCCGGGATTTTGTATGGCATCCTGATTATAGTGTATGGGATTCCGACGCGAGCGGATTCTATGTCTGCCTCAGATTTCTTATTTTGCTCTGTTTTTATGTTTTAACTAGGAAGCATGTTGCGTCGTGCCTTTGGAGGCCCTTGTCGAATCTGTGACATCACAATCCATCCTGTTGGGCATTCCAAAGTGCTGGGGTTACAGGGGAGAGCCGCTGAGCCCAACCAAAGCTTTGTTTTCATTTCAGCGACCGGGTTTCACCATTTTTTTGGGGGCGGTGTCTAACCCCCAACCTCGTGTAATCTGCCTAATTTGTATTCAGAGTGCCTTGATGAAAGGCTCCCGTGAGCCACAGCGTCAGGTCGGCCGAATTTATTATTAAAAAAGAAATCAGGGAGACTGGGCCGGGCCCTATGACTCACAACAGCAATCCTAGCCCTTTGGGAGGGCTAGGTAACCGGGTCAACTGAAACTGCGATTTCCAGATCAGCCTGCCCATCCCGTTGAAAACTTGCCACACTTAAAATAGGAGAAAACAAAAAAGAAAAGAAAAGAAATCAGGCAGATCAGTGTGCACTTCTGAAACGAAACGGGGTGCCTGTGGGACTCCACCGCTAGCCCAGCCTTTTCTTATGACGTAATGTTTCCCTCTTGTCACCCAGTGTGGAGTGCAACATTGCGAACTTGGCTTACTGCCATATCGGCCTTCTGGGTTTAAGCGATTGTCCTGCCTATGCCTTCAATGTAGCTGGGGTTGCATTTGTCCACACCACCACGTCCAGCTAACTTTCTATATTTTTTTTACTCATACCTCAAGTCTATGTGTATTTGATTTCTATAACACAGCCACAATTTCAAAAAATACATATATAAATGAAAACAGAACACTGAACTTCTTGCATGTCATTTTTACACTGAGGACACCCCGGGATTCCGTACGGCTTTCTGATTATAGTGTACCTGATTCCAAAGTGAGCGCATTCCATATCTGCCTCAGATTTCTTATTTTGCTCTGTTTTTATATTTAATTTAGGGAGCGTGTTGACTCGCGTTTTTGGAGGCCCATCTCAAACCTCTGACCTCACGATCTGTCCTCATCTGCATTCCACAGTGCTGGGATTACAAAAGTGAGCCACCGAGCCCAATCCAAGTTTCGTTTTTGTTTAACAGACAGGGTTTCATCATTTTGTTTGGGGTGGGCTCTAAACCACAACCGTGCCTGTTCCACCCTAAATGGTATTCAAAGCGCCCAGAGGAAATGCTCCCGTGAGCCACCACGTCCAGCCAGACGACTTTATTATTAAAAAACAAATCAGAAAGACTGGGCCAGGGTCTGTGACTCACACCAGCAATCCTAGCATGCTGGGGGGCCTAGGTGAGCGGGTAAACTGAGGTCGTGGGTTCCAGATCAGCCCATGCATCCCAGTGAAATTTCGCCACACTTAAAACAGGAGAAAAAGAAAAGAAAAAGAAAAAAGAGCAGACAGATCAGTGTGCACCACTGAAACGAAACGAGGTGTCTGTGGGACTCCACCCCTTGCCCAGCCTTTCTTTACCAGCTACAGTTTTCCTCTGGTCAACCAGGCTGGAGTGCAACAGTGAAATCTTGGTTTATTGCCACACCCGCCTCCTGGGTTTAAGTGATTTTCTTGCCAATGCCTTCAATGTATCTGGGGTTGCAGGTGTCCACACGGCGACGTCCAGCTAACTTTCAATTTTTTTTCTACTTCGTACATCAAATGTATGGGTATTTGATTCCTAAAACACAGCCACAATAACAAGAAATACATAAGTAAATAAATAAAAACGGAACGCAACACCTCTTTGCATGTCTGTTTGACCCTCCAGCCTCACCGGTCTTCCGTGCCCATCCCGATTTTATTGTAGGTGCTGCCAAAGCTGGCGAATGCCATGCCAGCTTCAGATTTCTTATTTTGCCTTGTTTTTATGTTTCATATAGGGAGCGGGTGGCTTTGTGTCGTTGGAGGCCCGTCTCAAAACTGTGACCTCACGATCTGTCTGCCTCGGAATTCCAAAGTGCTGGGATTACAGGGGTGAGCCACCGAGCCCAATCCAAGTTTTGTTTTCGTTTCACAGGCCGGGTTTCACCATTTTGTTTGAGGCGGGCTCTAACCCACAACCTCGCCTGTTCCACCCTAATTGTTATTCAAAGCGCCTGGAGGATAAGCTCCCGTGAGCCTCCTCACCTGGCCGGCCGACTTTATTATTAAAAAACAAGTCAGAGAGACTGGGCTCTGTGACTCACACCAACAATCCTAGCACTTTAAGAGGCCTAGGTGAGTGGGTCAACTGAGGTCGTGGGTTCCAGATCAGCCTGCGCATCTCAGTGAAAACTCGCCACACTTAAAATAGGAAAAGAAGAAAAAGAAAAGAAAAGAAATCAGAGCAGTGTGCACCACTGAAACGAAATGGGGTGCCTACGGGACTCCACCTATAGCCCAGCCTTTCCTTATGACGTACAGTTTTTGTCTTGTCACTTGGGCTGGAGTGCAACAGTGTGATCTTGGCTTATTGCCAAACTGGCCTTCTGAGTTCAAGTGATTGTCCTGCCTATACCTTCAATGTAGATGTGGTTGCAGTTGTCCAAAACACTACGTCCAGCTAAATCTATATTTTTGTAACTCGTACCTCAAGTTTATGTGTATTTTATTTCTAAAACACAGCCACATTTTTGAAAAATACATATATAAATGAAAACGGAACACTGCACTTCTTGCGTGACATTTTCACACTGCGGCCACAGTGTGAAATCTCTTCCTCGGGATTCTCTATGGCATCCTGATTATAGTGTACATGAGGCCTTAGCGAACGCATTCCATGCCTGCCTCGGATTTCTTATTTTGCTCTGTTCTTATGTTTTATACAGGGAGCATTTTGCCTTGTGTAGTTGGAGGCCCTTATCGAACCTGTAAATTTACCATGCATCCTCCTGGGCATTGCAAAGTGCTGGCATTACATGGGAAAGCCACCGACACCAACCCACATTTTGTTTTTGTTTCAGAGACCAGGATTCACCATTTAGCTTGGGGTGGGCTCAAACCCACAACCTCGCCTGTTCCACCCTAATAGGTATTCAGATTGCCCGGATGAAAGGCTCCCATGAGGCACAGCACAGGGCTGGCCGACTTTATTATTAAAAAACCAATCAGGGAGACTGGGACAAGCTCTTTCACTCACAAGAGCAATCCTAGGCCTTTGGAGGCCTAGGTGAGTGGGTCAACTGAGGTCGCACGTTCCAGGTCACCCTGCGCAACCCATTGAAAACTCGCCACACTTAAAATAGGAGAACAAAAAAAAGAAGAGAAAGAAATCAGACAGATCAGTGTGCACCACTGAAACGAAACGGGGTGCCTGCGGGTCTCCACCCCTAGCCCAGCCTTTCCTTATGACGTACTGTTTCCCTCTTGTCACCCCGGCTGGAGTGCAACTGTGCCATCTTACTTATTGCCACACCGGCCTTCTGGGATCAATTGATTGTCCTGCCTATGCCTTCAATGTAGCTGGGGTTGCAGGTGTCCACACCACCATGTCCAGCTAACTGTCTATATTTTTGTAACTCGTACCTCAAGGCTATGTGTATTTGATTTCTAAAACTCAGCCACAATTTCTAAAAATACATATATAAATAAAAACGAAAACTGCATTTCTTGCATGTCATTTTCACGCTGTGGTCACCCCGGGACTTCGTACAGCATCCTGATTATAGTGTACCTGATTCTGAATCGAGCGCATTGCATGCCTGCCTCAGATTTCTTATTTTGCTCTGTTCTTATGTTTTATATAGGGAGCGTGTTGGGTCCTGACCTTGGAGGCCCTTGTCAAAACTGTGACTTCACTATCCGTTTTCCTCAGCATTCCAAAGTCCTGGGGTTACAGGTGGCAACCGCTGAGCCCAACCCAAGTTTTGTTTTTGTTTCAGACACCGGGTTTCACCATTTTTGTTTGGGGCAGGTTCAAACACACAACCTCGCCTCTTCCACCCTAATTGGTATTCATATTGCCTGAATGAAAGGCTTGGGTGAGCCACTGCACCTGGCTGACCGATTTTATTATTAAAAAACAAATCAGGGAGACTGGGCCGGGCTCTGTGACTCACACCAGCAATCCTAGCCCTTTGGGAGGCCTATGTGAGCAGGTCAACTGAGGTAGCAGGTTCCAGATCAGCCTGGGCATCCCATTGAAAACTCGCCACACTTAAAATAGGAGAAAAAGAATAAGAAAAGAAAAGAAATCAGACAGATCAGTGTGCACCACTAAAACGAAAGGGGGTGACTGCCGGACTCCATCCCTAGCCCAGTCTTTCCTTATGACGTACTGTTTCCCTCTTTTCACCCGGGCTGGAGTGCAATGGTGCAATCTTGGCTTATTGACACACCGGCCTTCTGGGTTCAAGCGATGGTCCTGCCTATGCCTTCATTGTAGCTGGGGTTGCAGGTGTCCACAGTACCACATCCAGCTGTCTATATTTTTGTATCTCGTACCTCAAGGCTATGTGTATTTGATTTCTAAAACTCAGCCACAATTTCGAAAAATACATATATAAATGAAAATGGAAAGCTGCACTTCTTGCATGTCATTTTCACGCTGGGGCCACCCCGGGATTTTGTATGGCATCCTGATTATAATGTACATGATTCTGAAGTGAGCGCATTGCATGCCTGGTCAGATTTCTTATTTTGCTCTGTTCTTACGTTTTATATACGGAGCGTGTTGGGTCCTGACCATGGAGGCCCTTGTCAAAACTGTGACTTCACTATCCGTTTTCCTCGGCATTCCAAAGTGCTGGGTTTACAGGCGGCAGCCGCCGAGCTCAACCCAAGTTTTGTTTTTGTTTCAGACACCAGGTTTCACCATTTTGTTTGGGGCGGGCTCAAACACACAACCTCTCCTCTTCCACCCTAATTGGTATTCATATTGCCTTAATGAAAGGCTCTGGTGAGCCACTGTGCCCGGCCTACGGAATTTATTATTAAAAAACTAATCAGGGAGACTGGGCTGGGCTCTATGACTCACACCAGCAATCCTAGCCCTTTGGGAGTCCTAGGTGAGCAGGTCAACTGAGGTCGCGAGTTCCAGATCAGCCTGGGCAACCCATTGAAAACTCGCCACACTTGAAATAGGAGAAGAAGAAAATGAAAAGAAAAGAAATCAGACAGATCCGTTTGCACCACTGAAACGAAACTCGGTGCCTGTGGGACTCCACCCCTAGCCCAGTCTTTTCTTATGACATACAGTTTCCCTCTTGTCACCTGGGCTGGAGTGCAATGGTGCAATTTTGGCTTATTGACACACCGGCCTTCTGGGTTCAATTGATTGTCCTGCCTATGCCTTCAATGTAGCTGGGGTTGCAGGTGTTCACAGTACCACGTCCAGCTAACTGTCTATATTTTTGTATCTCGTACCTCAAGGCTATGTGTATTTGATTTCTAAAACTCAGCCACAATTTCGAAAAATACATATATAAATGAAAACGGAAAACTGCACTTCTTGCGTGTCATTTTCACGCTGCGGCCACCCCGGGATTTTGTATGGCATCCCGATTATAGTGTACGTGATTCCGAAATGAGCGCATTCCATGCCTGCCTCAGATTTTTTATTTTGCTGTTCTTATGTTTTATATAGGGAGCGTGTTGCGTCGTTTCCTTGGAGGCCCTTGTCGAACCTGTGACTTCACTATTTGTTTCCCTCGGCATTCCAAAGTGCTGCAGTTACAGTGGGCAGCCGCCGAGCCCAACCCAAATTTTGTTTTCGTTTCAGAGACCGTCTTTCATCATTTTGTTTCTGGCAGGCTCAAACCCACAACCTCGCCTGTCCCACCCTAATTGGTATTCAGATTGCCTGGATTACAGGCTCCCATGAGGCACCGCACCTTGCGGACCGACTTTATTATTAAAAATCAAATCAGGGAGACTCCGCTGGGATCTGTGACACACACCAGCAATTCTAACCCTTTGGGAGGCATAGGTGAGCGGGTCAACTGAGGTCGCGGATTCCAGATCAGCCTGCACATCCCTTTGAAAGCTCACCACACGTAAAATAGAAGAAAAAGAAAAAGAAGAAAAGAAATCAGACAGATCAGTGTGCACCACTGAAACAAAACGGGGTGCCTGCGGAACTAAAACCCTAGCCCAGCCTTTCCTTATGACATACTGTTTCCCTCTTGTCACCCAGGCTAGAGTGCCACAGTGCAATCTTGGCTTATTGCCACACTGGCCTTCTGGGTTCACGCTTTTGTCCTGCCTTTGCCTTCAATGTAGCTGTGCTTGCAGGTGTCCACATTACCACGTCCAGATAACTTTCTATATTTTTGTAACTCGTACCTCAGCTCTTTGTTGATTTGATTTCTAAAACTCAGCCAAAATTTTGAAAAATACATATATAAATGAAAACGGAACACTGCACTGCCTGCATGTCACTTTCACACTTCGGCCAGCCTGGGATTCCGTACAGCATCCTGATTATAGTGTACGTGATTCCGAATCAAGTTCTTTGCATGCCTGCCTCAGACTTCTTATTTTGTGCTGTTCTTATGTTTGATATACGGAGCGTGTTGCGTCCTGTCGTTGGAGGCCCTTGTTGAACCTGTGAATTCATGATTCGTACACCTCGGCATTCCAACGTGCTCTGGTTTCAGGGGGAAGCTGCCGAGACCAACCCAAGTTTTGTTTTCATTTCAGAGACCGGGTTTCACCGTTTTGTCTGGGGCAGGCTCAAACCCACAACCTCACCTCTTCCACCCTAATTGGTATTCATATTGACTGAATGAAAGGCTTGGGTGAGCCACCGCGTCGGCCGACCAACTTTATTATTAAAAAAACAAATCAGGGAGACTGGGTCAGGCTCTGTGACTCACACCAGCAATCCTAGCCCTTTGGGAGGCCTAGGTGAGCGGGTCAACTGAGGTCGCGGGTTCCAGATCAGCCTGGGCATTCTGTTGAAAACTCATGACACTTAAAATAGGAGAAAAAGAAAAAGAAAAGAAAAAAAAATCAGACAGATCAGTGTGCACCACTGAATAGATATGGGGTGACTGCGGGAATCCAACCCTAGCCCAGCCTTTCTTTATGACGTACTGTTTTCCTCTTGTCAACCGGTCTGGAATGCAACAGTGCGGTCTTGGTTTATTGCCACACTGGCCTTCTGGGTTGAAGCGATTGTCCTGCCTATGCCTTCACTATAGCTGGTGTTGCAGGTGTCCACACCACCACGTCCAACTAACAATCTATATTTTTGTAATTCTTAGCTCAAGGATAGGTGTATTTGATTTTTCAAACTCAGCCAAAATTTCTAAAAATGCATATATAAATGAAAACGGGACACTGCATTTCTTGCGTGTCATTATCACGCTGCGGCCAGTCCTTGATGCCGTACAGCATCCTGATTATAGTGTACATGATTCCGAAGCAAGCGCATTCCATGCCTGCCTCAGATTTCTCATTTTGCTCTGTTTTTATGTTTTATATAGGGAGTCTGTTGCGTCATGCTAATGGCGGCCTGTGTCGAACCTGTGACTTCGAGATCCGTCCTTCTCGGCATTCCAAAGTGCTGAAGTTACAGGGAAGAGCCGCTGAGCCCAACCCAAGTTTTGTTTTCGTTTCAGAGACCGGGTTTCACCATTTTGCTTGGGGCGGGCTCAAACCCACAACCTCGCCTGTTCCACCCTAATTGGTATTCAGATTACCTGGATGAAAGGCTCCCGTGAGCCACCGGGCCTGGCCGGCTTACTTTATTATTAAAAAAAACAAATTAGAGACACTGGGCCTGGCTCTGTGACTCACAACAGCAATCCTAGCCCTATGGGAGGCCTAGGTGAGTGGGTCAACTGAGTTCGCGGGTTCCAGATCAGCCTGGGAATCCCATTGAAAATTCGCCACACTTAAAATAGAAAAAAAAGAAAAAGAAAAGAAATCAGACAGATCAATGTGCACCACTGAAACAAAACGGCGGTGCCTGAGGGACTGTGCCCCTTGCTCAGCCTTTCCTTATGACCTATTGTTTCCCTCTTGTCACCTGGGCTGGAGTGCAACTGTGCGATCTTGGCTTATTGCCACACCGGACTTCTGGATTCAAGCGATTGTACTGCCTATGCCTTCAATGTAGCTGGGTTTGCAGGTGTCCACACCACCACGTTGAGCTATCTTTCTATATTTTTGTAACTCCTACCTCAAGACTATGTGTATCTGATTTCTAAAACACAGCCAGAATATTGAAAAATACATACATAAATGAAAACGTAACAAGAAACTTCTTGCGTGTCATTTTCATGCTGCGGCTACCCCCGGATTCCGATCGGTTTTTTGATTATAATGTAAGTGATTCCGAAGCGAGTGCATTACATGCCTGCCCCAGATTTCTTATTTTGTGCTGTTATTATGTTTTATATAGGGAGCGTGTTGGGTCGTGCCATTGGAGGACCCTTTCGAAACTGTGAATTCACGATCCGTCCTCCTCGGCATTCCAAAGTGTTGGGATTACAGGGGGGAGCCGCCGATACTAACCCAAGTTTTGTTTTCATTTCAGAGACAGGGTTTCACCATTTTGATTCATGCGGGATCAAACCCACAACCTCGCTTTTTCCACCCTAACTGGTATTCAGATTTTTTTGATGAAAAGCTTGGGTGAGCCACCGCACCCGGCCGGCCGACATTATTATTACAAAACAAATCAGGGAATTGGGCCGAGCTCTGTGACTCACACCAGCAATCCAAGCCCTTTGGGAGGCCTAGGGGAGCGGGACAACTGAGATCGAGGGTTCCAGATCAACCTGTGCATCCCACTGGAAACTCGCCACACTTAAAATAGGAGAAGTAGAAAAAGAAAAGAAAAGAAATCAGACAGATCAGTGTGCACCAGTGAAACGAAACGGGGTGCCTGCGGGACTCCACCTCTAGCCCAGTTTTTTCTTATGACGTACTGTTTCCCTTTTCTCACGCAGGCTGGAGTGCAACAGTGCGATCTTGGCTTATTGCCACACCAGCCTTCTGGGTTCAAGCGACTGTCCTACCTATGCCTTCAGTGTAGCTGGGGTTGCATTTGTCCACACCACCACGTCCAGCTAACTTTCTATATTTTTGTAACTCATACCTCAAGTCTATGTGTATTTGATTTCTAAAACACAGCCACAAATTCGAAAAATATATATAAATGAAAACGGATCACTGCACTGCTTGCGTGTCATTTTCACAGTGCGGCCACCCTGGGATTACGTACGGCATCCTGATTATTGTATACGTGATTCTGAGGCGAGCACATTTCATGACTGCCTCAGATTTCTTATTTTGTGCTGTTTTCATGTTTTATATAGGGAGCGTGTTGGGTCGTGCCATTGGAGGACACTGTCAAACCTGTGACTTCACGATCTGTCCCCAGCATTCCAAAATGCTGGGGTTACAGGGAAGAGCCACCGAGCCCAACCCAAGTTTTGTTTTCGTTTCAGAGCCTGGGTTTCACCACTTTGTTTGGGGCGGGCTCAAACCCACAGCCGCTCTTTTTCGACACTAGTCGAAATTCAAATTTCCTGGATAAGGGGCTCCCGTGAGCCACCGCGCCCAGCCGGCTGACTTCATTATTAAAAAACAAATCACGGGGACTGTGCCGGCCTCTGTGACACAAACCAGCAATGCTAGCCCTTTGGGAGGCCTAGGTGAGCAGGTCAAATTATGTCGTGTGTTGCATATCAGCCTGGGCATTCCAGTGACAACTCGCCACACTTAAAATAGGTAAAGAAGAAAAAGAAAAGAAAAGAAATTAGACAGATCAGTGTACACCACTGAAACAAAACGGGGTGCCTGCGGTACTCCACCCCTAGCCCAGCCTTTTCTTATGATGTACTGTTTCACTCTTGTCCCCTGGCCTGGATTGCAACAGTGGGATCTTGGCTTACTTCCACTCCGGTCTTCTGGATTCAAGGATTGTCCTGCCTATGTCTTCAATGTAGCTGGGGTTGCAGGTGTCTACACCACCAACTCCAGCTAACTTTTTATATTTTTGTAACTCGTACCTCAAGTCTACATGTATTTAATTTCTAAAACACAGCCAGAATATCGAAAAATACATACATAAGTGAAAAAGGAACAGTGAACTTCTTGCGTGTCATTTTCATGCTGCGGCCACCTGTGGATTCTGTATGGCTTCCTGATTATAGTGTACATGATTCCGAAGCAAGTGCATTCCTTGCCTGCCCCAGATTTCTTATTTTGCGCTTATTTTTCTTATTATGTTTTAAATAGGGGCGTGTTGGGTCGTGCCATTGAAGGACCCTGTCGAACCTGTAACTTCACGATTCATCCTCCTTGGCATTCCAAACTGCTGGGGTTACAGCGGGGAGCCACCGAGCACAATCCAAGTTTTGTTATTTTTCAGGGATGGGGTTTCACCATTTTGATTCATATGGACTCAAACCCACAACCTCGCCTGTTCCACCTTAATTGGTATTCAGATTTCCTTGATAAAAAGGTTGGGTGAGCCACCGCGCCTGGCTGGCCGACTTTATTATTAAAAAACAAATCAGGGAGACTGGGCCGGGCTCTGTGACTCACACCAGCAATCCTAGCCCTTTGGGCGACCTAGGGGAGCGGGACAACTGAGACCAACGGTTTCAGATCAGCCTGCGAATCCCATTAAAAACTCGACACACTTAAAATAGGAGAAGTAGAAAAAGAAAAGAAAAGAAATCAGACAGATCAGTGTGAACCAGTGAAATAAAACGGGGTGCCTGCGGGGGTCCACCTCTAGCACAGACTTTCCTTATAACATACAGTTTTCCTCTTGTCACCCGGGCTGGAGTACAACAGTGTGAACTTGGCTTACTGCCACGCCGGCCTTCTGGGTTCAAGCGATTATTCTGTCTGTGCCTTCAATGTAGCTGGGGTTGCATTTGTCCACACCCCCACGTCCAGCTAACTTTTTATATTTTTGTAACTTGTACCTCAAGTCTACGTGTATTTGATTTCTAAAACACAGTCATAATTTCGAAATATAAGTACATAAATGAAAACGGAACACTGAACTTCTTGCGTGTCATTTTCACACTGCGGCCACCCAGGGACTCCATACGGCTTCCTGATTATAGGCTAAGGGATTCTGAAGCAAGCGCATTCCAGGCCTGCCTCAGATTTCTTATTTTGCTCTGTTTTTATGTTTTATATAGTGAGCGTGTTGCCTCGTGCTGTGGGAGGCCCGTGTCGAACCTATAGCTTCATGATTCGTCCTCCTTGGCATTCCAAAGTGCTGGGGTAACAGGGAAGAGTCGCTGAGCCCAACCCAAGTTTTGTTTTTGTTTCAGAAACCGGGTTTCACCATTTTGTTTGGGGTGGGCTCAAACCCACAACCCCGCCTGTTCCACCCTAATTAGTATTCAGATTGAATAGATGAAAGGCTCTTGTGAGCCACTGCAACCAGCCGGCTGACTTTATTATTAAAAAACAAATCAGGGAGACTTGGCCTGGCCCTGTGACACACACAAGCAATGCGAGCCCTTTGGGAGGCCTAGGTCAGTGGGTCCACGGAGGTCACGTGTTCCAAATCAGCCTGTGCAACCCAGTGAAAAGACGCCACACTTAAAATAGGAGAAAAAGAAAAAGAAAAGAAAAGAAATCAGACAGATTAGTGTGAACCACTGAAACAAAGCGTGGTGCCTGCTGGACTCCACCCCTAGCTCAGCCTTTTCTTATGACGTACTGTTTTCCTCTTGTCACCTGGGCAGGAGTGCAAAGGTGCGATCTTGGCTTATTGCAACACCAGCCTTCTGGGTTCAAGTGATTGTCCTGCCTATGCTTTCAATGTTGCTGGGGTTGCGGGTGTCCACACCACCACGTCCAGCTAACTTTCTATATTTTTGTAACTCGTACCCCAAGTCTATGTGTATTTGGTTTCTAAAACACAGCCACAAATTCGAAAAATACATATATAAATGAAAACGGATCACTTCACTTCTTCCGTGTCATGTTCACGATGCGGCCACCCTGGGATTCTGTATGGCATCCTGATTATACTGTACATGATTCCGAGGCGAGCACATTCCATGACTGCCTCAGATTTGTTATTTTGCGCTGTTTTTATATTTTATATAGGGAGCCTGTTGGGTCTTGCCATTGGAGGACCCTGTCGAACCTGTGACATCATGATCTGTCTTCGGCATTTCAAAATGCTGGTGTTACAGGGAAGAGCCACTGAGCCGAACCCAAGTTTTATTATCTTTTCAGAGACCGGGTTTTACCATTTTGTTTGGGGCGGGCTCAAACCCACAGCCCCGCCTTTTCCACACTAATTGGTATTCAGATTGCCTGGATAAAAGGCTCCCGTGAGCCACTGTGCCCGGCCGGCCGACTTTATTATTAAAAAACAAATCACGGGGACTGTGCGGGGCTCTGTGACACAAACCAGCAATGCTAGCCCTTTGGGAGGCCTAGGTGAGCGTGTGAAATGTGGTCGCCGGTTGCATATCAGCCTGCTCATCCCAGTGAAAACTCGCCACACTTAAAATAGGGGAAGAAGCAAAAGAAAAGGAAATAAAGCAGACAGATCAGTGTACACCACTGAAACGAAATGGGGTGCCTGTGGGAGTCCACCTATAGCCCAGAATTCCTTATAATGTACTGTTTCCCTTTTGTCACCCTGGCTGGAGTGCAACAGTGCAAACTTGGCTTATTGCCACACCGGCCTCTGGGTTCAAGTGATTGTCCTGCCTATGCCTTCAATGTAGCTGGGTTTGCATTTGTCCACCCCACCACGTCAAGCTAACTTTCTATATTTTTGTAACTCTTACCTCAAGTCTATGTGTATTTGATTTCTAAAACACAGCCACAATATCGAAAAATACATACATAAATGAAAACAAAACACTGAATATCTTGCATGTCATTTTCACGCTGCAGCCACCCCAGGATTCTGTACAGCATACTGATTACAGTGTACATGATTTCGAGGCAAGCGCATTTCATGCCTGCCTCAAATTTCTTATTTTGCTCTGCTTTTATGTTTTATATAGGGAGCCTGTTGCGTCGTGCCATTGGAGGTCTGTGTCGTACCTGTGACTTTACTATCCGTCCTCCTGGGCGTTCCAATGTGCTGGGGTTACAGGGAAGAGCCGCCGAGCCCAACTCAAGTTTTGTTTTTGTTTCAGATACCGGGTTTTTCCATTTTGTTTGGCGCGGGATCTAACCAGCAACTTCAAGTGATCTGCCCTAATTGGTACTCAGAGCGCCTGGATGAAAGGCTCCCGTGAGCCACTGCGCCCGGCCGGCCGAATTTATTATTTAAAAAGGTATCAGGGAGACTGTGCCGGGCTCTGTGACTCCCACCGGCAATACTAGCACTTTGGGAGGCCTTGGTCAGCGGGTCAACTGAGGTCGCGGGTTCCAGATCAGCCTGCGCATCCCGGAGAAAACTCACCACACTTAAAATAGGAGAAGAAGAAAAAGGAAATAAAAGAAATCAGACAGATCAGTGTGCACCACTGAAACAAAACGGGGTGCCTGTGGTACTTCACCCCTAGTTCAGCCTTTCCTTATGACGTACTGTTTCCCTCTTTTCACCAAGGCTGGAGTGCAACAGTGTGATCTTGGCTTATTGCCACTCCTGCCTTCTAGGTTCACAGATTGTCCTGCCTATGCCTTCAATGTAGCTGTGGTTGCAGGTGTCCACTCCACCACACCCGGCTAAATTTCTATATTTTTATAACTCCTACCTCAAGTCTATGTATTTCATTTATAAAACACTGCCACAATTTCAAAAAATACATATATAAATGAAAACGGAACACTGCACTTCGTGCGTGTCATTTTCACGCTGGGGACACCTCGGGATTCCGTTTTGCATTCTGATTATAGTGTAAGTGATACCGAAGCGAGCGCATTGCGTGCCTGCCTCAGATTTCTTATTTTGACCTCTTGCTATGTTTTATATATGGAGTGTGTTTCGTCCTGTCGTTGGAAGCCCTTGTCGAACCTGCGACTTCACGGTCCATCCTCCTCAGCATCGCAAAGTGTTGGGGTGACAGGGAGGATCCGCCCAGCCCATCCCAAGTTTTGTTTTTATTGCAGACACGGGGTTTCACCATTTTGTTTGGTGCGGGCTCAAACCCACAACCCCGCCTGTTCCATCCTGATTGGTATTCAGATTGCCGGGATGAAAGGCTCCCGTGAGCCACCGCGCCAGGCCGGCCCGCTTTATTATAAGAAAACAAATCAGAGAGACTGGGCCGGGCTCTGTGACTCACACCAGCAATCCTAGCCCTTTGGGAGGCCTAGGTGAGTGGGTCAACTGAGGTCGCGGGTTCCAGATTAGCCTGGGCATCCCCGTGAAAACTCGCCACACGTAAAATAGGAGAAAAAAAAGAAAAGAAAAGAAATCAGACAGATCAGTGTGCACCACTGAAATGAAACGAGGTGCCTGTGGTACTTCACCGCTAGCCCAGCCTTTCCTTTTGACGTACTGTTTCCCTCTTGTCACCCAGGCTGGAGTGTAACAGTCTGATCTTGGCTTATTGCCACTCCGGCCTTCTGGGTTCACAGATTGTCCTACCTATGCCTTCAATGTAGCTGTGGTTGTAGGTGTCCACACCACTCACCCAGCTAAATTTCTATATTTTTATAACTCGTACCTCAAGTCTATGTGTATTTCATTTCTAAAACACAGCCACAATTTCGAAAATTACATATATAAATGAAAACGGAACACT
Organism: Leontopithecus rosalia; assembly: GCA_028533165.1. Classification (NCBI taxonomy): domain Eukaryota; kingdom Metazoa; phylum Chordata; class Mammalia; order Primates; family Cebidae; genus Leontopithecus; species Leontopithecus rosalia. Next base: position 565,877 of record CM052662.1, read on the forward strand.
GCACTTCGTGCGTGTCATTTTCACGCTGGGGACACCTCGGGATTTGGTACGGCATTCTGATTATAGTGTACGTGATTCCAAAGCGAACGCATTGCATGCCTGCCTCGGGTTTCTTATTTTGACCTCTTGTTATGTTTTATATAGGGAACCTGTTTCGTCCAGTCGTTGAAGGCCTTTGTCGAACCTGTGACTTCACCGTCCGTCCTCCTCAGCATTCCAAAGTGCTGGGGTTACAATGGGGAGCTGCTGAGTCCATCCCAAGTTTTGTTTTTGTTTCTGAGACCGGGTTTCACCATTTTGTTTTGGGCAGGCTCAAACCCACAACCTCACCTGTTCCACCCTAATTGGTATTCAGATTACCTCTATGAAAGGCTTTTGTGAGCCACCATACCTGGCCGGCCGACTTTATTATTAGAAAACATATCAGGGAGACTGGGCTGGGCTCTGTGACTCACACCAGCAATACTAGCACTTTGGGAGGCCTAGGTGAGTGGGTCAACTGAGTTCGCGGGTTCCAGATCTGTCTGCACAACCCCTTGAAAACTCGCCACACTTAAAATAGGAGAAAAAGAAAAGGAAAGACAAAGAAATCAGACAGATCAGTATGCACCACTCTAATGAAACGGGGTGCCTGCCGGACTCCATTCCAAGCCCAGCCTTTTCTTATGATGTACTGTTTCCCTCTTTTCACCCAGGCTGGAGTTCAATGGTTCAATCTTGGCTTATTGCCACATGGGCCTTATGGGTTCAAGCAATTGTCCTGTCTATGCCTTCTATGTAGCTGTGGTAGCAGGTGTCCAAACCACCACGTTCAGCTAAATGTCTATATTTTTGTGACTCGTACCACAAGTCAACGTGTATTTGATTTTTAAAACTCAGCCACAATTTTGAAAAATAAATATATAAATGAAAATGAAACAGTGCAATTTTTCGTGACATTTTCACACTGAAACCACCTCGGGATTTCATATGGCATCCTTTTTATAGTGTATGTGATTTCGAAACAAGCGCATTCCATGCCTGCCTCAAATTTCTTATTTTGTTCTGTTTTTATATTTTATATAGGAAGCATGATTCGTCGTGTCGTTGGTGGCCCTTGTCGAACTTGTGACTTCACGATCCATCCTCCTCGGCATTCCAAAGTACTGGAATTACAGGGGAAAGCTGCCAAGCCCATCCCATGTTTTGTTTCGTTTCAAAGACAGGGTTTCACCATTTTGTTTGGGGCAGGCTCAAACCCACAACCTCGCCTGTTTCACCCTAATTGGTATTCAGATTGCCAGGATGAAAGGCTTCCATAAGCCACCGTGCCCAGCCGGCAGACTTTATTATTACAAAACAAATCAGGGAGACTGGGCCGGCCTCTGTGACTCACACCAGCAATCCTAGCCCTTTGGGAGGCCTAGGAGAGCGGGACAACTTATACCGAGGGTTCCATATCAGCCTGCATATCTCATTAAAACTCGCCACAGTCTAAATAGGAGAAGAAGAAAAAGAAAAGAAAAGAAAAGAAATCAGACAGATCTGTGTGCACCAGTGAAACGAAATAGGGTGCCTGCGGGAGTCCTACACAAGCCCAGACTTTCCTTACAACGTACTGTTTCCCTCTTGTCACCCGGGCTGGATTGCAACAGTGCGATCTTGGCTTACTGCCACACTGGCCTTCTGGGTTCAATCGACTGTCCCTCCTATGCCTTCAATGTAGCTGGGTTTGCATTTGTCCACACCACCACGTCCAGCTAACTTTCTATATTTTTGTAACTCGTACCTCAAGTCTATTTGTATTTGATTTCTAAAACACAGCCACAATATCGAAAAATACATACATAAATGAAAACGGAACTTCTTGCTTGTCATTTTTATGCTGCGGCCAGCCCCGGATTCTGTTCGGCTTTCTGATTATAGGGTACGTGATTCTGAAGCAAGTGCATTTCATGCCTGCCCCAGATTTTTTCTTTTGCGCTGTTTTTATATTTTATATATGGAGCATTTTGGTTCCTGCCATTGGAGGACCCTGTTGAAACTGTGACTTCACAATTCGTCCTCCTTGGCATTCCAAAGTGCTGGGGTTACAGGTGGGAGCCGCCGAGCACAAGCAAAGTTTTGTTTTTATTTCAGAGATGGGGTTTCACCATTTTGATTGATGCGGGCTCAAACCCACAACCTCGCCTGTTCCACCATAATTGGTATTCCAATTTCCTTGATGAAAACCCGAGTGAGCCACCGTGCCCAGCCAGCAGACTTTATTATTAAAAAACAAATCAGGGAGACTGGGACAGGATCTGTGATTCACACCAGCAATCCTAGCCCTTAGGGAGGCATAGGTGAGCAGGACAACTGAGATCGCAGTTTCCAGATCAGCCTGCGCATCCCAGTAAAAACTCGTCACACTTAAAATAGGATAAAATGAAAAGGAAAAGAAAAGAAATCGACAGATTATTGTGCACGACTGAAACGAAACGGGGTGTCTGTGGGACTCCACCCCTAGCCCAGCCTTTCCTCATGACGTGTTGTTTCCCTCTTGTCACCCAGGCTGGAGTGCAACAGTGCGATCTTGGCTTATTGCCACACTGGCTTCCTGGGTTTAAGCGATTGTCCTGCCTATGCTTTCAATGTAGCTGGGGTTGCGGGTGTCCACACCACCACGTCCAGCTAACTTTCTCTGTTGTTGTAACTCGTACCTCAAGTCTATGTGTGTTTGATTTCTAAAACACAGCCACAATTTTGAAAAATACGTATATAAATGAAAACAAAACCCTGCACTTCTTACGTGTCATTTTCACATTGCAGCCACCGCGGGATTTCATATGGCATCCTGATTAGAGTGTACATGATTCCGAAGTGAGCGCATTCAATGCCAGCCTCAGATTTCTTATTTTGCTCTGTTTTTATATTTTATATAGGGAGCGTGTTGCATCGTGTGGTTGGAGGCCCGTGTCGAACCTGTGACTTCACGATGCATCCTATGTGGCATTGCAAAGTGCTGGGGTTACAGGGGGAGCCGCTGGGCCTAACCGAAATTTTGTTTTTGTTTCAGAGACCGGGTTTTACTATTTTTTTTGGGGCGGCCTCAAACCCACAATCTCGCCTGTTCCACCCTAACTGGTATTCAGAATGCCTGGATGAAAGGATCCCGTGAGTCACCAGGCCCTGTCAGCTTACTTTATTTTTAAAAAACAAATCAGGGGGACGGGGCCTAGCTCTGTGACTCACACTAGCAATCCTAGCCCTTTGGGAGCCTTAGGTGAGCAGGTCAACTGAGACCTCTGGTTCCAGATGAGCCTGCGCATCCCGGTGAAAACTTGCCACACTTAAAATAGGATAAAATGAAAAAGAAAAGAAAAGAAATCAGACAGATCAGTGTGTACCACTGAAACAAAACAGGGTGCTTGTGGGGCTCCACCCCTTGCCCAGCCTTTTCTGATGGCGTACAGTTTTTCTCTTGTCATCTAGGCTGGAGTGCAACAGTGGGATCTTGGCTTATTGCCACACCAGCGTTCTGGGTTCAAGGGATTGTCCTGTTTATGCCTTCAGTGTAGCTGGGGTTGTAGGTGTCCACACCACCACGTCCAGCTAACTTTCTATATTGTTGTAACTCGTACCTCAATCTATGTGTATTTGATTTCTAAAACAAAGCCACAATTTCGAAAAACACATATATAAATGAAAACGGAACACTGCACTTCTTGCGTGTCATTTTCATGCTGCGGCCACCCCAGGATTCTGTACAGCATCCTGATTATAGTGTACGTTACTCCGAAGTGAGCGCATTCCATGCCTGTCTCAGATTACTTATTACGGTTTATTTTTATATTTAATCTAGGGAGCGTGTTGGGTCGTGCCTTTCCAAGCCTGTGTCAAAACTGTGACTTCACGATCCACCCTCCTCGGCATTCCAAAGTGCTGGGGCTACAGGGAGGAGCTGCCGAGCTCAATCCAATTTTGTTTTTGTTTCAGAGACAGGGTTTCACCATTTTGCTTGGGGAGGGCTAAAACCCACAACCTCGCCTGTTCTACCCTAACTAGTATTAAGATTACCTGGATGAAAGGATCCCGTGAGCCACTGCCCCGGCCGGCCAACTTTATTATTAAAAAACAAATCAGGGAGAAAGGGCCGGGCTCTGTGACTCACACCAGCAATCCTAGCCCTTTGGGAGGCCTAGGTGAGTGGGTCAAATGAAGTCTCGGGTTCCAGATCAGCCTGCACATCCCATTGAAATCTTGCCACACTTAAAATAGGAGAATAAGAAAAAGAAAAGAAAATAAATTAGGTGGATCATTGTGCAAAACTATAACAAAACGGGGTGCCTGCAGGACTCCAACCCTAGCTCAGCCTTTCCTTATGACGTACTGTTTCCCTCTTGTTCACCCGGGCTGAGGTGCCAGGGTTTGATCTTGGCTTATTACCACAGGGGCCTTCTGAGTTCAAGCGATTGTCCTGTCTATGCCTTCAATGTAGCTGTGGTTGCAGGTATCCACACCACCACATAGAGCTAAATTTCTATATTTTTATAACTAGTACCTCAAGTCTAAGTGTATTTGATTTCTAAAACTCAGCCACAATTTCAAAAAATACTTATATAAATGACAACAGAACACTGCACTTCTTGCGTGACATTTTCACACTGCTACCACCGAGAGATTAAGTATGGCATCCTTTTTATTGCGTACATGATTACAAAGCGAGTGCATTCCATGCCTGCCTAAGATTTGTTATTTTGCTCTCTTCTTATGTTATATAGGGAGCGTGATTCGTCGTGTCGTTGGTGGCCCTTGTCGAACTTGTGACTTCACGGTTTGTCCTCCTCTGCATTCCAAAGAGCTGGGGTTACAGGGGGGAGTCGCCGAGCCCATCCCAAGTTTTGTTTTTGTTTCAGAGACTGGGTTTCACCATTTTGTTTGGGGCAGGCTCAAAACAACAACCTCACCTGTTCCAACCTAATTGGTATTCAGATTGACTGGATGAAAGGCTTCCGTGAGCCACCACGCCTGGCCGGCCGACTTTATTATTAAAAAACAAATCAGGGAGACTGGGCCGGGCTCTGTGACTCACACCAGCAATCCTAGCCTTTTAGGAGGCCTAGATGAGTGGGTCAACTGAGGTCGCGGGTTTCAGATCAGCCTGCGCATCCCATTGAAAACTCGTCACACTTAAAATAGGAGAAAAAGAAAAAGAAAAGAAAAGAAATCAGACAGATAAGTGTGCAACACTGTAACAACACAGAGTGCCTGCGAGATTCCTACCCTAGCCCAGCCTTTCCTTATGATGTACTGTTCCCTCTTGTCACCCTGGCTGGAGTGTAAGGTTCGAACTTGGCTTATTGCCACAGGGGTCTTCTGGGTTAACGTGATTGTCCTGTCTATGCCTTCAATGTAGCTGTGGTTGCTGGTGTCCACACCACCACGTCCAGCTAAATTTCTATATTTTTGTAACTTGCACCTCAAGTCTATGTGTATTTGATTTCTAAAACACAGCCACAATTTCGAAAATTACATATGTAAATGAAAAGGGAACACTGTACTTCTTGTGTGACATTTTCACGCTATGACCACCCCGATATTCCGTATGGCATCCTTTTTATTGTATACGTGATTCCAAACGAGTGCATTCCATGCCTGCCTCAGATTTCTTATTTTGCTCTGTTTTAATATTTTATCTAGGGAGCATGTTGTGTCGTGCTTTTGTAGGCCCTTGTCAAACATTTGATATCATGATCCGTCCTCCTCGGCATTCCAAAGTGCTGGGGTTACAGAAGGGAGCCTCCCGGGCCAACTGAAGTTTTGTTTTTCTTTCAGAGACCGGGTTTCACCATTTTGTTTGGGGCGGGGTCTAACCCGCAACCTCGAGTAATTCGCCTAATTGGTATTCAAAGTGCCTGGATGAAAGGCTCCCGTGAGCCATCGCGCCAGGTTGGCCAAAATTATTATTAAAAAAGAAATCAGGGAGACTGGGCCGGGCTCTGTGACTCACACCAGCAATCCTAGCCTTTTGGGAGGCCTAGGTGTGCGGGTCAACTGAGGTCGCGGGTTCCAGATCAACCTTTGCATCCCGGTGAAAACTCGACACACTTAAAATAGAAGAAGAATACAATAAAAGAAAAGAAACCAGACAGATCAGTGTGCACCACTAAAATGAAAAGTGGTGCCTGCTTGATTCCAAACTTAGCCCAGCATTTCCTTATGACGTACTGTTTATCTTTTGTCACCCGGGCTGGAGTGCAATGGTGCGATCTCGGCTTATTGTCACACCGGCCTTCTGGGTTCAAACAAATGTCCTGCCTATGCCTTCAATGTAGGTGGGGTTGCAGGTGTCCACAACACCACGTAAAGCTAACTATCTATATTTTTGTAACTCGTACCTAACGTCTAGCTGTATTTGATTTCTAAAACACAGCCACAATTTCGAAAAATACATATATAAATGAAAACGGAACACTGCACTTCTTGCGTGTTGTTTTCTTGCTGTGACCACCCCGCGATTCTGTATGGCATCCTGATTATAGTGTACTTGATTCCAAAGCGAGCGCATTGCATGCCTGACTCAGATTTCTTATTTTGCTCTCTTCTTATGTTTTATATAGGGAGCGTGTTGTGTCGTGTCATTGGAGGCCCTTGTCGAAACTGTGACTTCACGATTTTTTCTTTTCGGCATTCCAAAATGCTGGTGTTACACGGGGGAGACCCCTAGCCAAACCCTAGTTTTGTTTTTGTTTCAGAGACCGTGTTTCACCATTTTGTTATGGTCGAGCTCAAAACCACAACCTCTCCTGTTCCACTCTAATTGGTATTCAGATTGCCTGGATGAAATGCTCCCTTGAGCCACCGCGCCTGGCCGGCCGACTTTATTATTAAAAAACAAATCAGGGTGACTGGGCCGGACTCTGTGACACACACTAGCAATCCTATCTCTTTGGGAGGCCTAGGTGAGCGGGTCAACTGAGGTCGCTTGTTCCAGATCAGGCTGCGCACCCTGGTGAAACCTCGCCACACTTAAAATAGGAGAAGAATAAAAGGAAAAGAAATCAGACAGATCAGTGTGCACCACTGAAACAAAATGGGGTACCTGCCGGACTCCACCCATAGCTCAACCGTTTCTTATGATGTACTGTTTCTCTCCTTTCACCCGGGCTGGAGTAAAAAGGTGCGATCTTGGCTTATTCCCACACCGGCCTTCTGGGTTCAAGCGAATGTCCTGCCTATGCCTTCAATATAGGTGGGGTTTCAGGTGTCCACAAAACCACGTCAAGCTAACTATATTTTTGTAACTCGTACCTCAAGTCTATGTGTATTTAATTTCTAAAACACAGCCACAATTTTGAAAAATACATATATAAATGAAAACGGAACACTGCACTTCTTGCGTGTCATTTTCACGCTGCAGCCACCCCGGGATTTCGTACGGCATCCTGATTATAATATAAGTGATTCCGAAGGGAGCGCATTCTATGCCTGCCTCAGATTCCTTATTAGGCTCTATTTTTACGTTTTATCTGGGGAGCGCATTGCCTCGTGCCTTTGCAGGCCCGTGTCGAACCTGTGACTTCACGATCTGTCCTCCTCGGCATTCCTAAGTGCTGGGGTAACAGCGGGGATCCATCGCCGCCCCAACCCAAGTTTTGTTTTTGTTTCAGAGACCGGGTTTCACCATTTTGTTTGGGGCGGGATCTAACCCGCAACCTTGAGTGATCTGCCCTAATTGGAATTCAGAGCGCCTGGATGAAAGGCTCCCATGAGTCCTCGCGCCAGGCCGGCCAAATGTATTATTAAAAAATATATCACGGAGACTGCGCCGGGCCCTGTGACACAAACGATCAATCTTAGCCCTTTGGGAGGCATAGGTGAGCTTGTCAACTGAGGTCGTGTGTTCTAGATCAACCATCGCGTCCCGGTGAAAACTCGCCACACTTAAAATAGGAGAAGAAGGAAAAGAAAAAAAAAATCAGACAGATTACTGTGCATCGCTGAAATGATATAAGGTGCCTGCGGGATTCAACCCCTTGCCCAGCCTTTCTTTATGACGTACAGTTTCTGTCTTGTCACTCGGGCTGGAGTGCAATGGTGCAAATTTGGCTTATTGCCACACCCACCTCCTGGGTTCAAGCAATTGTCCTACCAATCCCATCAATGTATCTATTGTTGCGGGTGTCCACACCACCACGTCCAGCTAACTTTCTATATTGTTGTAAGTCGTACCTCAAGTCTATGTGTATTTGATTTCCAAAACACAGTCACAATTTTGAAAAATTTATATATAAATGAAAACGGAACACTGGACTTCTTGCGTGTCATTTTCACCCTGCGGCCACCCCGGGATTTTATACAACATCCTGATTATACTGTACGTGATTCCGAAGTACAGGCATTCCATGCCAGCCTCAGATTTCTTATTTTGCTCTGTATTTATATTTTACATAGGGAAGGTGTTGCCTCGTGTTGATGAAAGCCCGTGTCGAACCTGTGACTTCACGATCCATCATCCTCAACATTCCAAAGTGCTGGGGTAACAAAGGGGAGCTGCCAATCCCAACCCAAGTTTTGTTTTTGTTTCAGATACCAGTTTTCACAATTTTGTTTTGGGCGGGCTCAAACCCACATCCTTGCCTGTTCCACCCTAACTGGTATTCAGATTGCCTGGATGAAAGAATCCCAAGTCACTGGGCCCTGCCAGCTTACTTTATTGTTAAAAAAATCAGAGAGACTGGGCCAGGCTCTGTGACTCACACCAGCAATCCTAGCCCTTTGGGAGTGAGCCCTAGGTGAGTGGGTAAACTGAGATGGTGGGTTCCAGATGGGCCTGCGCATCCCGGTGAAATCTCGCCACGCTTAAAATAGGAGAACAAGAAAAAAAAAGAAAAAAAATCTGACAGATCACTGTGCACCACTGATACGAAATGGGGTGCCTGCCGGACTCCAACCCTATCCCAACCTTTCCTTATGATGTACTGTTTTCCTCTTTTCACCTGGGCTGGAGTACAAAGGTGCAATCTTGGCTTATTTCCACAGCGGCCTTCTGTTTCAAGCCATTGTCCTGCCTATGTCTTCAATGAAGCTGAAGTTGCAAATGTCCACACCACCTCTTCCAGCTAACTATCTATATTTTTGTCACTCGAACTTCAAGTCTATGTGTATTTGATTTCTAAAACACAGCCACAATTTCGAAAAATACATATATAATTAAAACGGAACACTGAACTTCTTGCGTGTCATTTTCACAATTCGGCCACCCCAGGATTCTGTACGACATCCTGATTATAGTGTATGTGATTCCGAGGTGAGCGCATTCCACGAGTGCCTCAGATTACTTATTTTGCTCTGTTTTATGTTTTATATAGGGAGCGTGTTGCATCATGCAGTTGGAGGCCTGTGTCGAACCTGTGACTTCACAATCGGTCCTTCTCGGTATTCCAATATGCTGGGGTTACAGGAAAGAGCCGCTGAGCCCAAACCACGTTTTGTTTTCTTTTCAGAGACCGAGTTACACCATTTTGTTATGGGCAGGCTCAAACCCACAACCCGGACTGTTCCACCCTAAGCTATTCAGATTGCCTGGATGAAAGGCTGCCTGAGCGACCGCATCCAGCAGGCTATCTTTATTATTAAAAACAAATCAGGGAGCTTGGGCCGGGCTCTGAGACTCACACCAGCAATTCTAGCCCTTTGGGAGGCCTAGGTGAGTGGGTCAACTGAGGTCACACATTCCAGATCAGCCTGCGCATCGTATTGAAAAGTCGCCACACTTAAAATAGGAGAAGAAGAAAAAGAAAAGAAAAGAAATTAGACAGATCATTGTGCACCACTGAAACAAAACAGGGTGCCTGCGGGACACCACCCCTAGCCCAGCCTTTCCATATGACATACGGTTTCCCTCTTCTCTCATGGGCTGGAGTGTAAAGGTGCGATCTTGGCTTATTGCCACACCGGCCTTCTGGGTTCAAACAATTGTCCTGCCTATGCACTCAATGTAACAGGGGTTGCAGGTGTCCACACCACCACGTCCAGCTAACTATGTATATTTTTGTAAGTCGTACCTCAAGTCTATATGTATTTGATTTCTAAATCTCAGCCATAAATTTGAAAAATACATATATAAATGAAACAGAAAACTGCACTTCTTGCGTGTCATTTTCACGATGCGGCCACTCCGGGATTCCAAACAGGATCCTGATTATAGTGTACATGATTCCGAAGAGAGTGCATTGCATGCCTGCTTCAGATTTTCTTATTTTGCTCTGTTCTTATGTTTCATATAGGGAGTGTATTTCGTCGTGCCATTTGTGGGCATTGTCGAAACTGTGACTTCACGATTTGGCCTCCTCGTCATTCCAAAGTGTTGGTGTTACACGGGGGAGCCGCCGAGCCCAAACCAAGTTTTGTTTTCGTTTCAGAGACCGGGTTTCACCATTTTGTTATGGACAGGCTCAAACCCACAACCTCGCCTGTTCCACCCTAATTGGTATTCAGATTGCCTGGATGAAAGGCTCCCGTGGGCCACCATGGCAGGCCACCAACTTTATTATTAAAAACAAATTAGGGAGACTGGGTCGGGCTCTGTGACACAAACCAGCAATCCTAGCCCTTTGAGAGGCCTAGGTGAGTGGGTCAACTGAGGTCGTGGGTTCCAGACCAGCATGCGCATTCCGGTGAAAACTAGCCACACTTAAAATAGGAGAAGAAGAAAAAGAAAAGAAAAGAAATCAGACAGATTACTGTGCACCACTGAAACAAATCGGGGTGTCTGCGGGATTCCACCTTTAGGCCAGTCTTTCCTTATGACGTACTGTTTCTCTCTTGTCACATGGGCTGCAGTGCAAAGGTGCAATCTTGGCTTATTGCCATACCGGCCTTCTGGGTTCAAGCGATTGTCCTGCCTCTGCCTTCAATGTAGTTGTGGTTGCAGGTGTCCACACCACCACATGGAGCTAACTATCTATATTGTTCTCACTCGAACCTCAAGTCTACGTGTATTTGATTTCTAAAACTCAGCCACAATTTTGAAAAATACATATATAAATGAAAACGGAACACTGCACTTCTTGCGTGTCATTTTCACGCTGCAGCCACCCCGAAATTTCGTACGGCATCCTGATTATAATGTACGTGATTCCGAAGGGAGTGCATTCTATGCCTACCTCAGATTCCTTATTATGCTCTATTTTTATGTTTTATCTGGGGAGCGCATTGCGTCGTGCCTTTGCAGTCCCGTGTCAAACCTGTGACTATATGATCTGTCCTCCTCCGCATTCCAAAGTGCTGGGGTAACAGCGGGGAGCCGCCGCCCCAACCCAAGTTTTGTTTTCGTTTTAGAGACGGGGTTTCACCATTTTGTTTGGGGCGGGATCTAACCCACAACCTCGAGTGATCCGCCCCAATTGGAATTCAGAGCGCCTGGATGAAAGGCTCGCGTGAGCCATCGCGCCAGGCCAGCCGAATTTATTATTAAAAAATATATCAGGGAGACTGCGCTGGGCCCTGTGACACAAACGATAAATCTTAGCCCTTTGGGAGGCATAGGTGAGCTTGTCAACTGAGGTCGCGGTTTCCAGATCAATATTCGCATCCTGGTGAAAACTCGCCACACTTAAATTAGGAGAAGAAGAAAAAGAAAAGAAAAGAAATCAGACAGATCAGTGTGCACCACTGTAACAGAACGTGGTGCCTGCATGACTCCACCCCTAGCCCAGCCTTTCCTAATGACATACTGTTTCCCTCTTGTCACCCGGGCTGGAGTGCAAAGGTGCAATCTTGGCTTATTCCCACACCAGCCTTCTGGGTTCAAGCCATTTTCGTGCCTATGCCTTCAATGTAGCTGGGGTTTTAAGTGTCCACACCACCACGTCCAGCTAACTGTCTATATTTTTGTCACTAGTACCTCAAGTCTATGTGTATTTGATTTCTAAAACACAGCCACAATTTCGAAAAATACATATATAAATGAAAACGGAGGACTGCACATCTTGGGTCTCATTTTCACTCTGCGGCCAACCCGGGATTTCATACGGCATCCTGATTATAGTGTACGTGATTTTCAAGTGAGTGCATTCCAGGCCTGCCTCAGATTTCTTATTTTGCTCTGTTTTATGATCCGTCCTCCTCAGTATTCCAAAATGCTGGGGTCACAGGGAAGAGCTGCCGAGCCCAACCCAAGTTTTGTTTTCTTTTCAGAGACCAAGTTACACCATTTTGTTATGGGCGGGCTCAAACCCACAACCCTGACTGTCCACCCTAAGCTATTCAGATTGCCTTCATGAAAGGCTCCCGTGAGCCACCAAGCTCGGCCAGCCGACTTCATTATTAAAAACAAATCAGGGAGCTTGGGTCGGACTCTGTGACTCATACCAGCAATACTAGCCTTTTGGGAAGCCTAGGAGAGCTGGTCAACTGAGGTCGCATGTTCCAGATTATTCTGCACATCCCGGTGAAATCTTGACACACTTAAAAGAGGAGAAGAAGAAAAAGAAAAGAAACTAAATCAGACAGAGCAGTGTGCACCACTGAAACTAAACGGGGTGCCTGCCTGATTCCAAACTTAATCCACCATTTTTTTATGACGTACAGTTTTTCTATTGGCACCCGGGCTGGAGTGCAATGGTGCGATCTTGGCTTATTGCCACACAGGCCTTCTGAGTTCAAGGGAACGTTCTTTCTATGCCTTCAATGTAGGTGGGGTTGCCGGTGTCCACAACACTATGTCCAGTTAAATTTCCACCCCAATATTACGTATGGCATCCTTTTTATTGTGTATGTGATTCCGAAGCGAACGCATTCCATGCCGCCTCAGATTTGTTATTTTGCTCGCTTCTTATATTTTATATAGGGAGCGTGATTCGTCCTGTCGTTGGTGGCCCTTGTCGAATTTGTGACTTCACGATCCATCCTCCTCCGCATTCCAAAGTGCTGGGGTTACAGGGGGGATCCCCCGAGCCCAATCCAAGTTTTTTTTCATTTCAGAGACCTGGTTTTACTATTTTCTTATGGGCGGGCTCAAAACCAAAACCACACCTGTTCTACCCTATTTGGTATTCAGAGAGCCTGGATGAAATTCTCCCGAGAGCCATCGCGCCTGTTCGGCTGACTTTATTATTAAAAAACACATCAGGGAGACTGGGCAGGGCTCTGTGACTCACAATAGCAATTCTAGCCCTTTGGGAGGTCTAGGTGAGCGGGTCCACTGAGGACGTGGGTTCCAGAACAGCCTGCGCATCCCTGTGAAAACTCGCCACACTTAAAATAGGAGAAAAAGAAAAGAAAAAGAAAAGAGATCAGACAGATCAGTGTGCACCACTGAAACGAAACGCAGTGCCTGCGGGACTCCACCCCTAGCCCAACCTTCCCTTATGATGTACTGTTTCCCTCTTGTCACCCGTGCTGGAGTGGAAAAGCTGGAGCTATGCTTTTTGCCACACCAGCCTCCTGGGTTAAACCGATAATTCTATCTATGCCTTCAATGTAGCTGGGGTTGCCATTGTCCACACCACCATGTCAAGCTAACTTTCTATATTGTTGTAACTCGTACCTCAAGTCTATGTGTATTTGATTTCTAAAACACAGCCACAGTTTCAAAAAATACATATATAAATGAAAACGGAACACTGCATTTCTTGCGTGTCATTTTCACGCTGCGTTCACCCCGGAATTTCATACAGCATCCTGATTATAGTGTACATGATTTCGAAGGTAGAGCATTCCAGGCCTGCCTCAGATTTCTTATTTTGCTCTGTTTTTATGTTTTATCTAGGGAGCGTGTTGCGTCGTGTCTTTGGAGGCCCGTATCGAACCTGTCACTTCACGATCCGTCCTCCTCTGCATTCCAAAGTTCTGGGGTTACAGGGGGGAGCCACCGAGCCCAACCCAAGTTATGTTTTTGTTTCAGAGACCGGGTTTCACCACTTTGTTTGAGGTGGGATCTAACCTGCAACCTCAAGTGATCCGACTAATTGGTATTCAGAGTTCCTGAATGAAATGCTCCTGTGAACCACCGCGCCAGGTCGACCAAATTTATTATTAAAAATGAAATCAGGGAGACTGGGCCAGGCCCTGTGACTCAAACCAGCAATCCTGGGCCTTTGGAAGGCCTAGGTGAGCGAGTCAACTGCGGTCGCGGGTTCCAGATCAACCTTCACATCCCAGTGAAAACTCGCCACACTTAAAATAGGAGAAGGAGAAAAATAAAAGAAAAGAAATCAGACAGATTAGTGTGCACCGCTGAAATGAAACAAGGGGCCTGCTGGAATCCACCCCTCGAACAGCCTTTTTTTTGACATACAGTTTCCCTCTTGTCACCCGGGCTGAAGTGCAATGGTGCAATCTTTACCTATTGCCACACCAAACTCCTGGATTCAAGCCATTGTCCTACCAATCCCTTCAATATAGCTAGGGTTGCTGGTCTTCACACCACCACGTCGAGCTAACTTTCTCTATTGTTGTAACTGGTACCTCAAGTCTATGTGTATTTGATTTCCAAAACACAGCCACAATTTCGAAAAATACATATATTAATGAAAACAGAACACTACACTTCTTGCGTGTCATTTTCACCCTGCCATCACCATCACCCCGGGATTCCGTACGGCATCCTGATTATACTGTACGTGATTCTGAAGCGAGCGCATTCCATGCCAGCCTCAGATTTATTATTTTGCTCTGTATTTATATTTTATATAGGGAGCGTGTTGCGTCGTGTGGTTGGAGGCCCGTGTCGAATCTGTGACTTCACGATTTATCCTTCCTGGCATTCAAAGTGCTGGGGTAACAGGGGGAATCAGCCGAGCCCAACCCAAGTTTTGTTTTCGTTTCAGAGACCGGTTTTCACCATTTTGTTTAGAGCAGGCTCAAACCCACAACCTCACCTTTTCCACCCTAACTGGTATTCAGATTGCCTGGATGAAATGCTCCCATGAGCCACTGGGCCCTGCCGCCTTAATTTATTATTAAAAAACAAATCAGGGAGATGGGGCCGGACTCTGTGACTCACAACAGCAATCCTAGCCCTTTGGGGGCCCTAGGTGAGTGGGTCAACTGAGATCGCGGGTTCCAGATGAGCCCTCACTTCCCGGTGAAAACTCGCCACACTTAAAATAGGATAAAACAAAACAAAACAAAAAGAAATCAGACAGATCACTGTGCACCACTGTAACAAAACAGGGTGCCTGCGGGACTCCACCCCTAGCCCAGCCT
The DNA here is from genome assembly GCA_028533165.1 of Leontopithecus rosalia. Taxonomy (NCBI): domain Eukaryota; kingdom Metazoa; phylum Chordata; class Mammalia; order Primates; family Cebidae; genus Leontopithecus; species Leontopithecus rosalia. The sequence continues at coordinate 581,051 of CM052662.1, forward strand.
TTCCTAATGACGTACTGTTTCCCTCTTGTCACCCGGGCTGGAGTGCAATAGTGCAATCCTGGCTTATTGCCACACTGGCCTTTGGGTACAAGCAATCGTCCTGCCTATGACTTCAATGTAGCTGGGTTTGCAGGTGTCCACACCACCACGTTCAGCTAACTTATTATATTTTTGTAACTTGTACCTCAAGTCTATGTGTATTTGATTTCTAAAACACAACCACAATTTCGAAAAGTACATATATAAATGAAAACGGAACACTGTACTTCTTGCGTGTCATTTTTACGCTGCGGCCACCCCAAGATTCTGTACGGCATACTGATTGTAGTGTCAGAGATTATGAGGCGAGTGAATTCCATGCCTTCCTCAGATTTCTTATTTTGCTCTGTTTTAAGTTTTATGTAGGGAGCATGTTGCGTCATGCCATTGGAGGCCCGTGTCAAAACTGTGACTTCACAATTCATCCTCCTCGGTATTCAAAAACTCTGGGGTTACAGGGAAAAGCAGCCGATCCCAACCCAAGTTTTGTTTTCTTTTCAGAGACCTAGTTACACCATTTTGTTACGGGCGGGCTCAAACCCACAACCCCAACTGTTCCACACTAAGCTATTCAAATTGCCTGGATGAAAGCCTCCCATGAGCCATCGCGCCCGGCAAGCCGACTTTATTATTGAAAACAAATCAGGGAGCTTGGGCCGGGCTCTGTGTCTCACACCGTCTATCCTAGCCCTTTGGGAGTCCTAGGTGAGCGGGTCAACTGAGGTCTTGGGTTCCAGACCATCCTGTGCATCCCGGTGTAATCTCGCCACACTTAAAATAGAAGAACAAGAAAAAGAAAAGAAAAGAAATCAGACAGATCAGTGTGCACCACTGAAATGAAACGGGGTGCCTGCGGGACTCCAACCCTAGCCCAGCCTTTTCTTATGATGTAATGTTTCCCTCTTGTCACCCGGGCTGGAGTGCAACAGTTCCATCTTGACTTATTGCCACACGGGCCTTCTGGGTTCAAGCGATTGTCCTGTCTATGCCTTCTTTGTAGCCGTGGTTGCAGGTGTCCACACCACCACGTCCAGCTAAATTTCTATATTTTTGTAACTCATACCTCAAGTCTATGTGTATTTGATTTATAAAACTCAGCCACAATTTCGGAAAATACATATATAAATGAAAACGGAACACTGCACTTCCTGTGTGACATTTTCATGCTCCGACCAACCCGAGATTCCGTATGGCATCCTTTTTTATAGTGTAAGTGATTCCAAAGCGAGCGCATTCCATGCCTGCCTCAGATTTCTTATTTTGATCTGTTTTGATATTATATATAGGAAGCGTGATTTCTCGTGTCGTTGGTGGCCCTTGTCGAACTTCTGACTTCATGGTTTGTCCTTCTCCGCATTTCAAAGTGCTGGGGTTACAGGGGGGAGCTGCCAAGCCCATCCAAAGTTTTGTTTTTGTTTCAGAGGCAGGGTTTCACCATTTTGTTTGGGGCGGGCTCAAACCCACAACCTCGCCGGTTCCACCCTAATTGGTATTCAGATTGCCTGGATGAAAGGCTTCCGTGAGCCACCGCGGGTGGCTGGCCAACTTTATTACTAAAAAACAAGTCAGGGAGACTAGGTCAGGCTCTGTGACTCACACCAGCAATCCTAGCCCTTTGGGAGGCCTATGTGAGTGGCTCAACTGTTGTCTCGGGTTCCAGATCAGCCTGCGCATCCCATTGAAATCTTGCCACACTTAAAATAGGAGAAGAAGAAAAAGAAAAGAAAAGAAATTAGGCAAATCAGTGTTCACCACTGTAACGACACGGGGTGCCTGCGGGACTCTAACCTTAGCCCAGCCTTTCCTTATAATGTAATGTTTCCCTCTTGTCACCCTGGCTGGAGTGCAACGGTTCGAACTTGGCTTATTGCAACAGGGGTTTTCTGTGTTCAAGTGATTTTCCTGTCTATGCCTTCAATGTAGTTGTCGTTGCAGGTGTCCACACCACCACGTCCAGCTAAATTTCTATATTTTTGTAACTCGTACCTTAAGTCTATGTGTATTTGATTTCTAAAACACAGCCACAATTTCGAAAAATACATATGTAAATGAAAAGGGAACACTTCACTTCTTGTGTGACATTTTCACGCTGTGACAACCCCGAGATTCCGTATGGCATCCTTTTTATAGTCTACGTGATTCCAAAATGAGCACATTTTATGCCTGCCTCAGATTTTTGATTTTGCTCTGTTTTTATATTTTATACAGGGAGCGTGTTGCGTGGTGTCATTGGTGGCCCTTGTCATACAAGTGACTTCACGGTCCATACTCCTCCACATCCCAATCTGCTGGGGTTAAAAGGAGTAGCTGCCGAGCCCAACCCAAGTTTTGTTTTTGTTTTAGAGACCGGGTTTCACCATTTTGTTTGGGTCGGGTTTAAACCCACAACTTCGCCTGTTCCACCCTAATTGGTATTCAGATTACCTGGATGAAAGGTTCCGGTGAGTCACCGGGCCATGCTGGATTACTTTATTATTAAAAATCAAATCAGGAAAACTTGGCTGGGCTCTGTGACTCACAAGAGCAATTTTAGAACTTTGGGAGGCTTAGGTGAGCGGGTCAACTGAGATCGCATGTTCCACATCAACCTGGGCATCCCGTTGAAAACTCGCCACTCTTAAAATAGAAGAAGAAAAAAAAAAGAAAAGAAATTAGACAGATCAGTGTGCACCACTGAAATGAAACGGGTTGCCTGCGGGACTCCACCCCTAGCCCAGCCTTTCCTTATGAAGTACTGTTTTTCTCTTGTCACCCGGGGTGGAGTGCAACAGTTGGATCTATGCTTTTTGACAAAACTGCCTCCTGGGTTCAAGCGACTGTCCTGCCTATGTCTTCAATGTTTCTGGCTTTACAGGTGTCCACACCACCACGCCCAGTGTACTTTCTATATTGTTGTAACTCGTATGTCAAGTCTATGTGTATTTGATTTCTAAAACACAGCCAATATTTTGAAAAATACATATATAAATGAAAACGGAACACTGCACTTCTTGCATGTCATTTTCATGCTGCAGCCACCTGGGGATTCTGTACAGCATCCTGATTATAGTGTACGTTATTTCAAAACGAGCGCATTCCATGCCTGTCTCAGATTACTTATGCTCTATTTTTATATTTTATCTAGAGACCGTGTTGCATCGTGCCTTTGCAGGCCTGTGTCAAAACTGTGACTTCACGATCCGTCCTCCTTGGCATTCCTAAGTGTTGGGGTTACAGCCGGGAGCCGCCGAGCCCAACCTAAGTTTTGCTTTCATTTCAGAGACTGGTATTCACCATTTTGTTTGGGGCGGGTTCAAACCCAAAACCTGGCCTGTTCCACCCTAACTGGTATTCAGATTGCCTGGATGAAAGGATACCATGTGCCACCAAGCCCTGCTGGCTTATTTATTATTATAAAACAAATCAGGGAGACTGAGCCGGGATCTGTGACTCACACCAGCAACCTTAGTCTTTTGGAAGGCCTAGGTGAGCGGTCAACTGAGATCACAGGTTCCAGATCAGCCTGGGCATTCTGGTGAAAACTCGCCACACTTAAAATAGGATAAAACAAAAAAGAAAAGAAAAGAAATTAGACAGGTCAGTGTAAACCACTGAAACAAAATGGGGTGCCTGAGGGACTCCACCCCTAGCCCAGCCTTTCCTAATGATGTACTGTTTCTCTTTTGTCACCCGTGCTGGAGTGCAACAGTGCAATCTTGGCTTATTGCCACACCGGCCTTTGGGTACAAGCAATTGTCCTGCCTATGCCTTCAATGTAGCTGGGGTTGCAGGTGTCCAGACCACCAGGTCCAGCTACCTTTTTGTATTTTTGTAACTCGTCCCTCAAGTCTATGTGTATTTGATTTCTAAAACACAGCCACAATTTCAAAAAATACATATATAAATGAAAACGGAGCACCGCACTTCTTGCGTGTCATTTTCACGCTGCGGCCACCCCGGGATTCTGTACGGCATACTGATTATAGTGTAAGAGATTCTGAGGCAAGCGAATTCCATGCCTTTTTCAAATTTCTTATTTTGCTCTGTTTTATGTTTTATATAGGGAGCATGTTCCGTCATGCCGTTGGAGGCCTGTGTCGAACCTGTGACTTCATGATCCATCCTCCTCAGTATTCCAAAACGCTGGGGTTACAGGGAAGAGCAGCCGAGCCCAACCCAAGTTTTGTTTTCTTTTCAGAGACCGACTTACACCATTTTGTTATGGGTGGGCTCAAACCCACAACCCCGACTATTCCACCCTAAGCTATTCAGATTGCCTGGATGAAAGCCTCCCATGAGCCATCGTGACTGGCAAGCCGACTTCATTATTAAAAACAAATCAGGGAGCTTGGGCCAGGCTCTGTGTCTCACACCAGATATCCTATCCCTTTGGGAGGCCAAGGTGAGCAGGTCAACTTAAGTCCCGGGTTCCAGATCAGCCTGGGTATTCCATTGAGAACTCGCCACACTTTAAATAGGAGAACAAGAAAAAGAATAGAAAAAAATCAGACAGATGTGTGTGCACCACTGAAACGAAACGGGGTGCCTGCCTGATTTCAAACGTAGCCCAGCATTTCCTTATGACGTACTGTTTCTCTGTTGTCACCCGGTCTGGAGTGCAACGGTGTGATCTTGCCTTATTGTCACAAAGGCCTTTTTGGTTCAAGCGAATGTCCTGCCAATCCCTTCAATGTAGCTGGGGTTGCTGGTGTCAACACCACCACGTCCAGCTATCTTTCTATATTTTTGTAACTCGTAACTCAAATCTATGTGTATTTGATTTCCTAAACACAGCCAAAATTTAGAAAAATACATATATAAATGAAAAAAGAACACTGCACTTCTGGCGTGTCATTTTCATGCTGCAGCCACCCCAGGATTTTGTACGGCATCCTGATTATAGTGTACGTGATTCTGACGTGAGCGCATTCCATGCCTGCCTCAGATTTCTTATAATGCTCTATTTTTATGTTTTATCTAGGGAGTGTGTTATGTCGTGCCTTTGCAGGCCCCTGTCAAACCTGTCACTTCACGATTCGTTCTGCTCAGCATTAAAAAGTTCTGGGGTTACAGGGGGGAGCCGCCAAGCCCAACCCAAGTTTTGTTTTCGTTTCAGAGACCGGGTTTCACCATTTTGTTTGAGGCGGGATCTAACTCTTAACCTTGAGTGATCCATCCTAATTGGTATTCAGAGCGCCTGGATGAAAGACTCCCATGAGCCACCGTGCCAGGCCGGCGGAATTTATTATTAAAAAATAAATCAGGAAGATTGGCCAGGCCCTGTGACTCAAACCAGCAATCCTAGCCCTTTGGGAGTCCTAGGTGAACTTGTCAACTGAGGTCGCGGGTTCCAGATCAACCTTCGCATCACAGTGAAAACTCGCCACACTTAAAATAGAAGAAGAAAAATAAAAGAAAAGAAATCAGACAGATTAGTGTGCACCACTGAAATGAAACGATGTTCCTGCGGGAATCCACCTCTAGCATAACCTTTCTTTATGACCTACAGTTTCCCTATTGTCACCTGGGCTGGAGTGCAACAATGCGATCTAGGCTTTTTGCCACACCAGCCTCGTAGGTTCAAGCGATTGTCCTGCCAATCTCATCAATGTAGCTAGGGTTGTGCGTGTCCACACCACCACGTCCAGCTAACTTTCTATATTGTTGAAAGTCGTACCTCAATTCTACGTGTATTTGATTTCTAAAACACAGCCACAATTTAGAAAAATACATATATAAAGAAAAACGGAACACAGCAATTCTTGCGTGTCATTTTCACTCTGAGGCCACCCCTGGATTTTATACGGCATCCTGATTATAGTGTACGTGATTCCAAAGCGAGTGCATTTCATGCCAGCCTCAGATTTCTCATTTTGCTCTGTTTTTATATTTTATATAGTGAGTGTGTTGTGCCGTGTCGTTGGAGGCCTGTGTGGAACCTGTGACTTCACGATCCATCCTCATTGGCATTCCAAAGTGCTGGAGTTACAGTGGGGTGTCGCCGAGCCCAACCCAAGTTTTGTTTTTATTTTAGAGACCGGGTTTCACCATTTTGTTTGGAGCAGGCTCAAACCCACATCCTTGCCTGTTCCACCCTAATTGGTATTCAGATTGCCTGGATGAAAGGCTCCCATGAGCCACCGGGCCCGGCTGGCTTACTTTATCATTAAAAAACAAATTAGGGAGACTGGGCCAAACCAGCCATCCTAGCCTTTTGGGATGCCTAGGTGAGTGGTCAACAGAGGTCGCTTGTCCCAGATAAACCTTTGCATTCCAGCAAAAACTCGCAGTACTTAAAATAGGAGAAGAAGAAAAAGAAAAAAAAAGAAATCAGACAGATTAGTGTGCGCAGCAGAAACAAAACGAGGTGCCTGCGGGAATTCACCCCTCGCCCAGCCTTTTTTTATGACGTACAGTTTCCCTCTTGTCACACGGCATGGAGTGCAATGGTGTGATCTTGGCTTATTGCCACACCGGCCTGCTGGGTTCAAGTGATTGTGCTGCCTATGCCTTCAATGTAGCTGGGGTTGCGGGTGTCCACACCACCAAGTCCGGCTATCTTTCTATATTTTGTAACTCGTATCTCAAGTCTATGTGTATTTGATTTCTAAAACACAGCCCCAATTTCGAAAAATACATATATAATTGAAAACGGAACACTGCATATCCTGCATGTCATTTTCACTTTGTGGCCAACCCAGGATTCCATGAGGCATCCAGATTATAGTGTACATGATTCCAAAGTGAGCACATTCCATGCCTGCCTAAGATTTCTTATTTTGTTCTGTTTTTATGTTTTATATAGGGAGGGTGTTGCATCGTGCCCTTAGAGGCCCGTGTCGAACCTGTGATTTCACGATCCATCATCCTCACCATTCCAAAGTGCTGGGGTTACAGGAAAGAGCCTCTGAGACAACCCAATTATTGTTTTAGTTTTAGAGACTGGGTTTCAGTAATTTGCTTGGGGCGGGCTCAAACCTGCAACCCTGCCTGTTCCACCCTAATTGGTATTCAGATTGCCTGGATGAAAGGCTCCCGTTGTCCACTGCACCCATCCGGCTGACGTTATTATTAAAAATCAAATCAGGGAGACTGGGCCAGGCCCTGTCACACACACCAGCAATTCTAGCACTTTGGGAGGCCTAGGTGAGTGGGTCCACTGAGGTCGCGGGTTCCAGATCAGCCTGCGCATCCCAGTGAAAACTCGCCACACTTAAAATAGGATAAAATGAAAAGAAAAAGAAAAGAAATCAGACAGATCATTGTGCACGACTGAAACGAAACGGGGTGCCTGCGAGACTCCACCCCTAGCCCAGCCTTTTCTCATGATGTACTGTTTCCCTCTTGTCACCTGGGCCAGAGTGCAACAGGGCAATCTAGGCATATTGCCACACCGGCCTCCTGGGTTTAAGCGATTGTCCTGCCTATGCCTTCAATGTAGCTGGGGTTGCAGGTGTCCACACCACCACATCCAGCTAACTTTCTCTGTTGTTGTAAATCGTACCTCAAGTCTATGTGTATTTGATTTCTAAAACACAGCCACAATTTCGAAATATACATATATAAATGAAAATGAAACACAGCACTTCTTACGTGTCATTTTCACGCTGCATCCACCCCAGGATTTCATACGGCATCCTGATTATACTGTACATGATTCCGAAGCGAGCGAATTCAATGCCAGCCTCAGATTTCTTAATTTGCTCTGTTTTTATATTTTATATAGGAAGCTTGTTGCGTCGTGTGGTTGGAGGCTTGTGTCGAACCGGTGACTTCACGATGCATTCTATGCGGCATTGCAAAGTGCTGGGGTTACAGGGGGGAGCCGCCGAGCTTCACCCAAATTTTGTTTTTGTTTCAGAGACCAGGTTTTACCATTTTGTTTGGGACGGGCTCAAACCCACAATCTCGCCTGTTCCACCCTAACTGGTATTCAGATTGTCTGGATGAAAGGATCCCGTGAGTCACCAGGCCCTGTCGGCTTACTTTACTTTTAAAAAACAAATCAGAGAGATGGGGCCAGGCTCTGTGACTCACACCAGCAATCCTAGCTTTTTCGGAGCCCTAGGTGAGAGGGTCAACTCTGGTTGAGACCTCTGGTGTTCCAGATGAGCCTGCGCATCCCGGTGAAAATGCGCCACACTTAAAATAGGATAAAACAAAAAAGAAAAGAAAAGAAATCATACAGATCAGTGTGCACCACTGAAACAAAACGGGGTGACTGCTGGAGTTGCGGGTGTCCACACCAACATGTCCAGCTAACTTTCTCTATTGTAACTCGTACCTTAAGTCTAGGTGTAATTGATTTCTAAAACACAGCCACAATTTCGAAAAATACATATATAAATGAAAACGGAGGACTGCACATCTTGGGTCTCCTTTTCACTCTGCGGCTACCCCAGGATTTCATACGGCATCCTGATTATAGTGTACATGATTCTGAAGGGAGCGCATTCCATGCCCTCCTCAGATTTCTTACTTGGCTCTGTATTTCTGTTTTATATAGGGAGCATGTTGCGTCGTGTCATTGGAGGCCTCTGTCGAAGCTGTGACTTCACTATCCACACTTATCGGCATTCCAAAGTGCTGGGGTTACGTTCTATTTTTATGTTTTATCTTGGGAGCGTGTTGCGTCATGCCTTTGCAGGCCCATGAGGGACCTGTGACTTCCCAATCCATCCTCCTCAGCATTCCAAAGTGCTGGGGTTACAGGTGGGAGCCGCCGAGCCCAACCCAAGTTTTGTTTTCGTTTCAGAGACCGGGTTTCACCATTTTGTGTGGGGCGGGATCTAACCCGAAACCTCGAGTGATTCACCCTAATTGGTATTCAGAGCGCCTGAATTAAAGGCTCCTGTAAGCCACCACACCAGGCCGGCCCAATTTATTATTAAAAAAATAAATAAGGGAGACTGTGCAGGGCCCTGTGACACAAACCTGCAATCTTAGCCTTTTGGGAGACCTAGGTGAGCTTGTCAACTGAGGTTGCATGTTCCAGATCAACCTTTGCATCCCAGTGAAAACTCGCTACACTTAAAGTAGGAGAAGAAGAAAAAGAAAAGAAATCAGAGAGGTCAGTGTAAACCACTGAAATGAAACGGGGTGCCTGCTGGACTCCACTCCTAGCCCAGCCTTTCCTTATGACGTACTGTTTCCCTGTTGTCACCCAGGCTGGAGTGCAACAGTGTGATCTTGGCTTATTGCCACACTGGCCTTCTGGGTGAAAGCGGTTCTCCTGCCTATGCCTTCAGTGTTGCTGGGGTTGCAGGTGTCCACACCACAACGTCCAGCTAACATTCTATATTTTTGTAACTCATACCTCAAGTCTATTTGTATTTGATTTCTAAAACACAGCCACAATTTTGAAAAATACATATATAAATGAAAATGAAACACTGCACTTCTTGCATTTCATTTTTACGCTGTGGCCACTCCAGGATTCCGTACGGCATCCTGACTATAGTGTACATGATTTTGACGTGAGCCCATTCTATGCCTGCCTCAGATTTCTTATTTTGCTCTGTTTTTATGTTTTATCTAGGGAGCGTGTTGCATCCTGCCTTTGCAGGCCCGTGAGGAATCTGTGACTTCACAATCCGTCCTCCTTGGCATTTCAAAGTGCTTGGGTTAGAGTGAGGAGCCGCCGAGCCCAACCCAAGTTTTGTTTTCGTTTCAGATACCGGGTTTCAGCATTTTGTTTGGGGCGGGATCTAACCCGCAATCTTGAGAGATCTGCCTAATTGGTATTCAGAGCGCCTGGATGAAAGGCTCCCATAAGCTATGGCGCCAGGCTGGCCGAATTTATTTTTAAGGAAGAAATGAGGGAGAATGGGTGGGCTCTGTGACTCAAACCAGCAATTTTAACCCTTTGGGAGTCCTAGGTGGACTTCTCAACTGAGGTCGCATGTTCCATATCAACCTTCGCATCCCGGTGAAAACTCGCCACACTTAAATTAGGAGAAGAAATAGAAAAGAAAAGAAAGCAGACAGATCAGTGTGCACCACTGAAATGAAACGGGGTGTCAGCGGGACTCCACCCCTTGCCCAGCCTTTTCTTATGATGTACTATTTCCCTCTTGTCACCCGGGCTGGAGTGCAACACTTGTATCTATGCTTTTTGCCACACCAACCTCCTTGGTTCAAGCGAATGTCCTGTCTATGCCTTCAATTTAGGGGGTTGCGGGTGTTCACATCACCAGGTCCAGCTAACTTTCTATATTGCTGTAACTCGTACCTCAAATTTATGTGTATTTGATTTCTAAAACAAAGCCACAATTTTGAAAAATACATATTTATATGAAAACAGAACACTGCACTTCTTGCCTGTCATTTTCACGCTGCGGCCACCCTGGGATTTCGTATGGCATCCTGATTATATTATACGTGATTCCAATGGTAGCGCATTCCATGCCTGCCTCAGATTTCTCATTTTGCTCTCTTTTTATGTTTTAAATAGGTAGCGTCATTAGTCGTGCATTTGCAGGCCCGTGTCGAACCTGTCACTTTACGATCTGTCCTCCTCAGCGTTCCAAAGTGCTGGGGTTACAGGGGGGAGCTGCCAAGCCCAACCCAAGTTTTGTTTTCATTTCAGAGATAAGGTTTCATCATTTTGTTTGAGGTGGGAACTAACTCGCAACCTCGAGTGATCTGCCCTAATTGGTATTCAGAGCGCCTGGATGAAAGGCTTTCCTGAGCCACCGTGCCAGGCCAGCTGAATTTATTATTAAAAAAGAAATCAGGGAGACTGGGCCGGGCCCTGTGACTCAAACCAGCAATCCTAGCCCTTTGGGAGTCCTAGGTGAACTTGTCAACTGAGGTCGCGGGTTCCAGATCAACCTTCGCATCCCAGTGAAAACTCGCCACACTTAAAAAAGAAGAAGAAGAAAAATAAAAGAAAAGAAATCAGACAGATTGGTTTGCACCACTGAAACGAAACGATGTACCTGCGGGAATCCACCCCTCGCATAGCCTTTCTTTCTGATGTACAGTTTTCCTATTGTCACCCAGGCTGGAGTGCAACAATGTGATCTAGGCTTTTTGCCACACCGGCCTCGTGGGTTCAAGCGACTGTCCTGCCATTCTCATCAATGTATCTAGGGTTGTGTGTGTCCCCACCACCACATCCAGCTAACATTCTATATTGTTGAAAGTCGTACCTCAAGTCTATGTGTATGTGATTTCTAAAACACAGCCACAATTTTGGAAAATACATATATAAATGAAAACGGAACACTGAACTTCTTTCGTGTCATTTTTACACTGCGGCCACCCCGGGACTCTGTTCAGCATCCTGATTATTGTGTACGTAATTCCGTGGCGAGCTCATTCCATGCTGCTCAGATTTTTTATTTTGTTCTGTTTTTATGTTTTATATAGGGAGCGTGTTGCCTCGGGTGGTTGGAGGCCCGTGTCGAAACTGTGACTTCACCATCCGTCCTCTTTGACATTCCAGATTGCTGGGGTTACAGGGGGAGCCGTCAAACCCAACCAAAGTTTTGTTTTAATTTCCGAGACCGGGTTTCAACATTTTGTGCGGGGTGGCCTCAAACCAACAACCTCGCCTGTTCCACGCTAATTGGTATTCAGATTGCCTGGATGAAAGGCGCCCGTGAGCCACATCATCCAGCCGGCCGACTTTATTATTAAAAAACAAATCCGGAAGACTGGGCCAGGAACCATGATGCACACCAGCAATTCTAGCCCTTTGGAAGGCCTAGGTGAGCAGGTCAAATGAGGTTGCGCGTTCCAGATCAGCCAGCGCATCTTATTGAAAAGTCACCAAACTTAAAATAGGAGAAGATAAAGAAAAGAAAATAAATCAGACAGATTAGTGTGCACCACTGAAATGAAACAAAGTGCCTGCCGGACTCCAAACTTAGCCCAGGCTTTCCTTATGACGTGCTGTTTCCCTCTTGTCACCCGTGCTGGAGTGCAAAGATGCGATCTTGGCTTATTGCCACACCAGCCTGCTGGGTTCAAGCTATTGTCCTGCCTATGCCTTCAATGTAGCTGGGGTTGAGAGGACCACACCACCACGTCCAGCTAACTATTTATATTTTTGTAACTCATACCTCAAGTCTATGTGTATTTGATTTCTAAAACTCAGCCACAATTTCGAAAAATACATATATAAATGAAAACGGAACACTGAACTTCTTGCGTGTCATTTTCACGCTGCGGCCACCCTGCAATTTTGTACGGCATCCTGATTATAATATACGTGATTCAAAAGTCAGTGCATTCCATGCCTGCCTCAGATTTTCTATTATGCTCTATTTTTACGTTTTATCTGGGGAGCATGTTGCGTCGTGCCTTTGCAGGCCCGTGTCAAACCTGTGACTTCAGGATTCGTCCTCCTTGGCATTCCAAAGTGCTGGGGTAACAGCGCGGAGCCGCCGAGCCCAACCCAAGTTTTTTTTTTTGTTTCAGAGACCGGGTTTCACCATTTTGTTTGGGGCGAGATCTAACCTGCAACCTCGAGTGATCTGCCCTAATTGGAATTCAGAGCCTCTGGATGAAAGGCTTCCATGAGCCACCGTGCCAGGCCGGCCAAATTTATTATTAAAAAATAAATTAGGGAAACTTCACCGGGCCCTGTGACACAAACCAGCAATCTTAGCCCTTTGGGAGGCATAGGTGAGCTTGTCAACTGAGGTCGCGTGTTCTAGATCAACCGTCAAGTCCCGGTGAAAACTCGCCACACTTAAAAAAGGAAAAGAAGAAAAAGAAAAGAAAAGAAATCAGACAGATTAGTGTGCACTGCTGAAACGAAACGAGGTGACCGGGAATCTACCCCTAGACCAGCCTTTTCTAATAATGTACACTTTCCCTCTTGTCACTCGGGCTGGAGTGCAACAGTTGTATCTATGCTTTTTGCCACATCAACCTCTTGGTTCAAGCGATTGTCCTGCCAATCCCTTCAATGTAGCTGGGGTTGCGGGTGTTCACACCACCACATCCAGCTAACTTTCTATATTTTTGTAACTCGTACCTCAAGTCTATGTGTATTTGATTTCTAAAATACAGCCACAATTTTGAAAAATACATATATAAATGAAAACAGAACACTGTACTTCTTGCATGTCTTTTTCTCGCTGTGGCCACCCCAGAATTTCGTATGGCAAGCTGATTATAGTGTACGTGATTCCGAAGCCAGCGCATTGCATGCCTGCCTCAGATTTCTTATTTTGCTCTGTTCTTATGTTTTATATAGGGAGTGTGATTCGTCGTGTCGTTGGTGGCCCTTTTCGAACTTGTGACTTCACGGCCCATCTTCCTCGGCGTTCCAATGTGCTGGGGTTACAGGGGCGAGCCGCCGAGCCCAACCCAAGTTTTGTTTTTGTTTCAGAAACCGGGTTTCACCATTTTGTTTACAGCGGGATCTAACATGGAACCTCGAGTGTTCCGCCCTAATTGGTATTCAGGTTGCCGGGATGAAAGGCTCCAGTGAGCCACTGGGCCCAGCTGGCCTACTTTATTTTTGAAAATCAAATTAGGGAGACTGGGCTGTGCTCTGTGCCTCACAAAAGCAAACCTAGCACTTTGGGAGGCCTAGGTGAGTGGGTTTACTGAGCTCACTGGTTCCAGATCAACCTTTGCATCCTGGTGAAAACTCACCACACTTAAAATAGGAGAAAAAGAAAAAGAAAAGAAAAGAGATCACACAGATCAGTGTGCACCGCTGAAACGAAACGAGGGGCCTCTGGGAATACACCCCTCGAACAGCCTTTCTTTTTGACACACAGTTTCCCTCTTGTCACCCGTGCAGGAGTGCAACAATGAGATCTAGACTTTTTGCCACACCGGTCTCCTGGGTTCGAGCAATTGTCCTAACAATCCCATCAATGTAGCTAGGGTTGCGGGTGTCCACACCACCACGTCCAGCTAACTATATTCTTGTCACTCGTACCTCAAGTCTATGTGTATTTGATTTCTAAAACACAGCCACAATTTCGAAAAATACATATATAAATGAAAACGGAACACCACAATTCTTGTGTGTCATTTTCACGCTGTGGCCACCCCGGGATTCCGTACAGCATCGTGATTATAGTGTACGTGATTCCGAAGTGAGGGCATTCCATGCCTGCCTCAGATTTCTTATTTTGCTCTGTTTTCTGTTTTATGTAGGAAGCGTGTTTCGTCATGCCTTTGGAAGCACGTGTCAAACCTGTGACTTCGCGATCTGTCCTTGTCAGTATTCCAAAACGCTGGGGTTACAGGGAAGAGCCACTGAGCCCAAACCAAGTTTTCTTTTCTTTTCAGAGACCGAGTTATACCATTTTGTTATGGGCGAACTCAAACCCAAAACCCCGACTGTTCCACCCTAAGCTATTCGGATTGCCTGGATGAAAGGCTCCCGTGAGCCACCGCGCCAAGCAGGCCAACTTTATTATTAAAAACAAATTAGGGAGATCGGGCCGGGCTCTGTGACTTACACCAGCAATCCTAGCCCTTTGGGAGGCCTAGGTGAGTGGTCAAGTGAGTTCGCGGGTCCCAAATCAGTCTTCGAATCCCTGTGCAAACTTGCCACACTTAAAATAGGAGAAGAAGAAAAAGAAAAGAAATCAGTCAGATTAGTGCACCGCTGAAACGAAACGAGGTGCCTTTGGGAATCCACCCCTCGCACCGCCTTTCTTTATGACGTACAGTTTCCCTCTTGTCACCCGGGCTGGTATGCAACGGTTCGAACTTGGTTTATTGCCACACCCGCCGCCTGGGTTTAAGTGATTGTTTTAACAATCCCTTCAGTGTAGCTGGGGTTGCTGGTGTCCACACCACCAAGTTCAGCTAACTTTCTCTATTGTTGTAACTCGTACCTAAAGTCTATGTGTATTTGATTTCCAAAACACAGCCACAAATTTGAAAAATACATATATAAATGAAATCGGAACACTGCACTTATTGCATGTCATTTTCATGCTGCAGCCACCCCGGAAATTTGTACGGCATCGTGATTATACTGTACGTGATTCCAAAGGGAGCGCATTCTATGCCAGCCTCAGATTTCTTGTTTTGCTCTTATTTATGTTTTATATAGGTAGTGTGTCGCGTCGTGTTATTAAAAACCCGTGTTGAATCTGTGACATCACGATCCGTCCTCCTAGGCATTCCAAAGTGCTGGGGTTACAGGGGGGAGCAGCCGAGCCCAACCCAAGTTTTGTTCCCATTTCAGAGACCGGGTTTCACCACTTTATTTGAGGCGGTATCTAACCTGCAACCTCGAGTGATCCGACTAATTGGTATTCAGAGTACCTGGATGAAAGGCTCTGGTGAGCCACCACGCCAGGTCAGCCGAATTTATTATTAAAAAAGAAATCAGGGAAACTGAGCCGGGCCCTGTGACTCAAACCAGCAATCCTAGCCCTTTGGAAGGCCTAGGTGAGCAGGTCAACTGGGGTCACGGGTTCCTGATCAATCTTCGCATCCCAGTGAAAACTCGCCACACTTAAAATAGGAGAAGAAAAATAAAAAAAGAGAAATTAGACAGATTAGTGTGCACTATTGAAACGAAGCGAGGGGCCTGTAGGAATCCACCCCTCGAACAGCCTTTTTTTTTGGACATACAGTTTCCCTCTTGTCACCCGGCTGGAGTGCAATGGTTCGATCTTGTCTTATTGCCACATCGGTCTCTTGGGTTCAAGCAGTTGTTCTGCCAATCCCTTCAATGTAGCTGGGGTTGCTGGTGTCAACACCACACCGTCCAGCTATCTTTCTATATGTTTGTAACTCGTCCCTCAATTTTATGTGTATTTGATTTTCAAAACAAAGCCAAATTTTCAAAAAAAAAATATAAATGAAAACGGAACACTGCACTTCTTGCATGTCATTTTCACCCTGTGGCCACCCCGGGACTCCGTACAGCATCCTGATTATAGTGTACGTGATTCCGAAGAGAGTGCATTTCATGCCTGCCTCAGATTTTTTATTATGCTCTATTTTTATGTTTTATCTAGGAAGCTTGTTGCCTCGTGCATTTGCAGGCCCTTGTCGAACCTGTGACTTCACAATCCACCCTCCTCGGCATTACAAATTCCTGGGGTAACAGCGGGGAGCCGCCGAGCCCAACCCAAGTTTTGTTTTCGTTTCAGAGACTGGTTTTCACCATTTTGTTTGGGGCGGGCTCAAACCAACAACCTCGCCTGTTCCACCCTAACTGGTATTCAGATTACCTGGATGAAAGAATCCCAGGAGCAACCGGGCCCTGCCAGCTTACTTTATTATTAAAAAACAAATCAGGGAGACTGGGCCAGGCTCTGTGACTCACACCAGCAATCCTAGC
This sequence comes from Leontopithecus rosalia, assembly GCA_028533165.1. Classification (NCBI taxonomy): domain Eukaryota; kingdom Metazoa; phylum Chordata; class Mammalia; order Primates; family Cebidae; genus Leontopithecus; species Leontopithecus rosalia. The sequence continues at coordinate 597,348 of CM052662.1, forward strand.
CCTTTGGGAGTCCTAGGTGAGCAGGTCAACTGAGATCGCGGGTTCCAGATGAGCCCGCCCTTCCCGGTGAAAATCGCCACACTTAAAATAGGATAAAACAAAAAAGAAAAGAAAAGAAATCAAACAGATCAGTGTGCACCACTGAAACAAAACAAGGTGCCTACAGGACTCTATCCCTAGGCCAGCCTTTCCTAATGATGTACTGTTTTCCTCTTGTCACCCCGTCTGTAATGCAATAGTGCAATCTTGGCTTATTGCCACAGCGGCCGTCTGGGTTCACGCAGTTGTCCTGCCTATGCCTTCAATGTAGCTGTGGTTGCAGGTGTTCACACCAGCACGTCCAGCTAACTTATTATATTTTTGTAACTCACACTTCAAGTCTATGTGTATTTGATTCCTAAAACACAATCACAATTTCGAAAAATACATATATAAATGAAAACGGAACACTGCACTTCTTGCGTGTCATTTTCACGCTGCAGCCACCCCGGGATTCCATACAAAATCCTGATTATAGTGTACGTGATTCTGACGTGAGCGCATTCCATGCCTGCCTCAGATTTCTCATTTTGCTCTGTTTTTATGTTTTAAATAGGTAGCGTGATGCGTCGTGCAATTGCAGGCCCGTGTCTAACCTGTCACTTCACGATCCGTCCTCCTCGGCATTCCAAAGTGCTGGGGTTACAGGGGGGAGCCGCCGAGCCCAACCCAAGTTTTGTTTCCTTTTCAGAGACCGGGTTTCACCATTTGGTTTGAGACTGAAACTAACCCGCAACCTCAGGTGATCCGCCCTAATTGGCATTCAGAGCGCCTGGATGAAACCCTCCAGTTAGCCACTATGCCAGGCCGGCCGAATTTATTATTAAAAAGAAATCAGGGAGACTGGGCCGGGCCCTGTGACTCAAACCAGCATTCCTAGCCTTTTGGGTGTCCTAGGTGAACTTGTCAACTGAGGTCGCGGGTTCCAGATCAACCTTCGCATTTCGGTGAAAATTCGCCACACTTAAAATAGTAGAAGAAGAAAAATAAAAGAAAAGAAATCACACAGATTAGTGTGCACCAGTGAAACGAAATGATGTGCCCGCGGCAAACCACTTCTGGCACAGCCTTTCTTTATGACGTAGAGTTTCCCTATTGTCACCCAGGCTGGAGTGCAACAATGTGATCTAGGCTTTTTGCCACACCGGCCTCGTGGGTTCAAGTGATTGTCCTGCCAATCTCATCAATGTAGCTAGGGTTGTGTGTGTCCACACCACCACGTCCAGCTAGCTTTCTATATTGTTGTAAGTCATACTTCAAGTCTACGTGTATTTGATTTCTAAAACACAGCCACAATTTTGAAAAATACATATATAAAGGAAAACGGAACACAGCACTTCTTGCATCTCATTTTCACCCTGCGGCCACCCCTGAATTTCATACAGCATCCTGATTATAGTGTATGTGATTCCGAGCGAGCGCATTCCATGCCAGCCTCAGATTTCTCATTTTGCTCTGTTTTTATATTTTATATAGGGAGCATGTTGGGTCGTGTTGTTGGAGGACCATGTCAAAACTGTGACTACACAATACGTCCTCCTCGTCATTCCAAAGTGCTGGGCTTACAGTGGGAAGCTGCCGAGCCCAACCCAAGTTTTGTTTTTGTTTCAGAGACCGGGATTCACCAATTTGTTTGGGGCGAGCTCAAACGCAGAACCTTGCCTGTTCCACCCTAATTGGTATTCAGATTGCCTGGATAAAGGCTCCCGTGAGCCACCGGGCCCGGCTGGCTTATTTATTATTAAAAAACAAATCAGGGAGACTGGGCTGGGCTCTGTGACTCAAACCAGCCATCCTAGCCCTTTGGGATAGCTAGGTGAGTGGTCAACTGATGTCGCGGGTCCCAGATAAACCTTTGCATCCTGGTGAAAACTCGCTGCACTTAAAATAGGAGAAGAAGAAAAAAAAAGAAAAGAAATCAGATATATTAGTGTGCGCAGCTGAAACGAAATGAGGTTTCTACGAATTCACTCCTCGCCCAGGTTTCTTTATGACGTTGTTTCCCTCTTTTCACACGGCATGGAGTGCAACGGTGCAATCTTGGCTTATTCCCACACCGGTCTCCTGGGTTTAAGCGATTGTCCTGCCAATCCCTTCAATGTAGCTGTAGTTGCTGGTGTCCACACCACCACTTCCAGCTAACTTTCTATATTTTTGTAACTCATACCTCAAGTCAATTTGGATTTGATTTCCAAAACAAAGCCACAATTTTGAAAAATACATATATACATGAAAACGGAACACTGCACTTCTTGCATGTCATTTTCATGCTGCTGCCACCCCAGGATTTTGTATAACATCCTCATTATAGTGAACGTGATTCCAAAGCGAGCGTATTCCATGAATGCCTCAGACTTCTTATTATGCTCTATTTCTATGTTTTATCTAGGGATCGTGTTGTGTCGTGTCTTTGCAGGCTCATGCCGATCTTGTGATTTCACGATCCGTCCTCCTCGCCATTCCAAATTTCTGGGGTTACAGGGGCGAGCCACCGAGCCCTACCCAAGTTTTGGTTTTGTTTCAGAGACCTTGTTTCAGCCTTTTGTTTTCGGCGGGATCTAACCCGCAACATCGAGTGATCTGCCCAAATCGGGATTCAGATAGCCTGGATGAAAGGCTCCCGTGAGCCACCACTCCAGGCCCCCCGAATTTATTATTTTTTAAAAAATTACGGAGACCGGGCTTAGCTCTTTGACTCAAACAAGCAATTTTAGTATTCAAAGTTCCTGGATAAAAGGCTTCCGTGAGCCAACGCTCCAGGTCGGCCGAAATTATTATTAAAAAAGAAATCAGGGAGATTGGTCCGGGCCCTGTGACTCAAACCAGCAATCTTAGTTTTTTAGGAGGCCTAGGTATGTGGGTCAACTGATTTCACGGTTTCCAGATCAACCTCTGATTCCTGGTGAAAACTCACCACACTTAAAATAGGAGAAGGAAAAGAAAAGAAAAGAAATGAGACAGATTAGTGTGCACTGCTGAAATGAAACGAGTTGCCTGCGGGAATCCACCCCTGCCACAGACTTTCCTTATAATGTACAGTTTCCCTCTTGTCACCCGGGCTGGAGTGCAATGGTGCGATCTTGGCTTACTGCCACACACGCCTCCTGGGTTCAAGTGATTGTTCTACCAATCCCTTCAATGTAGCTGGGGTTGCTGGTGTCCACACCACCACATCCAGCTAACTTTCTATATTGTTGTAACTCGTACCTCAAGTCTATGTGTATTTGATTTCTAAAACACAGCCACAAATTCGAAAAATACATATATAAATGAGAACAGAAAACTGCACTTCTTGCGTGTCATTTCACGCTGCAGCCAACCCCGGATTCCGTACAGCATTTTGATTATAGTGTACGTGATTCTGAGGTGAGCATATTCCATGCCTGCCTCAGATTTCTTATATTGCGCTGTTGTTATGTTATATTTAGGAAGCATGTTGGGTATTGCCATTGGAGGACCCTGGTGAAACTGTGACTTCACGATCCATCCTGCTCAACATTCCAAAGTGCTGGGGATACAGGGGGAAGCCGCCGAGCCCAACCCAAGTTTTGTTTTTGTTTCAGAGACGGGGTTTCACCATTTTCAATAATGCGGGCTCAAACCCACAACCTCGCCTGTTCCACCCTAATTGGTATTCAGATTTCCTTTATAAAAAGCTTGGGTGAGCCAACGTGCCTGGCTGGCTGACTTTATTATTAAAAAACAAATCAGCAAGAATGGCCTGGCTCTGTGACTTACACCAGCAATCCTAGATCTTTGGGAGGCCTAGGTGAGAGGGACAGCTGAGATCGAGGGTTCCAGATCAGCCTGCGCATCCCAGAGAAAACTCGCCACACTTAAAATAGGAGAAGAAGAAAAAGAAAAGAAAAGAAATTACAATGATCAGTGTGCACCACTGAAACGAAATGGGGTGCCTGCAGTACTCCACACCTAGCCAAGTCTTTTCTTATGACGTACTGTTTCCCTTTTTTCACCCGGGCTGGAGTGCAAGAGTGCGATCTTGTCTTATTGCCACACTGGACTATTGGGTTCAAGCGATTGTCCTGCCTATGCCTTCAATGTAGCTGGGGTTGCAGGTGTCCACACCACCACATCCAGCTAACTCTCAACATTTTTGTAACTCATACCTCAAGTCTATGTGTATTTAATTTCTAAAACACAGCCACAATTTCAAAAAATACATACATAAATGAAAACGGAACACTGCACTTCTTACGTGTCATTTTCACAATGCAGCCACCCTGAATTCCGTACGGCATCCTGATTATAGTGTACGCGATATCAACGAGAGCGCATTCCATGCCGGCCTCAGATTTCCTATTTTGTGCTGTTGTTATGTTTTATAAGGGAGTGTGTTGGGTCGTGCCATTGGAAGACCCTGTCGAAACTGTGACTTCACGATCCATCCTCCTCAGCATTCCAAGGTGCTGGGGTTACTGGGGAAAGCCGATGAGCCTAACCCAAGGTTTGTTTTTGTTTAAGAGACAGGGTTTCACCATTTTGATTGATGTGGGCTCAAACCCACATCCTCGCCTGTTCCACTTTAAGTGGTATAAAGATTTCCTTGATGAAAAGCTCGAGTAAGCCACCACGCCCAGCCGTCCTACTTTATTATTAAAAAACAAATCAGGGAGACTGGGCCGGGCTCTGTGACTCACACCAGCCATCCTAGCCCTTTGGAAGGCCTAGGTGAGCAGGACAACTGAGATCATGGGTTCCAGATTAGCCTGCGCATCCCATTAAAAACTCGCCACACTTAAAATAGGAGAAGAAGAAAAAGAAAAGAAAAGAAATCAGACAGATCAGTGTGCAGCAGTGAAACAAAAAGTGGTGCCTGCGGGAGTCCAACTCTAGCCCAGCGATTTCTTATGACGTACTGTTTCCCTTTTCTCACCTGGGCTGGAATGCAAGAGTGCGATCTTGGCTTATTGCCACACCGGCATTCTGGGTTCAAGCAATTGTCCTGCCTATGCCTTCAATGTAGCTGGGGTTGCATTTGTTGGCACCACCACGTCCAGCTAACTTTCTATATTTTTGTAACTTGTACCTGAAGTCTATGTGTATTTAATTTCTAAAACACAGCCACTATATCGAAAAATACATATATAAATGTAAACGGAACACTGTACTTCATGCGTGTCATTTTCACACTGCGGCCAACCCTGGATTCCGTAAGGCATTCTGATTATAGTTTACCTGATTCCGAAGCGTGCACATTCCATGCCTGCCTCAGATTTCTTATTTTGCTCTGTTTTTATGGTTTACATAGGGAGCATGCTGTGTCGGGCCGTTGGTGGCCGGAGTCGAACCTGTGACTTCAGGATCTGTCCTCCTCGGCATTCAAAAATGCTGGGGTTACAAGGAAGAGATGCCAAACCAAACCCAAGTTTTGTTTTTGTTTCAAAGAACAGGTTTCACCAATTTGTTTGGGGCGGGATCTAACCAGCAACATAGAGTGATCTGCCCTAATTGGTATTCAGAGTGCCTGGATGAAAGGCTCCCGTGAGCCACCGCTCCAGGCTGGCCCAATTTATTATTAAAATAGATATCAGGGTGACTGGGCCTGGCTCTGTGACTCCCACCAGCCATCCTAGCCCTTTGGGTGGCCTACGTGAGCGGGTCAAATGAGGTCGCGGGTTGGATATCAGCCTGCGCATCCCGGTGAAAACTCGCCACACTTAAAATAGGAGAAGAAGAAAAAGAAAAGAAATCAGACAGATGAGTGTGCACCACTGAAACGAAACGGGGTGCCTGCGGGAGTCCACCTCTATCCCAGCCTTTCCTTATGATGTACTGTTTTCCTTTTCTCACCCGGGCTGGATTGCAACAATGCAATCTTGGCTTATTGCCACACCGGCTTTCTGAGTTCAAGCGATTGTCCTGCCTATCCCTTCAATATAGCTGGGGTTGCAGGTGTCCACACCACCATGTCCAGCTAACTCTCTACATTTTTGTAACTCGTACTTCAAGTCTATGTGTATTTAATTTCTAAAACACAGCCACAATTTCGAATAATACATATATAAATGAAAACGGAACACTGCACTTCTTGCGTGTCATTTTCACGGTGCGGCGACCCCGGGATTCCGTACATCATCCTGCTTATAGTGTACGTGATTCCCAGGTGAGCGCATTCCATGACTGCCTCAGATTTCTTATTTTGCCCTGTTTTTATGTTTTATATAGGGAGCATGTTGGGTCGTGCAGTTGGAGGACCCTGTCGAACATGTGACTTCACGATCTGTCCTCCTCGACATTCAGAAATGCTGGGGTTACAAGGAAGAGACGCTGATCCCAAACCAAGTTTTGTTTTCATTTCAAAGAACAGGTTTCACCAATTTCTTTGGGGCGGGATCTAACCAGCAACATAGAGTGATCCGCCCTAATTGGTATTCAGAGCGCCTGGATGAAAGGCTCCCGTGAGCCACTGCTCCAGGCCGGCCCAATTTATTATTAAAATAGATATCAGGGTGACTGGGCCTGGCTCTGTGACTCCCACCAGCCATGCTAGCCCTTTGGGAGGCCTAGGTGAGCGGGTCAAATGAGGTTGCGGGTTGCATATCAGCCTGCGCATCCCGGTGAAAACTTGCCTCACTTAAAATAGGAGAAGAAGAAAAAGAAAAGAAATCAGACAGATGAGTGTGCACCACTGAAACAAAACGGGTTGCCTGCGGGAGTCCACCTCTAGCCCAGCCTTTTCTTATGACGTACTGTTTCCCTTTTCTCATTCGGGCTGGAGTGCAACAGTGCGATCTTGGCTTATTGCCACACAGGCTTTCTGAGTTCAAGCGATTGTTTTGCCTATGCCTTCAAGGTAGCTGGGGTTGCAGGTGTCCACACCACCACGTCCAGTTAACTCTCTACATTTTTGTAACTCGTACCTCAAGTCTATGTGTATTTAATTTCTAAAACACAGCCACAATTTCGAAAAATACATAAATAAATGAAAACGGAACACTGCACTTCTTGCGTGTCATTTTCATGGTGTGGCCACCCCGGGATTTCGTAAGGCATCCTGATTATAGTGTACGCGATTCTGATGCCAGCACATTCCATGCCTGCCTCAGATTTCTTATTTTGTGCTGTTATGTTTTATATAGGGAGCGTGTTGGCTCGTGACATTGGAGGACCCTGTCGAAACTGACTTCCCGATCCATCCTCCTCGGCATTCCAAGGTGCTGGGGTTACAGGGGGTGCCGCCGAGCCCAACCCAAGTTTTGTTTTTGTTTCAGAGATGGGGTTTCACCATTTTGATTGATGAGAGCTCAAACCCACAACCTCACCTGTTCAATCCTAATGGTATTCAGATTTCCTTGATAAAAAGCTCGGGTGAGCCACTGTGCCCGGCCGGCCGAGTTTATTATTAAAAAACAAATCAGGGAGACTGGGCCGACCTCTGTGACTCACACCAGCAATTCTAGTTTTGTTTTCGTTTCAGAGACCGGGTTTTACCATTTTGTTTGGGGCGCGGTCTAACCTGCAACCTCGAGTGATCCGCCTAGTTGGTATTCAGAGAGCCTGGATGAAAGGCTCCCAAGAGCCACCGCACTGGATCGGACGAATTTATTATTAAAAAGGAAATCAGGGAGACTGGGGTGGGTCCTGTGACTCAAACCAGCAATCCTAGCCCTTTGGGAGTCCTAGGTGAACTTGTCAACTGAGGACGTGTGTTCCAGATCAACCTTTGCATTCCAGTGAAAACCCACCACACTTAAAATAGGAGAAGAAGCAAAAGAAAAGAAAAGAAATCAGACAGATTAGTGTGGACCACTGAAACAAAATGAGGTGCCTGCTGGAATCCACCCCTCGCCCAGCCTTTCCTCATGATGTACTGTTTTCCTCTTTTCACCCGGGCTGGAGTGCATTGGTTCAATCTTGGCTTACTGCCACACTGGTCTCCTGGGTTCAAGCGATTGTCCTGCCAATCCCTTCAATGTAGCTGGGGTTGCTCGTGTCAGCACCAACCCGTCCAGCTATCTTTCCATATTTTTGCAACTCGTAGCTCAAGTCTATGTGTATTTGATTTCCAAAACACAGCCAAAATTTCGAAAAATACATATATAAATAAAAACGGAACACAGCACATGTTGCGTGTCATTTTCACGCTGTGGCCACCCCGGGATTCTGTAGGGCATACTGATTATAGTGTACGTGATTTTGACGTGAGCGCATTCCACGCCTGCCTCAGATTTCTTATTATGCTCCATTTTTATGTTTTATCTAGGGAGCGTGTTCCGTCGTGCCTTTGTAGGCCTGAGTCGAACCTGTGACTTCACAATCCGTCCTCCTCGGCATTCCAAGGTGCTGGGGATACAGGGGGGAGCCGCCAAGCCCAACCCAAGTTTTGTATTTGTTTCAGAGACCGGGTTTCAGCCTTATTTGGGGGGCGGGATATAACCCGCAACCCCGAGTGATCCGCCCTAATTGGTATTCAGAGCGCCTGGATGAAAGGCACCCGTGAGCTATGGCACCAGGCCGGCCGAATTTATTATTAAAGAAGAAATCAGGGAGACTGGTCCAGGCCCTGTGACTCAAACCAGCAATTATAGCTCTTTGTGAGTCCTAGGTGAACTTGTCAACTGAGGTCACGTGTTCCAGATCAACCTTTGCATCCCGGTGAAAACCGGTTACACTTAAAATAGGAGAAGAAAAAAAAGAAAAGAAAAGAAATCAGACAGATTAGTGTGCACCGCTGAAACAAAATGAGGTGCCTGCTGGAATCCACCCCTCGCACAGCATTTCCTCATGACATACTGTTTCCCTCTTTTCACCCAGGCTGGAGTGCAATGGTTCGATCTTGGCTTACTGCCACACAGGTCTTCTGGGTTTAAGCTATTGTCTTGCCAATCCTTTCAATGTAGCTGGGGTTGCTGGTGTCAAAACCATCCCGTCCAGCTATCTTTCTATATTTTTGCAACTCGTAGCTCAAGTCTATGTGTATTTAATTTCTAAAACACAGCCAAAATTTCAAAATATACATATATAAAAAAAAGAAACACTGCACATGTTGCATGTCATTTTCACGCTGTGGCCAACCAAGGATTCTGTAGGGCATACTGATTATAGTGTACGTGATTCTGATGCGAGCGCATTCCATGCCTGCCTCAGATTTCTTATTGTGCTCTATTTTTATGTTTTATCTAGGGAGCGTGTCGTGTCATGCCTTTGCAGGCCAGTGTCGAACCTGTGACTTCAGGATCCGTCCTCCTTGGCATTCCAAAGTGCTGGGGTTACAGGGGGGAGCCGCCAAGCCCATCCCAAGTTTTGTTTTTGTTTCAGAGACCGGGTTTTAGCCTTCTTTTTGGGGGCGGAATATAACCCGCAACCCCGAGTGATCCGCCCTAATTGGTATTTAGAGTGCCTGGATGAAAGGCTCCCGTGAGCTATGACACCAGGCTGGCCAAATTTATTATTAAAGAAGAAATCAGGGAGACTGGGTCAGGCCCTGTGACTCAAACCAGCAATCATAACCCTTTGGGAATCCTAGGTGAAACTTGTCAACTGAGGTCGCGGGTTTCAGATCAACCTTCGCATCCTGGTGAAAACTCACCACAGTTAAAATAGGAGAAGAAGAAAAAGAAAAGAAAAGAAATCAGACAGATAATTGTGCACCATAAAACAAAACGGGGTGCTTGAGGAACTCCACCCCAGCCCAGCCTTTCCTTAAGATGTACTGTTTCCCTCTTTTCTCCTGGGCTGAAGTGCAACAGTGGGATTATGGCTTATTGCCACACTGGCCTTCTGGGTTAAAGTGACTGTCTTGACTATGCCTTCAATTTAGCTGGAATTGCAGGTGCCCACACCACCACGTCAAGCTAACTTTCTATATTTTTGTAACTCGTACCTCAATTCTACGTGTATTTGATTTCTAAAACAAAGCCACAATTTCAAAAAATACATATATAAATAAAAACAGAACACTGCACTTCTTGCTTGTCATTTTCACGCTGAGTCCACTCCGTTGAATCAGGATTCAATGGAATCCTGATTATAGTCTACATGATTCCGACGCAAACGGATTCCATGCCTGCCTCAGATTTCTTATTTTGGTCTGTTTTAATATTTTATCTAGGGAGCGTGTTGTGTCGTGCTTTTGGAGGCCCATCTCGAACCTGTGATATCACGATCTGTCCTCCTGGGCATTCCAAAGTGCTGGGGTTAGAGCAGGGAGCCACCGAGCCTAACGCAAGTTTTCAGAGACCGGGTGTCACCATTTTATTTGAGGTGGAATCTAACCCGCAACCTCGAGTGATCCACCCTAAATGGTATTCAGAGCACCTGAATGAAAGTCTCCGGTGAACCACCACGCCAGATAGGTGAAATTTTATATTAAAAAGCAAATCAGGGAGACTGGTCTGGGCCCTGTAACTCAAACCAGCAATCCTAGCCCTTTGGAAGGCATAGGTGAGCGGGTCAACTGGGGTCGCGGGTTCCAGATCAACCTTCAAATCTCGGTAAAAACTCGCCACACTTAAAATAGGAGAAGAAGAAAAAGAAAAGAAAAGAAATCAGACAGATTAGTGTGCACCACTGAAACAAAAAGGGGGGCCTGCAAAAATCCACCCCTCGAACAGCCTTTCTTTTTGACATAGTTTCCCTCTTGTCACCCGGGCTGGAGTGCAATGGTGCAATATTGGCTTATTGCCACACCCGTCTCCTGGGTTCAAGCGATTGTCCTGCCTATGACCTCAATGTAGGTCGGGTTGCAGGTGTCCACACCAACACGTCCAGCTAACTTTCTCTATTGTTGTAACTCGTACCTCAATTCTATGTGTATTTGATTTCTAAAACACAGCCGCAATTTCGAAAAATACATATATAAATGAAAACGGAACACTGCACTTCTTGCGTGTCATTTTCACGATCCGGCCACCCCGGGATTTCTAAGGGGATCCTGATTATAGTGTACGTGATTCCAAAGTGAGCACATTGCATGCCTGCTTCATATTTCGTATTTTGCTCTGTTCTTATGTTTTATATAGGGAGCATGTTGCGTCCCGCCATGGGAGGCCCTTGTCGAAACTGTGACTTCATGATTTGTCCTCCTCGTTATTCCAAACTGCTGGTGTTACATGGAGGAGCCGTCGAGCCCAACCCAAGTTTTGTTTTTGTTTCAGAGACCCGGTTTCACCATTTTGTTATGGGCTGGCTTAAACCCACAACCTCGCCTCTTCCACCCTAATTGCTATTTAGATTGCCTGAATAAAAGTCTCCCCTGAGCCACCATGCTCGGCCACCAACTTTATTATTAAAAACAAATCAGGGAGACTGGGCCTGGCTCTGTGACACAAACCAGCAATCCTAGCCCTTTGAGAGTACTAGGTGAGCAGGTCAACTGCGGTCGCTTGTTCCAGATCAGCATTCACAGCCCAGTGAAAACTCACCACAGTTAAAATTGGAGAAGAAGAAAAAGAAAAGAAAATAAATCAGAGAGATTAGTGTGCACTGCTGACATAAAACGAGGTGCCTGCGGGAAACCACCCCTCTCACAGCCTTCCTTTATAAAGTACTGTTTCCCTCTTGTCACCCGGGCTGGAGTGCAAATGTGTGATCTTGGCTTATTCCCACACCGGCCTTCTGGGTTCAAGCCATTGTCCTGCCTATGCCTTCAATGTAGCTGGGGTTGCAGGTGTCCACACCACCACATCCAGCTAACTATATATTTTTGTCACTCGTACCTTAAGTCTATGTGTATTTGATTTCTAAAACACAGCAACAATTTTGAAAAATACATATATAAATGAAAACGGAACACTGCACTTCTTGCGTGTCATTTTCACGCTGCGGCCACCCTGGGATTCCGTACAGCATCCTGATTGTAGTGTACGTGATTCTGAGGCGATCGTACTCCATGCCTGCCTCAGATTTCTTATTTTGCTCTGTTTTATGTTTTATATAGGGAACGTGTTGCGTCATGCTGTTGGAGGCCCGTGTCGAACCTGTGACTTCAGGATTCATCCTCCTCGGTATTCCAAAATGCTGGGGTAACAAAGAAGAGCCGCCGAGCCCAACCCAATTTTTCTTTTCATTTCAGAGACCGAGTTACAACGTTTTGTTCTGGGCAGGCTCAAACCCACAACCCAGACTGTTCCTCCCTAAGCTACTCAGATTGCGTGGATGAAAATCTCCCATGAGACACCGCGCCCGGCCGGCCAACTTTATTATTAAAAACAAATCAGGGAGAATGGGCCAGGCCCTGTCACACACACCAGCAGTCCTAGTTTTTGGGAGGCCTAGGTGAGCCGGTCAACTGAGGTCACAGTTTCCAGATCAGCCTGCGCATCCCGGTGAAATCTTGCCACACTTAAAATAGGAGAACAAGAAAAAGAAAAGAAAAGAAATCAGACAGATCATTGTGCACCACTGAAACAAAACGGGATGCTTACTTGATTCCAAACTTAGCTCAGCATTTCCTTATGACGTACTGTTTCCCTCTTGTCACCCGGGCTGGAGTGCAACAGTGCGATCTAGGCTTATTGCCACACCAGACTCCTGGGTTCAAGCGATTGTCCTGCCTATGCCTTCAATGTAGGTGGGGTTGCAGGTGTCTACACCAACATGTCCAGCTAACTTTCTCTATTATTGTGACTCGTACGTCAATTCTATGTGTATTTGATTTTGAAAACACAGTCGCAATTTTGAAAAATACATATATAAATGAAAATGGAACACTGCACTGCTTGCGTGTCATTTTCATGCTGCAGCCACCCCGGGATTTCGTACAGCATCCTGATTATAGTGTACGTGATTGTGAAGCGAGCGCATTCCATGCCTGACTCAGATTTCTAATTTTGCTCTGTTCTTATGTTATATATAGGTACCGGGTTGCGTCATGTCGTTGGAGGCCCTTGTCGAAACTGTGATTTCACAATGTCTCCTCAGCATTCCAAAATGCTGGTGTTACACGGGGGAGCTTCCGAGCCCAACCCAAGTTTTGTTTTTGTTTCAGAGACCGGGTTTCACCAATTTGTTATGGGCGGGCTCAAAACCACAACCTCGCCTGTTCCACCCTAATTGGTATTCAGATTGCCTGGATGAAATGCTCCCGTGAGCCAACGCGCTGAGCCGGCCAACATTATTATTAAAAAACCAATCAGGGAGACTTGGTCGGGCTCTATAACTCACAACAGCAATCCTAGCTTTCTGGGCGCCCTAGGTGAGCGGGTCAACTGAGGTCGCATGTTCCAGATCAGGCTGCGTATCCTGGTGAAAATTCACTACACTTAAAATACTAGAAGAAGAAAAAGAAAAGAAAAGAAATCAGACAGATCAGTGTGCACCACTGAAACTAAACGGGTTGCCTTCAGGACTCCACCCCTAGCCCAGTCTTTCCTTATGACGTACTGTTTTTCTCTTGTCACCTGGGCTGGAGTGCAACAGTGCAATCTTGGCTTATTGCCACACCAGCCTTCTGGGTTCAAATAATTTTGTTGCCTTTGCCTTCAATGTAGCTGGGGTTGCAGGTGTCCACATCACCACGTGCAGCTAACTTATTATATTTTTGTCACTCGTACCTCAAGTCTATGTGTATTTGATTTCTAAACACAGCCACAATTTCGAAAAATACATATATAAATGAAAATGGAATACTGCACTTCTTGCGTGTCATTTTCACGCTGCGGCTACCCTAGGATTCCATACAGCATCCTGATTATAGTGTATGTGATTCCGACGCGAGCGCATTCCATGCCTGCCTCAGATTTCTTATTTTGTTCTGTTTTTATGTTGTATATAGGGAGCGTGTTTTCTCGGGTGTTTGGAGGCCCGTGTCGAACCTGTCACTTCACGATCCGTCCTCCTCGGCATTCCAAAGTTCTGGGGTTAGAGGAGGAAGCCGTCAAACCCAACGAAAGTTTTGTTGTTTTTCAGAGACCGGGTTTCAACATTTTGTTTGGGGCGGCCTCAAACCAACAACCTCGCCTGTTCCACCCTAATTGTTATTCAGATTGCCTGGATGAAAGGTTCCCGTGAGCCACCGCGCCAGGTCAGCCGAATTTATTATTAAAAAAGAAATCAGGGAGACTGGGCCCGGAACCGTGATGCACACCAGCAATCCTAGCCCTTTGGAAAGCCTAGGTGAGCGGGTAAAATGAGGTCGCGGGTTTCAGATCAGCCTGTGCATTCCGGTGAAAACTCGCCACACTTAAAATGGAGAAATAGAAAAAGAAAAGAAAAGAAATCAGACTGATGAGTGTGCACCACTGAAATGAAACGGGGTGCCTGCGGGACTCCACCCCTAGCCCAGCCTTTCTTTATGACGTACAGTTTCCCTCTTGTCACCCGAGCTGGTGTGCAATGGTGGGATCTTGGCTTATTGCCACACCCGCCTCCTGGGTTCAAGCAATTGTCCTGCCAATCCCTTCAATGTAGCTGGGGTTACAGTTGTCCACACCACCATGTCCAGCTAACTTTCTATATTTTTGTAACTCGTACCTTAACTCTATGTGTATTTCATTTCCAAAATACAGCCATAATTTTTGAAAAATACATATATAAATGAAAACGGAACACTGCCCTTCTTGCCTGTCATTTTCATGCTGCGGCCACCCCGGGATTCCGTAGGGCATCCTGATAATAGTGTACGTGATTTCAAAGTGAGCTTATTCCATGTCTGCCTCAGATTTCTTATTATGTTCTATTTTTATGTTTTATCTAGGGAGCGTGTTGTGTCATGCCTTTGCAGGCCCGTGTAAAACCTGTGACTTAACAATCCGTCCTCCTCGGCATTCCAAAGTGCTGGGGTTACAGGAGGGAGCCGCCAAGCCTAAACCAAGTTTTGTTTTTGTTTCAGAAACCGGGTTTCACCATTTTGTTTGGAGCAGGATCTAACCCGCAACGTCAAGTGATCCACCATAATTGGTATTTAGGTTGCCTGGATGAAAGGCTCCTGTAATCCACCAGGCTCGGCCGGCTTACTTTATTATTAAAAAAGAAATCAGGGAGATGGGGCCGGGCTCTGTGACTCACACCAGCAATCCTAGCCCTTTGGGAGGCCTAGGTGAGCTTGTCAACTGTGATTGCGGGTTCCAGATTAGCCTGGGCATCCAGGTGAAAACTCGCCACACTTAAAATAGGAGAAGAAGAAAAATAAAACAAAATAAGTCAGACAGATTAGTGTGCACCGGTGAAACGAAACAAGGTGCCTGCTGGAATCAACCCCTTGCTCAGCCTTTCTTTATGACATAAAGTTTCCCTCTTGTCACCTGGGCTGGAGTGCAATGGTGCGACCTTGGCTTATTGCCACACCCGCCTCCTGGGTTCAAGGGATTGTCCTGCCAATCCCTTCAATGTAGCCGGGGTTGCAGGTTTTCACACCACCACATCCAGCTAACTTTCTATACTTTTGTAACTCGTACCTCAAGTCTATGTGTATTTTATTTGCAAAACACAGCCACAGTTTCGAAAAATACATATATAAATGAAAACGGAACACTGCGGTTCTTGCATTTCATTTTCATGCTGCGGCCACCCCAGTATACCGTACGGCACTCAGATTATAGTGTACGTGATTGCAAAGATAGCGCATTCCATGTCTGCCTCAGATTTTTTATTATCCTCTATTTTTGTGTTTTGTCTAGGGAGCGTGTTGCATCGTGCCTTTGTAGGCCTGAGTCGAACCTGTGACTTCACGATCCGTCCCTCTCGGTATTCCAAAGTGCTAGGGTTACAGGGGGGAGACACCGATACCAACCAGAGATTTTTTTTCATTTCAGAGACCGGGTTTCACCATTTTGTTTGAAGCAGGATCTAACCTGCCACCTCGACTGGTCCGCCCTAATTGGTATTCAGATTGCCTGGATGAAAGGCTCACGTGAGCCACCAGGATGGGCCGTCCAAAAGTCCTAGGTGAGTGGGTCTACTGAGGTCGCGGGTTCCAGATCAGCCTGCGCATGCCGGTGAAAACTCACCACACTTAAAATAGGAGAACAAGAAAAAGAAAAGAAAAGAAATCAGACAGATCAGTGTGCACCACTGAAATGAAACGGGGTGCCTGTGGGCATCCCTAGCCCAACCAATCCTTATGACGTACTGCTTCCCTCTTCTCACCCGGGCTGGAGTGCAATGGTGCAATCTTGGCTTATTGCCACACCGTCCTTCTGGATTCAAGCGATTGTTCTGCCTATGCCTTCAATGTAACTGTGGTTGCAGGTGTCCACACCACCACGTCCAGCTAACTATCTGTATTTTTGTAACTCGTACCTCAAGTCTATGTGTATTTGATTTCTAAAACTTAGCCACAATTTCAAAAAATACATATATAAATGAAAATGGAACACTGCACTTCTTGCGTGTTATTTCCACACTGCGGCCACCCCAGGATTTTGTACAGCATCCAGACTATAGTGTATGTGATTCTGAAGCCAGCACATTCCATGCCTGCCTCAGATTTCTTATTTTGCTCGGTTCTTATGTTTTATATTGGGAGTGTTCTGTCGGGTGGTTGGAGGCCCTTGTGGAACTTGTGACTTCACTATGCGTCTTTCTCGGCATTCCAAAGTGCTGGGGTTACAGGGGGGAGCCGTTGAACCCTACCAACGTTTTGTTTTTATTTCCGAGATTGGGTTTCAACATTTTGTGTGGGGCGGGCTCAAACCAACAAACTCGCCTTTTCCACCCTAATTGGTATTCAGATTGCCTGGATGAAAAACGCTGGTGAGCCATTTGACCCGGCCGGTCGACTTTATTATTAAAAACAAATCCGGAAAACTGGGCTGTGAAACACACCGTGAAGCACACCAGCAATCCTAGCCCTTTGGAAGGCCTAGGTGAGCAGGTCAACTGAGGTGGCACATTCCAGATCAGCCTGCGCATCCTATTGAAAAGTCACCACACTTAAAATGGAAAAAAGAAAAGAAAAGAAAAGAAATCAGACATATCATTGTGCACCACTGAAACGAAACGGGGTGCCTGCGGGACCCCACCCCTAGCCCAGCCTTTCCTTATGACATACGGTTTCCTTCTTGTCACATGAGCTGGAGTGCAATGGTGCGATCTTGGCTTATTTACACACCGGCCTTCTGGGTTCAAGCGATTGTCCTGCCTATGACCTCAATATAGCTAAGGTTGCAGGTGTTTACACCACCACGTCCACCTAACTATCTATATAGTTGTAACTCGTACCTCAAGTCTATATGTATTTGATTTCTAAATCTCAGCCACAATTTCGAAAAATACATATATAAATGAAAATGGAACACTGCACTTCTTGCGTGTCATTTTCACGATGTGGCCACCCCAGAATTCCGTACAGCATCCTGATTATAGTGTACGTGATTCTGAAGCCAGCACACTCCATGCATGCCTTAGATTTATTATTTTTCTCTGTTCTTATGTTTTATATAGGGAGAGTGTTGTGTCTGGTGGTTGGAGGCCCTTGTCGAACCTGTGACTTCACTGTGCGTCTTCCTCGGCATTCCAAAGTACTGGGGTTACAGAGGGGAGCCATCGAACCCAGTTAACGTTTTGTTTTTATTTCTGAGACCATGTTTCAACATTTTGTGTGGGACGGGCTCAAACCAATAACCTTGCCTGTTCCAACCTAATTGGTATTCAGATTGCCTGGATGAAAGGCACTGGTAAGCCACCTCATCCGGCTGGCTGAATTTATTATTAAAAAACAAATCCAGAAGACTGGGCCGGGAACCCTGAAGCACACCAGCAATCCTAGCCCTCTGGAAGGCCTAGGTGAGTGGGTCAACTGAGGTCGCGCATTTCAGATCAGCCAGCGCATCCTATTGAAATGTCGCCACACTTGAAATAGGAGAAGAAAAAGAAAAGAAATCAGACAGACCATTGTGCACCGCTGAAATGAAATGATGTGCCTGCGGGACCCCACCCCTAGCCCAGCCTTTTCTTATGATGTACGGTTTCCCTCTTGTCACACAGGCTGGAGTGCAAAGGTGCGATCTTGGCTTATTGCCACACTGGACTTCTGGGTTCAAGGGATGGTCCTGCCTATGCCCTAAATATAGCTAAGGTTGCAGGTGTCCACACCACCACGTCCAGCTATCTATATTTTTGTAACTCGTACCTCAAGTCTATATGTATTTGATTTCTAAATCTCAGCCACAATTTTGAAAAATACATATATAAATGAAAACGGAACACTGCACTTCCTGCGTATCATTTTCACGCTTGGGCCACTTCGGGATAACGTAGGGCATCCTGATTATAGTGTACGTGATTCCGAAGCGAGCACATTGCATGCCTGCCTCAGATTTCTTATTTTGCTCTGTTTTTATATTTAATATAGGGAGCGTGATTCGTCCTGTCATTGGATGCCCTTGTCAAACTTCTGACTTCAGGATCCCTCCTCCTCGGCTTTCCAAACTGCTGTGGTTACAGCGGGGAGCCACCGAGCCCATCCCAAGTTTTGTTTTAGTTTCAGAGAACATGTTTCACCAATTTGTTTGGTGCGGGGTCAAACCCACAACTTTGTCTGTTCCACCCTAATTGGTATTCAGATTGCCTGGATGAAAGGCTTCCATGAGTCACCGCGCCCGGCCGGCCGACTTTATTTTTAAAAAACAAATGAGGGAGGCTGGGCCGGGCTCTGTGACTCACACCAGCAATCCTAGCCCTTTGGGAGGCGTAGGTGAGTGGGTCTATTGAGGTCGCGAGTTCCAGATCAGCCTGCGCATCCCATTGAAAACTCGCCACACTTAGGAGAAAAAGAAAAAAAAAGAAAAGAAATCAGACAGAGCAGTGTGCACCACTGTAACAACACGGGGTGCCTGCAGGACTCCAACCCTAGCCCAGCCTTTCCTTATGATGTACTGTATCTTTCTTGTCACCCTGGCTGGAGTGCAATGGTTCAATCTTGGCTTATTGCCACAGGGGTCTTCTGGGTTCAAGTGATTGTCCTGTCTGTGCCTTCAATGTAGCTGTGGTTGCAGGTGTCCACACTACCACGTCCAGCTTACTAGCTATATTTTTGTAACTCGTACCTGAAGTCGATGTGTATTTCATTCCAAATCACAGCCACAATTTTGAAAAATACATATATAAATGAAAATGGAACACTGCACTTCTTGCATGTCATTTTCACCCTGGGGCCACTTTGGGATAACGTACGGCATCCTGAGTATAATGTACATGATTCCAAAGCGAGCTCATTGCATGCCTGCCTCAGATTTCTTATTTTGCTCTCTTCTTATGTTTTACATAGAAAGGTTGTTGCATACTGTAATTGGTTGCCCTAGTCAATCCTGCGACTTCTCAGTCCGTCCTCCTCGGCATTCTAAAGTGCTGGGGTTACAGGGGGGAGCCGACGAGCCCAACTCAAGTTTTGTTTTTGTTTCAGAGACCTGGTTTTACCATTTTGTTTGGGGCGGGATCTAACAGGGAACCTTGAGTGATCCGCCCTAATTGGTATTCAGGTTGCCTGAATGAAAGGCTCCCATGAGCCACAAGGCCAGGCTGGCTTACTTTATGATTAAATAAAAATCAGGGAGTCTGGGCCGGGCTCTGTGACTAAAAACTGCAATCCTAGCTTTTTGGAAGGCCTAGGTGAACGGGACCACTCAGGTCACAGGTTCCAGATCAACCTTCGCATCCCAGAAAAAACTCGCCACACTTAAAAGAGGAGAAAAAAAAGAAAAAAAAAGAGATCACACAGACCAGTGTGCTTACCTGAAACGAAACGAGGTGCCTGTGGGACTCCACCCCTAGCCCAGACTTTTCTTATGACGTACTGTTTTTCTTTTGTCATCCGATCTCTATTCCAGCAATGCGATCTAGACTTTTTGCCACACCAGCCTCCTGGGTTCAAGCGATTGTCCTGCCAATCCCATCAATGTAGCTAGGGTTGCGGTTGTCCACACCACCACGTCCAGCTAACTTTCTATATTGTTGTAAGTCGTACCTCAAGTCTTCGTGTGTTTGAATTCTCAAACACAGCCACAATTTCGAACAATACATATATAAATGAAAAAGGAACACTTCCCTTCCTGCGTGTCATTTTCATGCTGTGGCCACCCCGAGATTCCGTAGGTCATCCTGATTATAGTGTACATGATTTTGAAGCTAGAGCATTCCATGCCTTCCTCAGATTTCTTATTATGCTCTGTTTTTATGTTTTATCTAGGGAGCGTGTTGCGTTGTGCCTTTGCAGGCCTTTGTCAAACCTGTGACTTCACGATCCATCCTCCTCAGCATTCCAAAGTGCTGAGGTAACAGCGGGGAGCCGCCGAGCCCAACCCAAGTTTTGTTTTCATTTCAGAGACCAGGTTTCACCATTTTGTTTGGGGTGGGCTCAAACCCACAACCTTGCCTGTTCCACCCTAACTGGTATTCAGATTGCCTGAATGAAAGGATCCCATGAGCCACCGGGCCCTGCTGGCTTATTTATTATTATAAAACAAATCAGGGAGACTGGGCCGGGCTCTGTGACTCACACCAGCAATCCTAGCCCTTTTGGAGGCTTACATGTGCCGGTCAACTGAGATCACGGGTTCCAGATCAGCCTGCACATCCCGTTGAAAACTTGCCACACTTAAAATAGGAGAACAAGAAAAAGAAAAGAAAAAAATCAGACAGATCAGTGTGCACCACTGAAACAAAAGGGGGTGCCTACCTGATTCCAAACGTAGCCTAGCATTTCCTTATGACATACTGTTTCTCCTTATCACCCGGGCTGGAGTGCAACGGTGCAATCTAGGCTTATAGCCACACCGGCCTTCTGGGTTCAAGCTAATGTCCTGCCTATGCCTTCAGTGTAGCTGGGGTTGCAGGTTGCCGAAGCACCACATCAAGCTAACTTTCTATATTTTTGTAACTCGTACCTCAAGTCTATGTGTATTTAATTTCTAAAACACAGCCACAATTTCGAAAAATACATGTATAAAAGAAAACAGAACATTGCAACTCTTGCTTGACATTTTTACTCTGCGGCCACCCCGGGATTCCATACAACATCCTGATTATAGCATACGTGATTCCGAAGCAAGCGCATTCCATGCCTGCCTTAGATTTCTTCTTTTGTTTGTTTTTATGTTTTATATAGGGAGCGTGTTGCATCCTGCCGTTGGAGGCTCCTGTCGAACCTGTGATTTCACGATCCGTCCTCCACCGCATTCCAAATCGCTGTGGTTTCAGGGAAGAGCCTCCGAACCCAACCCACATTTTCTTTTAGTTTCAGAGACCAGGTTTCATTATTTTGTTTGAAGTGGGCACAAACCCACCACCTCGCCTGTTCCACCCTAATTGGTATACAGATTGCCTGGAGGAAAGGCTCCCGTGAGCCACCACGACCGGATGGCCGACTATATTATTAAAAAACAAATAAGGGACACTGGGCCGAGCTCTGTGACACACACCAGCAATCCTAGCCCTTTGGGAGGCCAAGGTGAGCGGGTCAACTGAGGTCGCGGGTTCCAGATCAGCCTGTGCATCCCGGTGAAAACTCACCAAACATAAAATAGGAGAAAAAGAAGATAAAAGAAATCAGATCAGTGTGCACCACTGAAATGAAACGGGGTGCCTGCGGGACTCCACCCCTAGCCCAGCCTTTCTTTATAATGTACTGTTTCCCTCTTGTCACCCGGGCTGGAGTGCAACAGTGCGATCTTGGCCTATTGCCACACTAGCCTTCTGGGTTCAAGCAATTGTCCTGCCTATGCCTTCAATGTAGCTGGGGTTGCAGGTGTCCACACCACAACGTCCGGCTAACTTTCTATATTTTTCTAACTCGTACCTCAAGTCTATGTGTATTTGATTTCTAAAACCCAGCCACAATTTTGAAAAATACATATATAAATGAAAACGGAACACTGCACTTCAGCGTGTCATTTTCAGGCTGCAGCCACCCCGGGATTCCATAGAGCAAGCTGATTATAGCGGACATGATTCCGAGGCGAGTGCATTTAATGACTGCCTCTGAAAACTTATTTTATTTGTTTTTATGTTTTATATAGGGAGCGTGTTGCATCCTGACGTTCAAAGCCCTTGTCAAAACTGTGACTTCAAGATCCGTTCTCCTCGGCATTCCAAAGTGCTGGGGTTATAACGGGGAGCCACCAAGCCCAACCCAAGTTTTGTTTTCGTTTCAGAGACCGAGTTTTACCATTTTGTTTGGGGTGGGCTCAAACGCACCATCTCCCCTCTTCCACCCTAATTGATATTCAGATTGCCTGGATAAAAGGCTCCTGTGAGCCACCGGGCTCAGCCGGTTTACTTTATTATTAAAAAACAAATCAGGGGGACTGAGCCGGGCTCTGTTACTCACAACAGCCATCCTAGCACTTTGAAAGGCTGAGGTGAGCGTGTCCACTTAGTTCGCAGGTTCCAGATCAGCCTGCGCATCCCGGTGAAAACTGGCCACACTTAAAGTAGGAGAAAAAGAAAAAGAAAAGAAAAGAAATCAGAGCTGTGTGCACCAGTGAAACAAAACTGGGTGCCTGTGGGTCTCCACTCCTTGCCCAGCCTTTTCTTATGACGTACTGTTTCCCTCTTGTCACCCGGTCTGGAGTGTAACGGTGCACTCTTGGCTTATTGCCACACCAGCCTTCTGGGTTCAAGCAATTGTCCCGCCTATGCCTTCAATGTAGCTGGGGTTGCATTTGTCCACACCACCACATCCAGCTAACTTTCTATATTTTTGTATCTCGTCCCTCAAGTCTATGTGTATTTGATTTCTAAAACACAGCCACAATTTCAAAAAATACATATATAAATGAAAACGGAACTCTACACGTCTTGCGTGTCATTTTCACGCTGTGTCCACCCGGGATTCTGTACGGCTTCCTGACTATAGTGTACGTGATTCTGAGGCGAGCGCATTCTATGCCTGCCTCAGATTTCTTATTTTGCTCTGCTTATATGTTTTATATAGGGAGCGTGTTGCATCATGCCATTGAAGGACTGTTTCGAAGCTGTGACTTCATGATTTGTTCTCCTCGGCATGCCAAAAGTTTGGGGTTACAGGGAAGAGCCTCTGAGCCCGACCCATGTTTTCTTTTTATTTCAGAGACCGGATTTCACCATTTTGTTTGGGGTGGGCTTAAACCCACAGCCTCACCTGTTTCACCCCAATTGGTATTCTGATTGTAAGGAGGAAAGGCTCTGGTGAGCCACCGAGCCTGGCCGGCTTACTTTATTATTAAAAAACAAATCAGGGAGACTTAGCCGAGCTCTGTGACTCACAACAGTAATCCTAGCACGTTGGGAGGCCGAGGTGAACGGGTCCACTGAGTTCGGGGGTTTCAGATCAGCCTGCGCATCCCAGTGAAACCTTGCCACACTTAAAATAGGAGAAAACAAAAAAGAAAAGAAATCAGGCAGATCAGTGTGCAACACTGAAACAAAATGGGGTGCCTGTGGGACTCTGCCCCTAGCCCAGCCTTTTCTTATGACATACTGTTTCCCTCTTGTCCCTTGGGCTGCAGTGCAACGGTGTGATCATGACTTATTGCCACACCGGTTTTCTGTGTTCAAGCGGTTGTCCTGCCTATGCCTTCAATGTAGATGTGGTTGCAGGTGTCCACACCACCACGTCAAGCTAACTTTCTATATTTTTGTAACTCGTACCTCAAGTCTATGTGTATTTGATTTCTAAAACACAGCCACAATATCGAAAAATACATATATATATTAAAATGGAACACTGCACTTCTTGCGTGTCATTTTCACGCTGCGGCCACCCTGGGATCCCGTAGGGCATCCTGCTTATAGTGTATGTGATTCCGAGGCGATCGCCTTCAATGCCTGCCTCAGATTTCTTATTTTGCTCTGTTTTTATGTTTTACATAGGGAGCGTGTTGCATCACGCTGTTGGAGAACTGTGTCAAAACTGTGACTTGAGGATCCATCCTCCTCGGCATTCCAAAGTGCTGGGGTTACAGGGAAGGGCCTCCAAGCCCAACCCAAGTTTTGTTTTTGTTTCAGAAACCGGGTTTCACCATTTTGATTGGGGCGGGCTCAAACCCACAACCCCACCTGCTCCACCCTAATTGGTATTCAGATTGACTGGATGAAAGGCTCCCGTGAGCCACTGCACCCAGTCGACCAAATTTATTAATAAAAAACAAATCAGGAAGACTGGGTCGGGCTCTGTGACACACACCAGAAAGCCAAGCCATTTGGGAGGCCTAGGTGAGCGGGTCAACTAAGATCGCAGGTTCCAGATCAGCCTGCGCATCCCGGTGAAAGCTCGCCACACTTAATATGGGATAAGCAGAAAAAGAAAAAAAATAATTCAGAAAAATTAGTGTGCACCACTGAAACGAAACGGGGTGCCTGCGGGACTCCACCCCTAGCCTAGCCTTTCCTTATGACGTACTGTTTCCCTCTTGTCACCTGGGCTGGAGTGCAATGGTACGATCTTGGCTTATTGCCACACTTGCCTTCTGGGTTCAAGTGATTGTCCTGCCTATACCTTCAATGTAGCTGGGTTTGCAGGTGTCCACACCACCACGTCCAGCTACCTTTTTATATTTTTGTAACTCGTACCTCAAGTCTATGTCTTCTTGATTTCTAGAACACAGCCACAATTTCGAAAAATACATATATATATATTAAAACAGAAGACGGCACTGCTTGTGTGTCATTTTCATGCTGCGGACACCCCGGGATTCTGTATGGCATCCTGATTATAGCGTACGTGATTCTGAAGAGAGCTCATTCCATGCCTGCCTCAGATTTCTTATTTAACTCTGTTTTTATGTTTTATATAGGGAGGGTGTTGAGTTTTGTTGTTGAAGGCCCATGTCAAATCTGTGACTTCACGATCCGTCCTCTTCAACATTCCAAAGTGCTGGGGTTACAAGGGGGAGCTGCCGAGCCCAATCCAAGTTTTGTTTTCATTTCAGAGACCAGGTTTCACCATTTTGATGGGGCGGGCTCAAACTTATAACCTTGCCTGTTCTACCCTAATTGGTATTCAGATTGCCAGTAAGTCACCGGGCCCGGCCGGCTTACTTTATTATTAAAAAACAAATCAGGGAGAATGAGACGGGCTCTGTGACACACAAAAGCAATCCTAGCAGTTTGGGAAGCCTAAGTGAGTGGGTCCACTGAGGTCGAGTGTTCCAGATCAGCCTGCACAACCCGTTGGAAATTCGCCACACTTAAAATAGGAAAAGAAGAAAAAGAAAGGAAAGAAATCAGGCGGATAAGTGTCCACCACTGAAACGAAAAGAAGTGCCTGCCGGACATCACCCCTAGCCCAGCCTTTCCTTATGACGTACTGTTTCCCTCTTGTCACCCCGGCTGGAGTGCAACAATGTGATCTTGGCTTATTGCCACACTGGCCTTCTGGGTTCAAGCGATTGTGTTGCCTACTCCTTCAATGTAGCTGGGTTTGCAGGTGTCCACACAAACACGTCCAGGTACCTTTTTATATTTTTGTAACTCGTACTTCAAATCTATGTGTACTTGATTTCTAAAACACATCCACAATTTCGAAAAATACATACACATATTAAAATGGAACACTGCACTTCTTGCGTGTCATTTTCACGGTGCGGCCACACCGGGATACTGTACGGCCTCCTGATTATAGTGTACGTGATTTCGAATCGAGCACATTGCATGCCTGCCTCAGATTTTGTATTTTGTTCTTTTCTTATGTTTTATATAGGGAGCGTGTTTCGTGGTGTCTTGGCAGGCCCTTGTCGAACCTGTGACTTCACCATCTGTCCTCCTCAGCATTCCAAAGTGCTAGGGTTACAGTGGGGAGCGGCCTAGACCAACCCAAGTTTTGTTTTTGTTTCAGACACCGGGTTTCACCATTTTTTTGGGGCGGGCTCAAACCCACAACCTCGCCTGTTCCACCCTAATTGTTATTCTGATTGCTTGGATGACAGTCTCCTGTGACCCACCGCGTCCAGCCGACCGACTTTATTATTAAAATACAAATCAGGGAGATTGGCCCGGGATTTGTGACTCACACCAGCAATCCTAGCCTTTTGGGAGGCCTAGGAGAGTGGTTCAGCTTAGGTAGCGGGTTCCAGATCAGCCTCCTCATCGAATTAAAAACTTGCCACATTTAAAATAGGGGAAGAAGAAAAAGAAAAAAAAAGAAATCAGGCAGATTAGTGTGCACCACTGAAACGAAACTGGGTGCCTGCGGGACTCCACCCCTAGCCTAGCCTTTCCTTATGACGTACTGTTTCCCGCTTGTCACCCGGGCTGGAGTGCAACGGTGCAATCTTGGCATATTGCCACACAGGCCTTATGGGTTCAAACGATGGTCTTGCCTATGCCTTCAATGTAGCTGGGGTTGCAGGTGTCAACACCACCACGTCAAGCTAACTTCCTATATTTTTGTAAGTCGTACCTCGTCTAATTGTATTTGATTTCTAAAACACAGCCACAATTTCAAGAAATACATATATAGATGAAAATGGAACACTGCACCTCTTGCCTGTTATTTTCATGCAGCGGCCACGCCGGGATTCTGTACGGCTTTCTGATTATAGTGTACCTGATTTCGAAGTGAGCACATTGCATGCCTGCCTCAGATTTTGTATTTTGCTCTTTTCTTATGTTTTATATAAGGAGCGTGTTGCATCATGCCATTGGAGGCCCATGTTGAACCTGTGACTTCACCATCCATCCTCCTCGGCATTCCAAAGTGCTGGGGTTACAGGGGGGAGCTGCCGAGCCTAACCCAAGTTTTGATTTTGTTTCAGAGACCAGATTTCACCATTTTGTTTGGGGCCGGCTCAAACCCACAATCTCACCTGTTTCACCCTAATTGATATTCTGATTGCCTGGATGACAGGCTTTGGTGAGCTACCGCGCCTGGCCGTCCGACATTGTTATTAAAAAACAAATCAGGGAAATTGGGCCAGGCTCTGTGACTGACAACAGCAATCCTAGCCCTTTGGGAGGCCTTGGTGATCGGGTCAACTGAGGTTGTGGGTTCCAGATCAACCTGTGCATTGCACTGAAAACTTGCCACATTTAATATAGGAGAAGAAGAAAAAGAAAAGAAAAGAAATGAGACAGATCAGTGTGCACCACTGAAACGAAATGGGGTGCCTGCGGGATTCCACCCCTAGGCCAGCCTTTTCTTATGACATACTGTTTCCCTCTTGTCACCTGGGCTGGAGTGCAATGGTGCAATCTTGGCTTATTGCCACTCTGGCCTTCTGGGTTTAAACAATTGTCCTGCCAATGCCTTCAATGTAGCTGAGGTTGCAGGTGTCCACACCACCATGTCAATCTAACTTTCTATATTTTTGTAACTTGTACCTCAAGTCCTAAATAACAGCCACAATTTCAAAAAATACATAAGTATATTAAAACGAAACACTGCACTTCTTGCGTGTCATTTTCACGCTGCGGACACCCCGGGATTTTGTACGGCATCCTGATTATAGTGTACATAATTCCGAACCAAGCACACTGAATGCCTGCCTCAGATTTCTTTTTCTGCTCTGTTGTTATGTTTTATATAGGGAGAGTATTGCTTCATGTCGCTGAAGGCCCTGTTGGAACCTGTGACTTCATGATACGTTCTCCTCAGCATTCCAAAGTGCTGGGGTTACAGCGGGGAGGTGCCAAGCCCAACCCAATTTTTGTTTTCATTTCAGACATTGGGTTTCACCATTTTGTTTGAGGCAGGCTCAAGCCCACAACCTCGCTTCTTCCACTCTAATTGGTATTCAGATCAACCGGAGCATCCAATTGAAAACTAGCCACACTTAAAATAGGACAACATAAAAAAAAAGAAAGGGTATCAGACAGAGCAGTATGCACCACTGAAACAAAACGGGGTGTCTCCGGGACTCCACTCCTAACCCAGCATTTTTTCATGACGTACTGTTTCCCTCTTGTCACCCGGGCTGGAGTGCAACGGTTCGATATTGGCTTATTGCCACACTGACCTTCTGGGTTCAAGCGATTGTCCTGCCTATGACTTCAATGTAGCTGGGGTTGCAGGTGTCCACACCACCACGTCCAGCTAACTGTCTATATTTTTGTAACTCATACCTCAAGTCTATGTGTATTTGATTTCTAAAACTCAGCCACAATTTGGAAAAATACATATAGAAATGAAAAAGGAACACTGTACTTCTTGCGTGTCCTTTTCACACTGCGGCCAGCCCGGGATTCCGGATGGCATCCTGATTATTGTGTAAGTGATTCCGAATCAAGAGCACTGCATGCCTGCCTCAGATTTCTTATTTTGCAATGTTCTTATGTTTTACATAGGGAGCATGTTGGGCCGTGTCCTTGTTCAACCCTGTAGAACCTGTGACTTCAGGATCCGTCCTTTTCGGCATTCCAAAGTGCTGGGGTTTCAGGGGTAAGCCACCGAGCCCAACCCAAGTTTTATTTTCGTTTCAGAGACCGGGTTTCACCATTTTGTTTGGGGCGGGCTAAAAGTCAAAAGCAAGACTGTTCCACCCTAATTGGTTTTCAGATTGCCTGGATGAAAGGCTCCCATGAGCCACTGCTCCAGGCCGGCCGACTTTATTATTAAAAAACAAATCAGGGAGACTGGACTGGGCTCTGAGACTCACACCAGCAATCCTAGCCCTTTGGGAGGCCTAGGTCAGCGGGTCAAATGAGGTCGCAAATTCCAGATCAGCCTGCGCATCCCATTGAAATCTTGCCACGCTTAAAATAGAAGAAAAATAAAAAGAAAAGAAAAGAAATCAGACAGATCAGTGTGCACCACTGAAACGAAATGGGGTGGCTGCGGGACTCCACCCCTAGCCCAGCCGTTCCTTATGACTTACTGTTTCCCTCTTGTCACCCGGGCTGGAGTGCAATGGTGTGAACTTGGTTTATAGCGACACTGGCCTTCTGGGTTCAAGGGATTGTCCTGCCTATGCCTTCAATGTAACTGGGGTTGCAGCTGTCCACACCACAATGTCCAGCTAACTTTCTATATTTTTGTTTCTCCTACCTCAAGTCTATGTGTGCTAGATTTCTAAAACTAGCAAGAATTTCAAAAAATACATACATAAATGAAAACGGAACACTGCACTACTTGCCTGTCATTTTCACCCTGAGGCCACCCTGGGATTCCGTAGAATATTCTGATTATAGTGTACGTGATTCCAAACCGAGCACATTCCATGCCTGCCTCAGACATTTTGTTTTACTCTGTTCTTATGTTTTATATAGTGAGCATGTTAGGCTGTGTCATTGTAGGCCCTTGTCGAACCTGTGACTTCACCATCCGTCCTCCTCGGCATTCCAAAGTGCTGGGGTTACAGGGGGAAGCTGCTGATTCCAACCCAAGTTTTATTTTCGTATCAGAGACAGGGTTTCAACATTTTGCTTGGGGCGGGCTCAAACCCACAACCTCACCTGTTCCCCCCTAAATGGTATTCAGATTGCCTGAATGAAAACTCCTGTGAGTCACGGCGCCCATCCAGCCGACTTCATTATTAAGAAACAAATCTGGTAGACAGGGCTGGGTTCTGTGACACCACCAGCAATCCTAGCCCTTTGGGAGGCATAGGTAAGCGGGACAACTGAGGTCGAGGGTTCCAGATCAGCCTGTGCATCCCATTGAAAACTCGCCATGCGTAAAATAGGAGAAAAAGAAAAAGAAAAGAAAAGAAATTAGACAGATCAGTATGCACCACTGAAACAAAACGGGGTGCATGGGGGACTCCACCCCTAGCCCATCGTTTTCTAATTACGTACTGTTTCCCTCTTGTCACCAGGGCGGGAGTGCAACAGTGCAATCTTGGTTTTTTGCCACACCGGCCTTCTGGGTTCAAGCGATTGTCCTGCCTATGCCTTCAATGTAGCTGGGGTTGCAGGTGTCCACACCAGCAATTCCAACTAACTTTCTATATTTTTTTAACCCATACATCAAGTCTACGTGTTTTTGATTGCTAAAACACAGCCACAATTTCGAAAAATACATATATATATGAAAACGGAAAACTGTATTTCTTGCATGTCATTTTCATGCTGTGGTCACACCGGGATTCTGTATGCATCCTGATTATGGTGTACGTGATTCTGAAGCGAGTGCATACCATAAGTGCCTCATATTTCTTATTTTGCTCTTCTTTTATGTTTTATATAGGGAGCGTTTTACATCGTGCCGTTGGAGGCCTGAGTCGAACCTGTGACTTCATGTTTTGTCCTCCTCGGCATTCCAAAGTGCTGCGGTTACAGGGAAGAGCCTCTGAGCCAAACCCAAGTTTTGATTTTGTTTCCAATTCCGGGTTTTGCCATTTTGTTTGGGGCGGGCTCAAACCCACAACCTCACCTGTTCCAACCTAATTGGTATCCAGATTGCCTGGATGACAGGCTCCCGTGAGCCACCGCGCCAGGCCGGCCAACTTTATTATTAAAAAACAAATCAGGGAGACTGTGCCAGGCTCTGTGACTCACAACAGCAATCCTAGCACTTTGGGATTCCTAGGTGAACAGGTCCACTGAGGTCGCGGGTTCCCGATCAGCCTGCACATAGCATTGAAAACTCGCCACATTTAAAATAAAAGAAGAAGAAAAAGAAAATAAATAAATCAGACAGATCAGTGTGCACCAGTGAAACAAAACGGGGTGCCTGTGGAACTCCAGTCCTACCTCAGCCTTACCTTATGATGTACTGTTTCCCTCTTGTCACCCCGGCTGGAGTGCAACAGTGCGATCTTGGCTAATTGCCACACCGGTTTTCTGGTTTCAAGCGATTGTCCTGCCTATCACTTCAATGTAGCTCGTTGCATTTCTCCAAACCACCACGTCCGGCTAACTTTCTATATTTTTGTCACTCGTACCTCAAATCTATGTGTATTTGATTTCTAAAACACAGCTACAATTTCAAAAAATACATATATAAATGAAAACGGAACACTGCACTTCTTGCGTGTCACTTTCACAGTGAGTCCACCCTGGGATTCCGTAGGGCATGTGGATTATAGTGGATGTGATTCCGAAGTGAGCAGATTGCATGCCTGCCTCAGATTTCGTATTTTGCTCTTTTCTTATGTTTTATACTAGGAGTGTGTTCCGTTGTGTCTTTGGAGGCCCTTGTCGAACCTGTGACTTCACGATCCATACTCTTCAGCATTCAAAAGTGCTGGGTTTAAAAAGGGGAGACGCCGAGCCCAACCCAAGTTTTGTTTTTGTTTCAGAGACCAGGTTTCACCATTTTTTTGGGGCGGGCTCAAACCCACAACCTCCCCTCTTCCACCCTAATTGATATTCTGATTGCCTGTATGACAGGCTGCCGTGAGCCACCACTCCCAGCCGGCCGAATTTATTATTAAAAAACAAATCAGGAAAATTGGGAAGCCTCTGTGACTCACAAAACAATCCTAGCCCTTTGGGAGGCGTATGTGAGCGGGTCAGCTGAGGTCGCGGGTTCCAGATCAGCCTGCGCTTCGCATTGAAAACTCGCCACATTTAAAATAGGAGAAGAAGAAAAAGAAAAGAAAAGAAATCAGACAAACAGTGTGCACCACTGAAACGAAACGAGGTGCCTGTGGGACTCCACCGATAGCCCAGCCTTTCCTTATGATGTACTATTTCCCTCTTGTCACCCGGGCTGGAGAGCAACGGTGCGATCTTGGCTTATTGCCACACGTTTCTTCTGGGCTCAAACGATTGTCCTTCCTATGGCTTCAATGTAGCTGGGGTTGCAGGTGTCCACACCCCCACCTCAAGCTAACTTTCTATATTTTTGTAACTTGTACCTCAAGTCCTAAAACACAGCCACAATTTTGAAAAATACATATATCAATTAATACGAAACAGTGAACTTCTTACGTGTCATTTTCATGCTGCGGCCACCTTGGGATTTTGTAGGGCATCCTGATTATAGTGTACTGGATTCCGAGGCGATTGCATTCCATGCCTGCCTCAGATTTCTTATTTTGCTGTGTTTTTATGTTTTATATAGAAAGCGTGCTGTGTCATGCCATTGGCAAACTGTGTTGAAACTGTGACTTCACGATCCATCCTCCTCAGGATTCCAAAGTGCTGGGGTTACAGGGGGGAGCCGCCGAGCCCAACTTAAGTTTTGTTTTCTTTTCAGAGTCCGAGTTTCACCAATGTGTTTGTGGCTGGCTCAAACCCACCACCTCACCTGTTCCACCCTAATTGCTATTCAGATTGCCTGGATCAAAGGCTCCAGTGAGCCACAGGGCCCGGCCGGCTTACTTTATATTTAAAAAACAAATCAGGGGGACTGAGCCGGGCTCTGTGAATCACAACAGCCACCATAGCCCTTTGGTAGGCCTAGGTGCGCGGGTCAACTGAGATCGCGGGTTCCAGATCAGGCTGCACATCCCGCTGAAAACTCACCACATTTAAAATAGGAGAAGAAGAAAAAGAAAAGAAAACAAATCAGACAGATCAGTTTGCACCACCTAGAGGAAACGAGGTGCCTGCGGGACTACACCACTTGCCCAGCCTTACTTTATGACGTACAGTTTCCCTCTTGTCACCCAGCCTGAAGTGCAACAGTGTGATTTTGGCTTTTTGTCACACTTGCCTCCTGGGTTTAAGCAATTGTCCTGCCAATGCCTTCAATGTAGCTGGTGTTGAAGTTGTCCATGCCGCCACGTCCAGCTAACTTTCTATATTTTTTCTAACTCGTACCTCAAATCTATGTGTACTTCATTCCTAAAGCACAGCCACAATAACAAGATATACATAAGTAAATAAATAATGGAACGCAGCTCCTTTATGCGTGTCTTGTTGGTCCTGCGGCCACCCTGACATTGCTTGACAGTCTCGATTTTAGTGGAGGTGGTGCCGAAGGTTGTGCATGCCATGCCAGCATCAGATTTCTTATTTTGCTGTTTTTATGTTTCATATAGGGAGCGGGTTGCGTTGTGTAGTTGGAGGCACGTCTCGAAACAGTGACTTCATGATCCGTCCGTCTCGAAATTCCAAAGTGCTCTAATAATATGGGTGAGCTGCCGAGCCCAACCCATGTTTGTTTTCCTTTTACAGACCGGGTTTCACCATTTTGTTTGGGGAGGCATCTAACCAGCAACATCGACTTATCCACCCTAATTGGTATTCAGAGCGCTAGGATGAAAGCCTCTTATGAGCCAACCCGCCAGGCCGACTGAATTTCTTATTAAAAAAGAAATCAGGGAGACTGGGCAAGGCTCCGTGACTCACACCAGCATTCCTAGCCTTTTAAGAGGCCTAGGTGAGTGGGTAAACTGAGGTCGCGGGTTCCAGATCAGCCTGCACATCCTGGTGAAAACTCACCACACTTAAAATAGGAGAAGAAAAAGAAAAGAAAAGAAATCAGACAGACCAGTGTGCACCACTAAAAGGAAACAAAGAGCCTACAAGAATTTACCCCTCGCCCAGCCTTTCTTTATGACGTACATTTTTCCTCTTGTCACCTGGGCTGGAGTGCCACAGTGCGAACTTGGCTTATTGCCACACCCACCTCCTGGGTTCAAGCGAATTTCCTGCCAATGCCTTCAATGTAGCTGGGGTTGCAGGTGTCCATGCCACCACGTCCAGCTAACTTTCTATTTCTTTCTACCTCGTACTTCAAATCTATGTGTATTTGATTCCTAAAACACAGCCACTATAACAAGAAATACATAAGCATATAAATAAAAACAAAATGAAGCATTTTTTTGCGTGTCTTCTTTGGCTGTGGCCACCCCGGCCTTGTGTGCCCGTTCCGATTTTAGTGGAGGTGGTGACAAAGGTAGCGCATGCCATGCCAGCATCAGATTTGTTATTTTACTCTGTTTTTATATTTCATATAGGGAGTGGGTTGTGTTGAATGGTTGGAGGCCCGTCTCGAAACAGTGACTTCATGATCTGTCCGCCTAGGAATTTCAAAGTGCTGTAATTACAGGGGTGAGCCCCTGAGCCCCACCCAAGTATTGTTTTTGTTTCACAGACCGGGTTTTACCATTTTTTTGGGGGTGGGATCTAACCAGCAACATCGAGTGATCCACCCTAGTTGGTATTCAGAGTGCCTGGATGAAAGGCTCCCTTGAGCCACCACGCCAGGTTGGCCAAATTTGTTATTTAAAAATAAATCAGGGAGACTGGACCAAGCTCTGTGACTCACACCAGCATTTCTAGCCTTTTGGGAGGCCTATGTGAGCGTGTAAACTGAGGTCCAGGGTTCCAGATCAGCCTGCGCATTCTGGTAAAAACTCTCCACACTTAAAATAGAAGAAGAAGAAAAAGAAAAGAAAAGAAATCAGAAAGATCTGTGTGCACCACTGAAGGAAAACGAGGAGCCTACGGGACTTTACTTCTCGCCCAGACTTTCCTTATGACGTACAGTTCCCCTCTTGTCACCGAGGCTGGAGTGACAAAGTGCAATCTTGGCTTATTGCCACTGCCGTCACCTGGGTTGAAGTGATTGTACTGCCAATGCCTTCAATGTAGCTGGTGTTGCAGGTGTCCATGCCGCCACGTCCAGCTAACTTCTATATTTTTTCTAACTCTTACTTCAAATCTATGTGTATTTCATTCCTAAAGCAGAGCCAAAATAACAAGAAATACGTAAGTAAATAAATAAGAATGAAACACAGCTCCTTTGTTCATGTCGTGTTGGCACTGCGGGCACCCCGGCCTTGAGTGCCCATCCCAATTTTAGTGGAGGTGGTGCCGAACGTAGTGCATGCCATGCCAGCATCAGATTTCTTATGTTGCTCTGTTTTTATGTTTCATACAGGGAGCGGGTTGGGTTGTGTCGTTGGAAGCCCGTCTCATAAGACTGACTTCACGATCTGTCTGCCTCGGAATTCCAAAGTGCTGTAATTACAGGGGCGAGCCCTCGAGCACAACCCAAGTTTTGTTTTCGTTTCACAGACCGGGCTTTACCATTTTATTTGCGGCGGGACCTAATCAGCAACATCGACTGATCCACCCTAATTGGTATTCAGAGTGCCTGGATAAAAGGCTCCTGTGAGCCACCACGCCAGGACGGCAGAATTTATTAATGAAAAAGAAATCAGGGAGTCTGGGCCGAGCTCTATGACTCACACCAGCATTCCTAGCCTTTTGGGAGGCCTAGGTGAGCCGGTAAACTGAGGTTGAGGGTTCCAGATCAGCCTGCGTATCCCGGTGAACACTCACCACACTTAAAATAGGAGACGAAGAAAAATAAAAGAAAAGAAATCAGACAGATCAGTGTGCACCACTGAAAGGAAACGAGGAACCTACTGAACTTTACCCCTCGCCCAGTCTTTCTTTATGACATACATTTTCCCTCTTGTCAGCCGGACTGGAATGCCACAGTGCGATCTTGGCTTATTGCCACACCCGGCTCCTGGATTCCAGCGATTGTCCTGCCAATGTCTTCAATGTAGCTGGTGTTGCAGTTGTCCATGCTGCCACGTCCAGCTAACTTTCTATATTTTTTCTAACTCGTACCTCAAATCTATGTGTATTTTATTCCTAAAGCACAGCCACAATAACAAGAAATATATAAGTAAATAAATAAGAACAGAACGCAGTTCCTTTGTACGTGTCTCATTGGCCCTGCGGCCACCCCGGCCTTGCATGCCCACCCGATTTTAGTGGAGGTGATGCCGAACGTAGTGCATGCCATGCCAACATCAGACTTCCTATTTTGCTCTTTTGATATGTCTCATATGGGGAGCGGGTTGCGTTGTGTTGTTGGAGGCCCGTCAAGAAACAGTGACTTCACGATCCGTCCGCCTCAGAATTCCAAAGTGCTGGAATTACAAGGATGAGCCCCCAAGCCCAACCCAAGTTTTGTTTTCGTTTCACAGGCTGGGTTTTACCATTTTGTTTGTGGTGGGATTTAACCAGTAACAGCGACTGATTTGCCCTAATTGGTATTCAGAGTGCCTGGATGAAAGGCTCCCGTGAGCCACCTCAAAAGTTCAGCCGAATTTATTAATAAAAAAGAAATCAGGGAGACTGGGCCGGGCTCTCTGACTAATACCAGCATTTCTAGCCCTTTGGGAGGCCTAGGTGAGCGGGTAAACTGAGGTCGAGGGTTCCAGATCAGCCTGCGTATCCCCGTGAAAACAAGCCACACTTAAAATAGGAGAAGAAGAAAAATAAAATAAAACAAATCAGACAGACCAGTGTGCACCACTGAGAGAAAACGAGGTGCGTGCAGGACTCCAGAACTCGGCCAGGCTTTCTTTAAAACAAACAGTTTCCCTCTTGTCACCCGGGCTGGGGTGCCACAGTGCAATCTTGTCTTATTGTCAGACCTGCCTCCTGGGTTCAAGCGATTTTCCTGCCAATGCGTTCAATGTAGCTGGGGTTGCAGGTGTCCCCACGGCCACGTCCAGCTAACTTTCTATTTTTTTCTACCTCGTACTTCAAAACTATGTGTATTTGATTCCTAAAATACAGCCACTATAACAAGAAATACATAAGTATATAAATAAAAACAAAATGCAACATGTTTTTTCGTGTCTTCTTTGTGCTTCAGCCACCCCGGCCGAACGTGCCCGTCCCGATTTTAGCATAGGTGGTTCCGAAAATATCACATGTCATGCCGGCATCAGATTTCTTATTTTGCTCTCTTTTGATGTTTCATAGTGGGAGCGGGTTGCCTTGTGTCATTGGAGGTCGGTCTCAAAACTGTGAACTCAGGATCCATCCGTCTCGAAATTCCAAAGTGCTGGAATTACAGGGGTGAGCCTCCGAGCCCAACCAAAGTTTTGTTTTTGTTTCACAGACCGGGTTTCACCATTTTGTTTCAGGCGGGTTTTAACCAGCAACATCGAGTGATCTGCCCTAATTGGTATTCAGAGTGCCTGGATGAAAGGCTCCCTTGAGCCACCATGCCCAGCCGGCCGACTTTATTATTAAAAAACAAATCAGGGAGACCGGGCCGGACTCTGTGACTCACACAAATAATCCTAGCCCTTTGGGGGGCCTAGGTGAGCGGGTCAACTGAGGTCGACGGCTCCAGATCAGCCTGTGCATACCAGTGAAATCTCACCACACTTGAAAGAGGAGAAGAGGAAAAAGAAAAGAAAAGAAATCAGACAGATCAGTGTGCACCACTGAAACGAAAGGAGTTGCCTGAGGGTCTCCACTCCTCGCCCAGCCTTTCTTTATGACGTACAGTTTTTCTCTTGTCACCCGGGCTGGAGTGCAACAGGGCGATCTTGGCTTATTGTCACACCCGCATTCAAAGTTCAAGCGATTTTCCTGCCAATGCCTTCAATGTAGCTCCGGTTGCAGGTATCCACACCACCAGGTCCAGCTAACTTTCTATATTTTTCTACCTCGTACCTCAAATCTATGTGTATTTGATTCCTACAACACAGCCCCAATAACAAGAAATACATAAGTAAATTTAAAAAAAAATGCAGCAGCTTTTTTTCGTGTCATTTTGAAGCTGCTTCTTTCCCGGCCTTACCTGCACCTCCCAATTTTAGTGTAGGTTCTGCTGAAGCAAGCACATGCCATTCCAGAGTCATATTTGTTATTTTGATCTGTTTTTATGTTTCGTATAGGGAGCGAGTTTTGTTGTGTTGTTAGAGAATCGTCTCGAAACTGTGACCTCACGATCCTTCCACCTCAGAATTCCAAAGGGCTGGGAATACAGAGGGGAGCCGCCGAGCCCAACCCATGTTTTGTTTTTATTTCACAGACCAGGTTTCAACATTTTGTTTGGGGAGGGGTATAACCCACAACCTCACCTGTTCCACCCTAATTGGTATTCACAGCGCCCCGAGGAAAGGCTCCTGTGAGCCACCACACCCGGCCGGCAGACTTTATTATTAAAAAAATATCAGGGAGACTGGGCAGGGCTCTCTGACTCACACCATCAATCCTAGCCCTTTGGGAGGCCTATATGTACTGGTCCACTGAGGTCACGGGTTCCAGATCAGCCTGCACATCCTGGTGAAAACTCACCACACTTAAAATAGAAGAAGACTAAAAGAAAAGGAAAGAAATCAGACAGATCCGTGCTCACCACTGAAATGAAATGGGTGCCTGCGGGACTCCACCTTTAGCCCAGTCATTCCTTATGATGTACTGTTTCCCTTTTGTCAGGCGGGCTGGGGTGCAACAGTGCAATCTTGGCTTATTGCCACACTGGCCTTCTGGATTCAAGCAATTTTTCTGCCTATGCCTTCAATGTAGCTGGGGTTGCAGGTGTGCGCACCAGCATGTCCAGCTAACTTTCTATATTTTTGTAACTCGTACTTCAAGTCTATGTGTATTTGATTCCTAAAACACAGCGACAATTTCGAAAAATACATATATAAATGAAAACAGAACACTGCACTTCTTGCCTGTCATTTTCACGCTTCGGCCACCATGGGTTTCTGAAGGGCATCCTGATTATAGTGTACGTGATTCCAAAGCGAGAGCATTCCATGCCTGCCTCAGATTTCTTATTTTGCTCTGTTTTTATGTTTTATATAGGGAGCGTGTTGTGTCGTGTTGTAGGAGGCCTGTGTCGAACCTCTGAATTCACAATCCGTCCTCCTCATCATTCCAAAATGCAGGCGATACAGGGGGGAGCCGCCAAGCCCAACCCAAGTTTTATTTTCATTTCAGAGACCGGGTTTCACCATTTTGTTTGGGGCGGGCTCAAACCCACAACCTCGCTTGTTCCACCCTAATTGGTATTCAGATTGCCGGGATGAAAGGCTCCTGTGAGCCACCGAGACTGACCGGCCGACTTTATTATTAAAAATCAAATCAGGGAGACTGGGCAGGACTCTGTGACTCACACCAACAATCCTAGCCCTTTTGGAGGCCTAGGTAAGCCGGTCAACTGAGGTCGGTGGATTCAGATCAGCCTGCACATACCGGTGAAATCTCGCCACTCTTAAAAGAGGAGAATAGGAAAAAAAAATGAAAAGAAATCAGAGAGATAGGTGTGCACCACTGAAACTAAACGAGTTGCCTGAGGGTCTCCACCCCTCGCCCCACCATTCTTTATGACGTACAAGTTTCCTCTTGTCACCCGGGCTGGAGGGCAACAGGGCGATCTTAGCGTATTGTCACACCCACATCCTGGGTTCAAGCCATTGTCCTGCCAACGCCTTCAATGTAGCTGGGGTTACAGGTGTCCACACCACCACGTCCAGCTAAATTTCTATATTTTTCTACCTCATACCTCAAATCTATGTGTATTTGATTCCTACAACACAGCCACAATAACAAGAAATACAAAAGTAAATAAATACAAATTGAATGCAGCACCTTTTTTTGTGTCATTTTGACACTGCGGCCTCCTAAGTCTTATGTCTGCCTCCCGATTTTAGTGTAGGTTCTGCCTAAGCAAGCGCATGCCATTCCAGACTAGCATTTCTTATTTTGATCTGTTTTTATGTTTCGTATAGGGAGCGGGTTTCGTTGTGTCATTAGAGAACCATCTCGAAACTGTGACCTCACGATGAGTTCACCTCAGAATTCCAAAGTGCTGGGAATAAAGGGGGGAGCCGCCGAGCCCAACCCAAGTTTCATTTTTGTTTCAGAGACCGGGTTTCACCATTCTGTTTGGGGCAGGCTATAACCCACACCCTCGCCTGTTCCACCCAAATTGGTATTCACAGCACCCCGATGAAAGGCTCCTGTGAGCCACCGTGCCCGGCCGGCCAACTTTATTATTAAAAAAGAAATCATGGAGATGGGGCCAGGCTCTGTGACACACACCAGCAAACCTTGCCCTTTGGGAGTCCTAGGTAATTGGGTCAACTGAGGTGGGATTTCCAGATCAGCCTACACATCCTGTTGAAAACTCACCACACTTAAAATAGAAGAAGAAAAAGAAAAGAAAAGAAATCAGACAGATCAGTGTGCACCACTCTAATAAAACGGGGTGCCTGCGGGACTCCACCTATATCCCAGCCTTACCTAATGACGTACTGTTTCCCTCCTGTCACCCTGGTTGGAGTGCAAAAGTGTGATCTTGGCTTATTGCCACACCGGCCTTCTGGGTTAAAGGGATTGTCCTGACTATGCTTTGAATATACCTGGGGTTGCAGCTGTCCACACCACCACGTCCAGCTAACTATCTATATTTTTGTAACTCGTACCTCAAGTCAATGTGTATTTGATTTCTAAAACTCAGCCACAATTTCGAAAAATAAGTTTATAAATGAAAACGGGACACTGCACTTCTTGTGTGTCCTTTTCACACTGTGCCCCCCCCGGGATGCCAAACACTATTGTGATTATAGTGTACGTGATTCCGAAGCGAGCTCATTGCATGCCTGCCTCAGATTTCTTATTTTGCTCTGTACTTATGTTTTATATTGGGAGTGTGTTACCTCGTGTCTTTGGAGGCCCTTGTCGAACCTGGGACTTCAGGGTCCATCATCCTCGGCATTCCAAAGTACTGGGTTTAAAGGGGGGAGCCGCCAAGACCAACTCAAGTTATGTTTTCGTTTCAGAGACCGGGTTTCACCATTTTGTTAGGGGCGGTCTCAAACCCACCACCTCGCCTGTTACACCCTAATTGGTATTCAGATTGCTTGGATGAATGGCTCCTGTGAGACACCGCGCCCGACCGGCAGGCTTTATTATTAAAAAACAAATCAGGGAGACTGTGCCAGGCTCTGTGACTCACACCAGCAATCCTAGCCCTTTGGGAGGCCTAGGTGAGCGGGTCAACTCCGGTCGCGGTTTCCAGATCAGACTGCACATCCAGGTAA
Source organism: Leontopithecus rosalia (assembly GCA_028533165.1). Classification (NCBI taxonomy): domain Eukaryota; kingdom Metazoa; phylum Chordata; class Mammalia; order Primates; family Cebidae; genus Leontopithecus; species Leontopithecus rosalia. The sequence goes on from CM052662.1 coordinate 637,910, forward strand.
AAAAATCTCCACACATAAAATAGGAGAAGAAGAAAGAGAAAAGAAAAGAAATCAGACAGATTAGTGTGCACCACTGAAACGAAACGAGGTGCCTGCGGGACTCCACCCCTTGCCCAGTCTTTCTTGATGATATACAGTTTCCCTCTTGTCACCCGGGCTGTAGTGCAAGGGTGCCATCTTTGCTTATTGCCACACCCTTCTCCTAAGTTCAAGCCATTGTCCTGCCAATGCCTTCAATATAGCTGGTGTAGGTGTCCATGCTGCCACGTCCAGCTAAATTTCTATATATTTTTTAACTTGTACCTCAAATCTATGTGTATTTGATTTATAAAACACAGCCACAATAACAAGAAATACATAAGTAAATAAATAAAAACGGAATGCAGCACCATTTTAGGTGTCGGGTTGGTGCTACGGCCACCCCGGTCTTGCATGCCTGTCCCGATTTTTGTGCAGGTGGTGTCGAAGGTAGCACATGCCATGCCAGCATCAGATTTCTTATTTTGCTCTCTTTTTATGTTTCATATAGGGAGCGGGTTGTGTTGTGTTGTTGGAGGCCAGCATTGAAACTGTGACCTCACAATCCTTTCGAATCGGAATTCCAAAGTGCTGGAATTAAAGGGGTGAGCCGCCGAGCCCAAGCCAAGTTTTGTTTTCGTTTCACCGACCGGGTTTCACCATTTTGTTTGGGGCAAGATCTAACCAGCAACAGAGAGTTATCTGCCCTAATTGGTATTCAGAGCACCTGGATGAAAGGCTCCCATGAGCCACCATGCCAGGCTGGCAGAATTTATTATTAAACAATAAATCAGGGAGACTGGGCCGGGCTCTGTGACTCACACCAGCAATCCTAGCCCTTTGGAAGTCCTAGGTGATCGGGTCAACCGAGGTGGCAGTTCCAAATTAGCTTGCACATCCCGGTAAATACTAGCAACACTTAAAATAGGAGAAGAAGAAAAGGAAAAGAAATCAGACTGATCAGTATGCACCACTGAAATGAAACGAGGTGCCTAAAGGACTCCACCCCTCGCCCAACCTTTCTTTACGACATACAGTTTCCCTCTTGTCACCCAAACTGGAGTGCAACAGCACGATCCTGGCTTATTGCCACACCTGCCTCCTGGGTTCAAGCGATTGTCCTGCCAATGCCTTCAATATAGCTGGGGTTGCAGGTGTCCACACCACCATGTCCAGCTAACTTTTTATTTTTTTCTACCTCGTACCTCAAATCTGTGTGTATTTGATTCCTAGAGCACAGACACAAAAACAAGTAATACATAAGTAAATAAATGAAAACGAAATGCAGCACCTCTTTCTGTGTCTTTTTGTCCCTGCGGCCACATCGGCCTTCCGTACCCGTCCCGATGTTAGTGTAGGTGCTACCAAAGTTGGTGAATCCCATGCCAGCCTCAGATTTCTTACTTTGCTCTGTTTCTATGTTTCATATAGGGAGCGGGTGGCCTTGTGTCGTTGAATGCCTGTCTGGAAATTGTGATCTCCCAATCTGTCCACCACCAAATTCCAAAGTACTGGGATTGCAGGGGTGAGCCACCGAGCCCGAACCAAGTTTTGTTTGTGTTTCACAGACCGGGTTTTACCATTTTGTTTGGGGCGGGCTTTAACCCACAAAATCGCCGGTTCCACCCTACTTGCTATTTAAAGTGCCCAACGAAAAGGCTCCTGACTGGCCGACTTTAATATTAATAAAAAATTATGAAGACTGGGCCGGGCTCTGTGACTCACACCAGAAATCCTAGCACGTTGGGAGGCCTACGTGAGTGGGTCAACTGAGGTCGTGGGTTCCAGATCAGCCTGCGCATCACGGTGAAAACTCGCCACACTTAAAAGAGGAGAAGAAGAAAAAGAAAAGAAAAGAAATCAGAACGATCAGTGTGCACCACTGAAATGAAACGAGGTGCCTGCTGTACTCCACACCTCGCCCTGCCTTTCTTTATGATGTACAGTTTCCCTCTTGTCATTCGCACTGGAGTGCAACAGTGGGATCATGGCTTATTGCTACACCCACCTCCTGGATTCAAGCGATTGTACTGCCAATGCCTTCAATGTAGCTGGGTTTGCAGGTGTCCACGCCGCCATATCCAGCTAATTTTCTATATTTCTTCTTTCTCCTACCTCAAATCTATATGCATTTGATTGCTAAAACACAGCCACAAAAACAAGAAATACATAAGTAAATAAATAAAAATGAAACGCAGCACCTTGTTGCCTGTCGTTGGTGCTATGGCGTCCCCGGCCTTCTGTGCCCTTCCCAATTTTAGTTGAGGCGGTGCTGAAGGTAGCACATGCCATGCCAGCATCAGATTTTATATTTTGCTCTGTTTTTATGTTTCATATACGGAGCGAGTTTTGTTGTGTCGTTGGAGTCCTGTCTCCAAACTGTGACCTCACGATCTGTCCGTCTAGGAATTCCAAAGTGCTGGAATTACAGGGGTGAACATCTGAGCCCAAATCAGGTATTGCTTTTCTTTCACAGACTGGGTTTCACCAATTTGTTTGGGGCGGGGTATAACCCACAAAGTCGCCTGTTCCACCCTACTTGGTATTTAAAGCGACCAAATGAAAGGCTCCCCTTAGACACCGCGCCTGGCTGGCAGAGTTTATTATTAAAAAAGAAATCAGGGAGACTGGGCCAGGCTCTGTGACTCACAACAGCAATTCTAGCCCTTTGGTAGGCCTAGGTGAGTGGGTCAACTGAGGTCGCGGGTTCCAGTTCAGCCTGCACATCCCATTGAAAACTCGCCAAAATTAAAATAGGAGAAAAAGAAAAAGAAAAGAAAAGAAATCAGACAGATTAGTGTGAACCACTTAAACCAAACGGGGTGCCTGCGGGACCCCACCTCTAACCCAGCCTTTCCATATGACGTACGGTTTTCCTCTTGTCACCCAGGCTGGAGTGCATTGGTGCCATTCTGGCTTATTGCCACACCAGCCTTCTGGGTTCAAGCAATTGTCCTGCCTATGCCTTGAATGTAGCTGGAGTTGCAGGTGTCCACACCATCACGTCCAGCTAAATTTCTATATTTTTGTAACTCATACCTCAAGACTATGTGTATTTGATTTCTGAAACTCAGCCACAATCTCGACAAATACTTATATAAATGAAAATGGAACAGAGCACTTTTTGCGTTACATTTTCAAGCTGTGACCAACCCGGGATTCCGTATGGCATACTGATTATAGTGTACGTGATTCTGAAGCGAGTGCATTCCATGCCTGCCTCAGATTTCTTATGTTGCTCTGTTTTTATTTTTTATATAGCGAGTGTGCTTCGTCATGTCGTTGGAGGCCCTTGTCGAACCTGTGACTTCACGATCCATCCTCCTCAGCATTCCAAAGTTCTGGGGTTACAGGGGGAAGCCGCCGAGCCCAACCCAAGTTTTGTTTTTGTTTCAGAGATCGGGTTTCACCATTTTGTTTGGGGCGGGATCAAACCTACAACCTCACCTGATCCACCCTTATTGGTATTCAGATTGCCTGGTTGAAAGGCTCCCGTCAGCCACCGTGCCCAGCCCGAAGACTATTATTAGAAAACGAATCAGGGAGACTGGGCCAGTTTCTGTAACTAACACCAGCAATCCTAGCCCTTTGGGAGGCCTAGGTGAGCAGGTCAACTGAGGTCTTGGGTTCCAGATCACCCTGCACATCCCATTGAAACCTCGTCGCACTTAAAATAGGAGAAAAAGAAAAAGAAAAGAAAAGAAATCAAACAGATCAGTGTGCACCACTGAAACGAAACAGGATGCCTGCAAAACTCCACCCCTCACCCAGCCTTTCTTTACCATGTACAGTTTCCCTCTTGTCACCCGGGCTGGTGTGCAACAGTGCCTTCTTGGCTTATTGACACACCCGCCTGGTGGGTTCAAGAGATTGTCCTGCCAATGCCTTCAATATAGCTTGGGTGGCAGGTGTCCACACAGCCACGTCCAGCTAAATTTCTATATTTCTGTAACTCGTACCTCAATTCTATGTGTATTTGATTTCTAAAACTCAGCCACAATTTCGAAAAATACATATATAAATGAAAACGGAACACTGCACTTCTTGGGTGACATTTTCACGCTGTGACCACACCGGGATTCCATATGGCATCCTGATTATAGCGTACGTGATTATGAAGCGAGCGCATTCCATGTCTGCCTCAGATTTCTTATTTTGCTCTGTTTTTTTTTTGTATAGGTAGCTTGTTTCCTCGTGTCGTTGGAGGCCCTTGTCGAACCTGTGACTTCACAATCTGACCTCCTCAGAATTCCAAAGTGCTGGGGTTACAGGGGGAAGCCACCGAGTGCAACCCAAGTTTTGTTTTCATTTCAGAGACCGGGTTTCATCATTTTTTGGGGGCCGGGCTCAAACCCACAACCTCGCCTGTTCCACCCTAATTGGTATTCAGATTTCCTGTATGAAGGGCTTCTATGAGCCACCACGCCAGGCCGGCCGACTTTATTATTAAAAACCAAATCAAGGAAACTGGGTCTGGCTGTGTGACTCATACCAGCAATCCTAGCCATTTTGGAGGCCTAGGTGACAGGGTCAACTGTGGTCGCGGATTCCAGATCAGCCTGTGCATCCCGGTGAAAACTCGCCACCCTTAAAATAGGAGAAACAGAAAAAAAAGAAAAACAATAAGAAGGACCAGAGTGCATCACTGAAATAAAACGGGGTGCCTGCGGGACTCCAACCCTAGCCCAGCCTTTCCTTATGTTTCCCTCTTATCACTTGGGCTGGAGTGCAACAGTTCGATCCTGGCTTATGGCCACAGCAGCCTTCTGGGTTCAAGCGATTGTCCTGCCCATGCTTCCAATGTAACTGGGGTTGCAGGTGTCCACACCACCAGGTCCAGCTAACTTTCTATATTTTTGTAACTCGAACCTCAAGTCTATGTGTGTTTGATTTCTAAAACACAGCCACAATTTCGAAAAATACAAATATAAATAAATTTATATTTATATAAATTTAAATAAAATTTTATTTAAAATATAAATAAATATATTATTTAAAATTTATTTAAAATATAAATAAATATAAATAAATACAAATATAAATATAAATAAAAACGGCACACTGCACTTCTTGCATGTCATTTTCACGCTACGACCACCCCGGGTTCCGTATGGCATCCTGATTATAGTGTACGTGATTGCGAAGCAAGCGCATTCCATGCCTGCCTGAGATATCTTATTTTGCTTTGTATTTGTTTCATATAGGGTGCGTGTTGCGTTGGGACATTGGAGGCCTGTGTCTAACCTTTAACTTCACGATCCGTCCTCCTCGGCATTCCAAAGTGCTGCGGTTACAGGGAAGAGCTTCTGAGCCCACCCCAAGTTTTGTTTTCGTTTCAGAGACCGGGTTACACCATTTTGTTTGGGGCGGGTTTAAACCCACAACCCCGCCTGTTCCACCATAAGGTATTCAGATTGCCACGATGAAAGGCTCACGTGAGCCTCCTCACCCGACCGGCCGACTATATTATTAAAAAACAAATCAGGGATACTTGGCAGGGTTTTGAGACACACACCAGCCATCCTATCCCTTTCAGAGTCCTAGGTGAGCTGGTCAACTGAGGTTGCGGGTTGCAGCTCAGCCTGCACTTCCCGGTGAAAACTCGCCACACTTAAAATAGGAGAAACGGAAAAAGAAAAGAAAAGAAATCAGACAGATCAGTGTGCACCACTGAAACAAAACGGGGTGCCTGCGGGACTCCACCCCTAGCCCAGCTTTTTCTTATGACGTACTGTTTCCCTCTTGTCACCAGAGCTGGAGTGCAATGGTGAGATATTGGCTTATTGCCACAGCGGCCTTATGGGTTTAACCTATTGTCCTGCCTATAGCTTTAATGTAGCTGGGGTTGTAAGTGTCTACACCACCACGTCCAGCTAACTTTCTATATTTTTGTAACTCGTACCTCAAGTCTATGTGTATTTGATTTCTAAAACACAGCCAAAATTTCAAAAAATACATATATAAATGAAAACGGAACACTGCACTTCTTGTGTGTCATTTTCACTCTGCGGCCACCCCGGGATTCTGTATGGCATCCTGATTATATTGTATGTGATTCCAAAGTGAGCGCATTGCATGACTGCCTAAGATTTGGTATTTTGCTCTGTTCTTATGTTTTATATAGGGAGCGTGTTGGGTTGTGTCATTGGAGGCACTTGTCGAAACTGTGACTTCATGATCCGTCCTCCTCGGCATTCCAAAGTGCTGGGTTTACAGGGGGGAGTCGCTGAGAAAAACCAAAGTTTTGTTTTCATTTCAGAGACCGGATTTTTGCATTTTGTTTGAAGCAGGCTCAAACCCAAAACCTTGCCTGTTACACCCTAACTGGTATTAAGATTGCCTGGATGAAAGGCTCCCTAGAGCCACCGCGCCCAGCTGGCCAATTTTAATATTAAAAAACAAATCAGAAAGACTTCGCTGAGCTCTGTGACTCACACCAGCAATCCAAACCCTTTGGGAGACCTAGGTGAGCAGGTCAACTGAGGTCACGGGTTCCAGATCTGCCTGCGCATCCCACTGAAAACTCGGCACACTTAAAATAGGAGAAACAGAAAAAGAAAAGAATAGAAATCAGACAGATCAGAGTGCCCCACTGAAACAAAACGGGGTGCCTGCATGACTCCACCCCTAGCCCAGCCTTTTCTTATGACGTACTGTTTCCCTCATTTCACCCGGGCTGGAATGCAATGGTGCGATCTTAGCTTATTGCCACACCGGCCTTCTGGATTCAAGCGATTGTCCTGCCTATGCCTTCAATGTAGCTGTGGTTGCAGCTATCTACACCACCACGTCCAGCTGACTATCTATATTTTTGTAGCTCGTACCTCAAGCCTGTGTGTATTTGATTTCTAAAACACAGAGACAATTTCAAAAAATAAATATGTAAATGAAAACGGGACACTGCACTTCTTGCCTGTCCTTTTCATGCTGCGGCCCCCCCTGGATTTCGTAAGGCATCCTGATTATAGTGTACGTGATTCCGAAGCGAGTGCATTGCATGCCTGCCTCAGATTTCTTATTTTGCTCTGTACTTATGTTTTATATTGGGAGCCTGTTGCCTTGTGTCGTTGGAGGCCCTTGACGAACCTGTGACTTCACAATCTGTCCTCCTTGGCGTTCCAAAGTGCTGGGGTTACTGTGGGGAGCCGCCGAGAGCAACCCAAGTTTTGTTTTCATTTAAGAGACTGGGTTTCACCATTTTGTTTGGGGCGGGCTCAAAACCACAACCTCGTCTGTTCCACCCTAATTGGTATTCAATTTGCCTGGATGAAAGTCTGCCGTGAGCCACCCTGGCAGGCTGGCCGACTTTATTATTAAAAAACAAATCAAGGAGACTGGGCCAGGCTCTGTGACTCACACAAGCAATCCTAGCCATTTAGGAGGCCTAGGAGAATGGTTCAACTGAAGCTGCGGGTTCCAGATCAGCCTGCACATTCCTTCGAAATCTTGCCACACTTAAAATAGGAGAAAAGGAAAAAGAAAACAAAAGGAATCAGACAGATCAGTGTGCACGACTGAAACAAAAAGCGGTTTTTCTGCGGGACTCCACCATTAGCCCAGCCTTTCCTTATGATGCACTGTTTTCCTCTTTTTACCCAGGCTGCAGTGCAATGGTGCAATCTTGGCCTATTGCCACACCAGCCTTCTGGGTTCAATCGATAGTTTTGCCTATGCCTTCATTGTAGCTGGGGATGCAGGTGTCCACACCACCACGTCCAGCTAATTTTCTAAATTTGTGTAACTCGTACCTCAAGTCCTTGTGTACTTGATTTATAAAACTGAGCCATAATTTTGAAAAATACATATATAAATGAAAATGGAACACTGCATTTCTTGCGTGTCATTTTCACCCTGCAGCCATCCCGGGATTCCGTTTGGCATCCTGATTATAGCATACGTGATTCTGTAGCGAGTGCATTTTATGCTTGCCTCAGATTTTTTATTTTGCTTTGTTTTTATGTTTTATATAGGGAGTGAGTTTCGTCGTGACGTTGGAGGACCATTTCGAACCTGTGACTTCACGATCCGTCCTTCTCATCATTCCAAAGTTCTGGGGTTACAGGGGAGCTGCCTAGCCCAACCCATATTTTGTTTCCGTTTCAGACACCGAGTTTCAGCATTTTGTTTGGGCGGGCTCAAACCCACAACCTGGCCTGTTCGCCCAAATTGGTATTCAGATTGCCTGTATGAAAGGCTCCGGTGAGCCACCAGGACCGGCCAGCTGACTTTATTATTAAAAAACAAATCAGGAAGGCTGAGCCGGGCTCTGTGACTCACAACAGCAATCCTAGCACTTTGGGAGGCCGATGTGAGTGGGTCCACTGAGGTCACGGCTTCCAGATCAGCCTGCACATCTCGGTGAAAACTCGCCACACTTAAAATAGGAGAAAAAGAAAAAGAAAAGAAAAGAAATCAGACAGATCAGTGTGCACCACTGAAAAGAAATGGGTTGCCTGCAGAACTAGACCCCTAGCCCACCCTTCCCTTATGATGTACTGTTTCCCTCTTGTCACCCAGGCTGGAGTCCAACAGTGTGATCTTGGCTTATTGTCACACGGCCTTCTGGGTTCAAGCGATTGCCCTGCCTATGCCTTCAATGTGGCTGGGGTTGCATTTGTCCCCACCACCTTGTTCAGCTGATTTTTTATATTTTTGTAACTCATACCTGAAAGTTATGTGTATTTGATTTCTAAAACACAGCCACAATTTCGAAAACTTCATATACAGATGAGAACAGAACAGTGCATGTCTTCCGTGTCATTTTCACGCTGCGGCCACCCCGGGATTCTGTAAGGCTTTCTGATTACTGTGTATGTGATTACAAAGTGAGCACGTTCCATGCCTGCATCAGATTTCTTATTTTACTCTGTTTTTATATTTTATATAGGGAGCATGTTGCTTCCTGTCTTTGGATTCCCGTGTCTAACCTGTGACTTCACGATCCGTCCTCCTCGGCATTCCAAAGTGCTGGGGTAACAGGGGGGAGCCGCCGAGCCCAACCCAAGTTTTGTTATTGTTTCAGACACCGGGTTTCACCATTTTGTTTGGGGTGGGCTCAAACCCACAACCTCACCTGTTCCACCCTAATTGGTATTCAGATTGCCTTGGTAAAAGTCTCCCAAGAGCCAGCGCACCCGGCCGGCCAACTTTATTATTAAAAAACAAATCAGGGAGACTGTGCCAGGCTCTGTGACACACACCAGCAATCCTAGCCCTTTGGGAGGCCGATGTGAGTGGGTCCACTGAGGTCGCCAGTTCCAGATTATCCTGCGCAACCCAGTGAAAACTCACCTACTTAAAAGAGGAGAAAACAAAAAAGAAAAGAAATCAGACAGATCAGTGTGCCACAGTGAAACAAAATGGTGTGCCTACCGGACTCCACCCCCAGTGCAAACTTTTCTTACATCGTACTGTTTCCCTCTTGTCACCCGGGCTGGAGTGCAATGGTGCGATCTCGGCTTACTGAGACACCGGCCTTCTGAGTTTAAGCGATTGTCCTGCCTGTGCTTTCAACGTAGCTGGGGTTGCAGGTGTCCACACCACCACGTCCAGTTAACTTTCAATATTTTTGTAACTCGTACCTCAAGTCTATGTGTATTTGATTTCTAAAACACAGCCTCAATTTCAAAAAATACATATATAATAAAAATGGAACACTGCACTTCTTGCATGTCATTTTCACGCTGCAGCCACCCCGGGATTCCATAGAACATCCTGATTATAGTGTACGTGATTCTGAGATGAGCACATTCCATGCCTCCTTCAGATTTCTTATTTTGCTCTGCTTTTATGTTTTATGTAGGGAGCGTGTTCCATCATGCCATTGGAGGACTGTGTTGAACCTGTGACTTCACTATTCGTCCTCCTCAGCATGCCAAAGTCCTGGGGTTACAGGGAAGAGCCTCCAAGCCCAACCCAAGGTTTGTTTGAGGTGGACTTAAACTCACAACACCGCCTGTTCCACCCTAATTGGTATTCAAATTTGCTGGGTGAAAGGCACCTGTGAGCCACCGCGCCCAGGTGGCCAACTTGACTATTTAAAAAACAATCAGGGAGAGTAAGCCGGGCCCTGTGACACACACCAGCGTTTCTAGCCCTTTGGGAGAACTAGCTGAGCGGGTCCACTGAGGTCCCGGGATCCAGATCAGCCTGCGCATCCCGGTGCAAACATGCCACACTTAAAGTAGGAGAAGAAGAAAAAGAAAAGAAAAGAGATCAGACAGATCAGCGTGCACCAGTGAAACAAAATGCGGTGCCTGCCGAACTCTACCTCTAGCCCAGCCTTTTCTTATGATGTACTGTTTCCCTCTTGTCACCTTGGCTGGAGTGCAATGGTGCAATCTTGGCTTATTGCCCCACTGGCCTTCTGGATTCAAGCGATTGTCCTGCCTATGCGTTAAATGTAGCTGGGTTTGCAGGTGTCCACACCACCACATCCAGCTACTTTTTTATATTTTTGTAACTCGTACCTCAAGTCTGTGTATTTGATTTCTAAAACACAGCCACAATTTGAAAAAATACATATATATATTAAAACGGAATACTGCACTTCTTGTGTGTTATTTTTATACTGTGGCCATCCAGGGATTCCATAGGGCATCCTGATTAGAGCGTACGTGATTCCGAGGTGAGCGCATTCGAAGCCTGCCTCAGATTACTTATTTTACTCTGTTTTATGTTTTATATAGGGAGCGTGTTGCGTCCTGTGGTTGGCGGCTTGTGTCAAACCTGTGACTTCATGATTCATCCTCCTCGGCATTCCAAAGTGCTGGGGTTACAGGGGGGAGCCACCGAGCCCAACCCAAGTTTTGTTTTTGTTTCAGAGGCCGGGTTGCACCATTTAGTTTGGGGTGGTCTCAAACTCACAACCTCGCCGTTTCCAACCTAATTGGTATACAGATTGCCTGGATGAGAAGCTCCGGTGAGCCACCGTGCCTGGCCGGCTGACTTTATTATTAAAAAACAAATCAGGGAGACTGCGGCAGGCTTTCTGACTCACACCAGCAATTCTAGCCTTTTGGAAGACCTAGGTGAGCATGTCAAATGAGGTCGCGTGTTCCAGATAAGCCTGCACATCCTATTGAAAACTCGCCACACTTAAAATAGAAGAAAAAGAAAAAGAAAAGAAATCAGATAGATAAGTGTGCACCAGTGAAACGAAACGGAATGCCTGCGGAACTCCACACCTAGCCCAGGCTTTCCTTATGATGTACTGTTTTCCTCTTGTCACCCGGGCTGGAGTCTAACAGTGTGATCTTCGCTTTTTGCCACACCAGCCTTTTGGATTCAAGCAATTGCCCTGCCTATGCCTTCAATGTAGAAGGGGTTACATTTGTCCACACCACCTCATTCAACTAACTTGCCATATTTTTGTAACTCATACCCGAAGTCTATGTGTATTTGATTTCTAAAAGACAGCCACAATTTCGAAAACTACATACATAGCTGAAAATGGAACAGTGCATGTCTTATGTGTCATTTTGATGCTGCGGCCACCCCGGGATTGTGTACGGCTTTCTGATTACAGTGTACGTGATTACGAAGTGAGCACGTTCCATGCCTGCATCAGATTTCTTATATTACTCTGTTTTTATATTTTATATAAGGAGCGTGTTTCGTCCTGTTGTTGGATTCCTGTGTCAAACCTGTGACTTCACGATCCGTTCTCCTCGGCATTCCAAAGTGCTGGGGTAACGGGGGAAGCCACCGAGCCCAACCCAAGTTTTGTTTTTGTTTCAGACACCGGGTTTCACCATTTTGTTTGGGGTGGGCTCAAACCCATAACCTCGCCTCTTCCACCCTAACTGGTATTCAGATTGCCTGGATGAAAGTCTCCCATGAGCCAGCACGCCCAGCTGGCCGACTTTATTATTAAAAAACATATCAGGGAGACTGCGACGGGCTCTGTGACTCACACCAGCAATCCTAGCACCTAGCCTAGGTGAGTGGGTCACCTGAGGTCACCAGTTCCAGATCATCCTGCGCATTCCAGTGAAAGCTCCTCACACTTAAAATAGAAAAAGAAGAAAAAGAAAAGAAAAGAAATCAGACAGATCAGTGTGCCACAGTGAAACAAAACGGCATGCCTGCCAGACTCCACACCTAGTGCAGCCTTTCCTTATGATGTACTGTTTCCCTCTTGTCATCCAGTCTGGAGTGCAATGGTGTGAACTTGACTTATTGAGACACCGGCCTTCTGGGTTCAAGCGATTGTCCTGCCTATGACTTCAATGTAGCTGGGGTTTCGGGTGTCCACACCACCACGTCATGCTAACTGTCTATATTTTTGTAACTCATACCTCAAGTCTATGTGTGTTTGATTTCTAAAACTCAGCCACAATTTCAAAAACTAAATGTAAAAATGAAAACCGAACACTGTACTTCTTGTGTGTCATTTTCACGCTACAACCAGCCCGGGATTTTGGATGGCATCCTGATTATAGGGTACATGATTACGAATCGAGCACATTGCATGCCTGCCTCAGATTTCTTATTTTGCTCTTTTCTTATGTTTTATATAACGACCCTGTTACGTCCTGTCATTGGAGCCACTTGTCGAACCTGTGACTTAACGATCTGTCCTCCTGGGCATTCCAAAGTGCTGGGGTTCCCAGGGGGAGCCGCCAAGCCCAATCCATGTTTTATTTTTGTTTCAGACACCGGATTTCACCATTTTATTTGGAGCGGAATCAAACCCACAACCTCGCCGCTTCCACCCTTATTGGTATTCAGATTGCCAGGATGAAAGGATACCGTGAGCCACCGCGACCTGCCAGCCGACTTTATTATTAAAAAACAAATCAGGGAGACTGGGCCAGGCTCTGTGACACACACAAGCAATCCTAGCGCTTTGGGAGGCCTAGGTGAGCAGGTCCGTTGGGGTCTCGAATTCCAGATCAGCCTGAGCTTCCCAGTGAAAACTCGCCACACGTAAAGTAGGTGAAAAAGAAAAAGAAAAGAGAAGAAATCTGACAGATCAGTGTGCACCAGTGAAATGAAACGGGGTGCCTGTAAGACTCCACTCCTAGCGCAGCCTTTCCTTATGACGTACTGTTTCACTCTTGTCACCCGGGCTGGAGTGCAACAGTGTGATCTTGGCTTATTGTCACACCGGCCATCTGGGTTCAAGCGATTGTCCTGCCTATGCACTCAATTTAACTGGGGTTGCAGGTGTCCACACCACCACGCCCAATTAACTATCTATACTTTTGTAACTCATACCTCAAGACTATGTCTATTTGATTTCTAAAACCCAGCCACAATTTCGAAAAAAATATATAGGTGAAAACGGAACACTGCACGTCGTGCGTGTCATTTTCATGCTGTGTCCACCGCGGGATTCCGTACGTCTTCCTGATTATAGTGTACATTATTCCGAGGCGATCGCATTTCATGCCTTCATCATATTTCTTATTTTGGTCTGTTCTTATGTTTTATATAGGGATCGTTTTGCGTCGTGTCGTTGGAGTCCCTTGTCAAAACTTTGACTTCAGGATCTGTCCTCCTTGACATTCTAAAGTGCTGGGGCTACAGGGGGGAGCCGCCAAGCCCAACCCAAGTTTTGTTTTTTTTTCAGAGACCGGGTTTTGCCATTTTATTTGGGGCGTGCTCAAACCCACAAGCTTGCCTGTTCCACCATAATTGGTATTCATATTGCCTGGATGAAAGGCACCCGTGAGCCACAGGGCTCGGCTGGCTTACTTTATTATTAAAAAACAAATCAGGGAGACTGGGCCGGGCTCTGATAAGCACAACAGCAATCCTAGCACTTTGGGAGGCCTAGGTGTGCGGGTCCACTGAGGTTGCAGGTCCCAGATCAGCCTGTGCATCCCGGTGAAAACTCGCCACATTTAAAATAGGAGAAAAAGAAAAAGAAAAGAAAAGAAATCAGACAGGTCAGTGTGCACCAGTGACACGAAACGGGGTGCCTACGAGATTCACTCCTATCCCAGCCTTTTTTTATGACTTACTGTTTCCCTATTGTCACCCGGTTTGGAGTGTAACAATGCAATCCTGGCTTATTGCCACACCTGCCTTCTGGGTTCAAGGGATTGTCCTTCCTATGCCTTCAGTGAAGCTGGGGTTGCAGGTGTCCACATCACAACGTCAAACTAACTTTCTATATTTTTTAACTCATACCTCAAATCTATGTGTATTTAATTTCTAAAACCCAGCCAAAATTTCGAAAAATACATATATAGATGAAAACGGAACACTGCACTTCTTGCATTTCGTTTTCACGCTGCGGCCACCCCGGGATTTTGTACGGCATCCTGATTATAGTGTACGTGAATCTGAAGTGAGCGCATTTCATGCCTGACTCAGATTATTTATTTTACTCTGTTTTTATATTTTATATAGGGAGCGTGTTGCATCCTGTCGTTGGAGGCCCATGTCGAATCTGACTTCACGATCCTTCCTACTCGCCATTCCAAAGTGCTGGGGCTACAGGGGGGAACCGCCAAACCCAACCCAAGTTTTGTTTTCGTTTCAGAGATGGGGTTTTACCATTTTGTTTGGGGCGGGCTCAAACCCACAACCTCGCCTGTTCCACCCTAATTGGTATTCAGATTGCCTGGATGAAAGGCTCCCTTGAGCTACCAGGCCCGGCCAGCTAACTTTATTATTAAAAAGCAAATCAGGAAGACTGGGCCGGGCTCTGTGACTCACACCAGCAATCCTAGCACTTTGGGAGGCCTAGGTGAGTGGGTCCACTGAGGATGAGGGTTCCAGATCAGCCTGCGTATCCCGGGGAAAACTCACCATATTTTAAATAGGAGAAGAAGAAAAAGAAAAGAAAACAAATCAGACAGATCAGCGTGCACCACAGAGAGGAAACAAGGGGCCTGCGGACTACAGCACTCGGCCAGACATTCTTTAAAACGTACAGTTTTCCTCTTATCACCCAGGCTGGAGTGCCACAGTGGGATATTGGCTTATTGCCACACCCTCCTCCTGGGTTCAGGCGATTTTCCTTCAATGTGGCTGGGGATGCAGGTGTCCACACTGCCACGTCCAGCTAACTTTCTATTTTTTTCTACCTCGGACTTCAAATCTATGTGTATTTGATTCCTAAAACACAGCCACTATAACAAGAAACACATAAGTATATAAATAAAAAAAAAGCAGCAGGTTTTTGCGTGTCTTCTTTGCGCTGCGGCCACCCCAGACTTACATGCTTGTCCCGATTTTAGTGAAGGTGATGCCGAACGTATCACATGTCATGCCAGCATCAGATTTCTTATTTTGCTCTCTTTTTATGTTTCATAGAGGGAGCGGGTTGCGTTGTGTCATTGGAGGCCAGTCTCACAACTGTGAACTCAGATCGGACCACCTCGGAATTTCAAAGTGCTGGAATTACAGGGGTGAGCCACAGAGCCCAACCCAAGTTTTGTTTTCATTTCACATACCGGGTTCACCATTTTGTTTGGGGCGGGATCTAACCAGCAACATCGAGTGATCCGCCCTAAATGGTATTCAGAGTGCATTGATGAAAGGCTCCCCTGAGCCACCATGCCAGGCCGGCCGAATTTATTATTCAAAGAAATCAGCGAGACTGGGCAGAGCTCTATGACTCACACCAGCAATCCTAGCCTTTTGTGAGGCCTAGGTGAGCGGGTCAACTGAGGTCGCAGGTTCCAGATCAGCCTGAGCATCCCGGTGAAAACTCGCCACACTTAGGAGAAGAAGAAAAAGAAAAGAAAAGAAATCAGACAGACCAGTGTGAACCACTAAAAGGAAACGAAGAGCCTACGAGAATTTACCCCTCGCCCAGCCTTTCTTTATGACGTACATTTTTCCTCTTGTCAACCGGGCTGGAGTGCCACAGTGCGATCTTGGCTTATTGCCACTTCCGCCTCCTGGGTTCAAGCGATTGTCCTGCCAATGCCTTCAATGTAGCTGGGGTTGCAGGTGTCCACACCGCCATGTCCAGCTAACTTTCTATTTTTTTCTACCTCGTACTTCAAATCTATGTGTACTTGATTCCTAAAACACAGCCACTATAACAAGAAATACATAAGTGTATAAATAAAAACAGAATGCAGCATGTTTTTGTGTGTCTTCTTTGCGCTGCGGCCACCCCGGCCGTCGGTGCCCATCCCGATTTAAGTGGAGGTGGTGCCAAAGGTATCGCATGTCATGCCAGCATCAGATTTCTTACTTTTCTCTCTTTTTATCATTCATAGAGGGAGCGGGTTGCATTGTGTCATTGGAGGCCCGTCTCAAAACTGTGAACTCACGATCCTTTTGCCTTGGAATTCCAAAGTGCTGGAATTACAGGGGTGAGCCCCCGAGCCAAATTCAAGTGTCGTTTTCATTTCACCGACCGGGTTTTACCATTTCTTTTGGGGGGTGATCTAACCAGCAACATTGAGTGATCCTCCCTAATTGGTGTCCAGAGGGCATGGATGAAAGGCTCCCGTGAGCCATTCTGCCAGGCCAGCCGAATTTATTATTAAAAAAGAAATCAGGGAGAATGGTCTGGGCTCTGTGACTCACACCAGCAGTTGTAACCCTTTGGGAGGCCTAGGTGAGCGGGTCAACTGAGGTTGAGGGTTCCAGATCAGCCTGTGCATCCTGGTGAAAACTCGCCACACTTAAAATAAAAGAAGAAGAAAAAGGAAAGAAAATAAATTAGATCGGTGGGCACTACTTAGAGGAAACAAGGTGCCTGCGTGACTACACCACTCGCCCAGCCTTCTTTTATGATGTACAGTTTTCCTCTTGTCACCCGGGCTGAAGTGCCACAGTGCCATCTTGGCTTATTGCCACACCCACCTCCTGGGTTCAAGTGATTGTCCTGCCAATGCCTTCAATGTAGCTGGTGTTGCAGGTGTCCATGCCGCCACGTTCAGCTAACTTTCTATATTTATTCAAACTCATACCTGAAATCTGTGTGTACTTCATTCCTAAAGCACATCCACAATATCAAGAAATACATCAGTAAATAAATAAGAACGTTACGCAGTGCCTTTGTGTGTGTCTTGTTGGCGCTGCAGCCACCCCAGCCTTGCATACCCATCCCGATTTTAGTGGAGGTGGTGCCGAAGGTAGCGCATGCCATGCCAGCATAAGTTTTCTTATTTTGCTCTCTTTTTATGTTTCATATAGGAAGCGGGTTGTGTTGTGTCCTTGGAGGCCCGTCACAAACCTGTGAACTCAGGATCCGTCCGCCTCAGAATTCCAAAGTGCTGGAATTACAGGGGTGAGCCGCCGAGTCCAATCCAAGTTTTGTTTTTGTTTCACAGACCGGGTTTCACCATTTTGTTTGGGGCAGGATCTAACCAGCAACATAGATTGATCTGCCTTAATTGGTATTCAGAGCGCCTGGATGAAATGCTCCCATGAGCCACCGCACCAGGCCGGCCAAATTTATTATTCAAAAAAATCAGGGAGACTGGGCAGGGCTCTGTGACTCACACCAGCAATTCTAGCCCTTTGGGAGGCCTAGGTGAGCGGGTGAACTGAGGTCGCAGGTTCCAGATCAGCCTGTGCATCCCAGTGAAAACTCGCCACACTTAAAATAGGAGAAGAAGAAAAAGAAAAGAAAGGAAATCGAACAGATCAGTGTGCACCACTGAAAGGAAACGAAGAGCCTACAAGAATTTACCCCTCGCCCAGCCTTTCTTTATGATGCACATTTTCCGTCTTGTCAACTGGGCTGGAGTGCCAGAGTGCAATCTTGGCTTATTGCCACTTCCGCCTCTTGGGTTCAATCGATTGTCCTGCCAATGCCTTCAATGTAGCTGGGGTTGCAGGTGTCCATGCCGCCATGTCCAGCTATCTTTCTATATTTTTTCTAACTCTTACCTCAAATCTATGTGTATTTTATTCCTAAAGCACAGCCACAATAACAAGAAATACATAAGTCAATAAATAAGAACAGAACTCAACTTCTTTGTGCGTGTCTTGTTGGCACTGCAGTCACCCCTGCCTTGCGTGCCCATCCCGATATTAGTGGAGGTGGTGCCGAACGTAGTGCATGCCATGCCAGCATCAGATTTCTTATTTTGCTCTGTTTTTATGTTTCATATAGAGAGCGAGTTGCGTTGTGTCGTTGGAGGCACGTCTGGAAACAATGACTTCACGATTCGTCTGCCTCGGAATTCCAAAGTGCTGTTATTACAGGGGTGAGCTCCCGAGCCCAACCCATGTTTTGTTTTTATTTCACAGACCGGGTTTCACCATTTTGTTTGGGGCTGGATCTAACCAGCAACATCGAGTGATGCGCCCTAATTGGTATTCAGAGCGCCAGGATTAAAGGCTCCCATGAGCCACCGCACCAGGCTGGCCGAATTTATTATTAAAAAGGAAATCCCAGAGACTTGGCCGGGCTCTGTGACTCACACCAGCATTCCTAGCCCTTTGGGAAGCCTAGGTGAGTGGGTAAACTGAGGTTGAGGGTTCCAGATTAGGCTGCGCATCCCGGTGAAAACTCGCCACACTTAAAATAGGAGAAGAAGAAAAAGAAAAGAAAAGAAATCAGACAGATCAGTGTGCACCAATGAAAGGAAACGAGGTACCTGCGGGACTCCAAAATTCTGCCAGCCTTTCTTTAAAACGTACAGTTTTCCTCTTGTCACCCGGGCTGGAGTGCAACAGTGTGATCTTGGCTTATTGCCACACCGGCCTCCTGGGTTCAAGCAATTTTCCTGCCAATGCCTCCAATGTGGCTGGTGTTGCAGGTGTCCATGCCACCATGTCCAGCTAAATTTCTATATTTTTCTACCTTGTACTTACAATCTATGTGTATTTATTTCCTAAAACACAGCCACTATAACAAGAAATACATAAGTATATAAATAAAAACAGAATGCAACATGTTTTTGCGTGTCTTCTTTGCGCTGCGGCCACCCCGGCCTTACTTGCTTGTCCCGATTT
Organism: Leontopithecus rosalia; assembly: GCA_028533165.1. NCBI lineage: Eukaryota > Metazoa > Chordata > Mammalia > Primates > Cebidae > Leontopithecus > Leontopithecus rosalia. Next base: position 656,810 of record CM052662.1, read on the forward strand.
TAGGTAAGGTGGTGCCGAAGGTATCGCATGTCAGGTCAGCATTAGATTTCTTATTTTGCTCTCTTTTTATGTTTCATAGAGGGAGAGGGTTGCGTTGTGTCGTTGGAGGCCCATCTCAAAACTGTGAATTCACGATCCCTCCGCCTCGGAATTCCAAAGTCCTGGAATTACAAGGGTGAGCTGCTGAGCCCAACCCAAGTTTTGTTTTTGTTTCACAGACCATGTTTCACCATTTTGTTTGGGGCGGGATGTAACCAGCAACATCCAGTGATCCGCCCTAATTGGTATTCAGAGCGCCTGGATGAAAGGCTCCCTTGAGCCACCGCGTCAGGCCAGCCGAATTTATTATTCAAGGAAATAATGGAGACTGGGCAGGTCTCTGTGACTCATACCAGCAATCCTAGCCCTTTGGGAGGCCTAGGTGAGCGGGTCAACTGCGGTCGCAGGTTCCAGTTCAGCCTCCGCATCCCGGTGAAAACTCGCCACAAGTAAAATAGGAGAAGAAAAAGAAAATAAATCAGACAGATTAGTGTGCACCACTGAGAGGAAGCAAGGCACCTGCGGGACTACACCACTCACCCAGCCTTTCTTTATGATGTACAGTTTTTCTCTTGTCACCGGGGCTGAAGTGCCACAGTGCGATCTTGGCTTATTGCCACACCCGCCTCCTGGGTTCAAGCAATTGTCCTGCCAATGCCTTCAATGTAGCTGGTGTTGCAGGTGTCCATGCCACCACGTCCAGCTAACTTTCTATATCTTTTCTAATTCATACTTCAAATCGATGTGTACTTCTTTCCTAAAGCACAGCCACAATAACAAGAATTACATAAGTAAATAAGAATGTTACAGAGCTCCTTTGTGCATATCTGTTGGCACTGTGGCCACTCCGGCCTTGCGTGCCCCTCCCGATTTTAGTGGGGGTGGGGCCGAAGGTAGCGCATGCCATGCCAGCATCAGATTTCTTATTTTGCTCTGTTTTTATATTTCATATAGGGAGAGGATTGCGTTGTGTCGTTGGAGGCCCATCTGTAAACAGTGACTTCACGATCCATCCGCCTTGAAATTCCAAAGTGCTGTTATTACAGGGGTGAGCCCCTAGCCCAACCCAAGTTTTGTTTTCGTTGCAGAGACCGGGCTTCACCACTTTGTTTGGGCGAAATCTTACCAGCAACATCCAGTGATCCACCCTTATTGGTATTCAGAGAGCCTGGATGAAAGGCTCCCATGAGCCACCTCTCCAGGATGGCCAAATTTATTATTAAACAAGAAATCAGGGAGACTGGGCCAGCCTCTGTGACTCTCACCAGCATTCCTAGCCCTTTGGGAGGCCTAGGAGTGTTGGTAAACTGAGGTCAAGTGTTCCAGATCAGCCTGCGCATCCCGGTGAAAACTCGCCACACTTAAAATAGGAGAAGAAGAAAAATAAAATAAAATAAATCAGACAGATCAGTGTGCACCACTGAGAGGAAACGAGGTGCCTGCGGGATTCCACAATTCTGCCAGCCTTCCTTTAAAATGTACAGTTTTCTCTTGTCACCCGGGCTGGAGTGCAACAGTGCAATCTTGGCTTATTGCCACACCCGCCTCCTGGGTTCAGGCGATTATCTTGCCAATGCCTTCAATGTAGCTGGGGTTGTGGGTGTCCACGCAGCCATGTCCAGCTATCTTTCTATATTTTTCTACCTCGTACTTAAAATCTATGTGTATTTGATTGCTAAACCACAGCCACTATAAGAAGAAATACATAAGTGTATAAATAAAAACAGAATGCAGCATGTTTCTGCGTGTCTTATTTGCACTGTGGCCACCCTGGCCTTATGTGCCCATTCCGATTTAAGTGGAGGTGGTGCCGAAGGTATCGCATGCCATGCCATCATCAGATTTCTTATTTTGCTCTCTTTTTATATTTCATAGTGGGAGCGGGTTGCATTGTGTTGTTAGAGGCCCATCTCAAAACTCTACTCACGATCTGTCCGCCTCAGAATTTTGAAGTGGTGGAATTACAGAAAGGAGCCGCTGAGCCCAACCCAAGATTTGCTTTCGTTTCAGAGAATGGGTTTCACCATTTTGTTTGGGGTGGGATGTAACCAGCAACATTGAGTGATCCACCCTAATTGGTATTCAGAGTGCCTGGATGAAAGGCTCCCTTGAGCCACCGTGGTACTCCAGCCGAATTTATTATTAAAAAAGAAATCAGGGAGACTGGGCCAGGCTCTGTGACTCACACCAGCCACAGTGTGATCTTGGCTTATTGCCACACCTGCCTCCTGGGTTCAAGCGATTGTCCTACCAATGACTTCAATGTAACTTGTGTTGCAGGTGTCCATGCCGCCACATCCAGCTAAGTTTCTTTATTTTTTTCTAAATTGTACCTCAAATCTATGTGTACTTCATTCCTAAAGCACAGCCACAGTAACAAGAAATACATTAGTAAATAAATAAGAACAGAACGAAGCTCCTTTGTGCGTGTCTTGTTGGCGCTGTGGCCACCCCGGCCTTGTGTGCCCGTCCCAATTTTAGTGGAGGTGGTGTGGAAGGTAGCGCATGCCATGCGAGCATCAGATTTGTATTTTGTTCTGTTTTTATGTTTCATATAGTGAGCAGGTTGCTTTCTGTCGTTGGAGGCCCTTCTCAAAACAGTGACTTCACGATCCACCTGCTTTGGAATTCCAAAGTGCTGTAATTACAGGGGTGAGCCCCCGAGCCCAACCCAAGTTTTGTTTTCGTTTCAGACACCGGGTTTTACCATTTTGTTTGGGGCGGGCTCAAACCCACAACCTCACCTGTTTCACCCTAATTGGTATACTGATTGCCTGATTGACAGTCTCCTGTGAGCCACAGCGCCCGGCCGGCAGACTTTATTATTAAAAAACAAATTAAAGAGATTGGGCCAGGCTCTGGGACTCACAACAGAAATCCTAGCTTTTGGGGAGACCTAAGTGAGTGGGTCAACTGAGGTCGCGGTTTCCAGACCAGCCTGCCCATCGCATTGAAAACTCTCCACATTTAAAATAGGAGAAGAAGAAAAAGAAAAGAAAAGAAATCAGACAGATCAGTGTGCACTACTGAAACGAAACAGGGTGCCTGCGGGACTCCACCCCTAGCCCAGCCTTTCCTTATGATGTATGGTTTCCCTCTTGTCACCCAGGCTGGAGTGCAACAATTCGATCTTAGCTTATTGCCACATGGGCCTTCTGGGTTCAAACGATTGTCCTGCCTATGCCTTCAA
>CM052662.1:660538-720687 GCA_028533165.1 Leontopithecus rosalia
TTATCCTATGTTAAGTGTGGCTAGTTTTCACTGGGATGGGAGGGCTTATGTGACCGGCTCACCAAGGGCTCCCAAAAGACTAGGATTGCTGGTGTGAGTCACAGAGCCCGGCTCAGTCTCCCTGATTTGTTTTTTAATAATAAAATAAGCCGGAAGGGCCCGGTGGCTCATGGGATTCTTTCATCCAGGCAATCTGAATACCAGTTAGGGAGGAACAGGCAAGGTTGTGGGTTTGAGCCTGTCCCAAACAAAATGGTGAAAACCGGACTCTGAAACAAAGAGAAAACTTGGGTTGGGCTCGGCGTCTCCCCCCTGTTACCCCAGCACTTTGGAATGCTGAGGAAAATGTATTGTGAAGTCACAGGTTTGACACGGGCCTCCAATTACAGGATGCAACAGGCTCCCTATATAAAATATAAAGAGAGCAAAATAGGAAATCTGAGGCTGGCATAGAATAAGCTCGCTTCAGAATCACATACACTATAATCAGAATGCCGTATAAAATACCTGGGTGGACACAGCGTGAAAATGACACGCAAGAAGTGCAGTGATCTGTTTTCATTTATATATGTATTTTTTGAATTTGTGGCTGTGTTTTAGAAAGCAAATACACATAGGCTTGAGGTACAAGTTACAAAAAGATACAAAGTTAGCTGGACGTGGTGGTGTGGACCACCTGCATTCCCGGCAACATAGAGGGCATAGGCAGGACAATCGCTTAAACCCAGAAGGCCGGTGTGGCAATAAGCCAAAGTTGCACAGTTGCACTCCAGCTCGGGTGAGAAAAGGAAAACAGTACATCATAAGGAAAGGCTGCGCTAGAGTTGGACTCCCGCAGGCACCTTGTTTCGTTTCACTGGTGCACACTGATCTGTCTGATTTCTTTTCTTTCCTTTTGTTCTTCTTCTCCTATTTTAAGTGTGGCGAGGTTTCACTGGGATGCGCAGGCTGATCTGGAACACGCGACCTCCATGGACCCACTCAGCTAGGCCTCCCAAAGGGCTCGGATTGCTTGTGTGTGTCACAGAGCCAGGCCCAGTCTTCCTGATTTGTTTTTTAATAATAAAGTCCACCAGCGAAGGCGATGGCTCAAGGGAGTCTTTCATCTAGGCAATCTGAATACCAATTAGGGTGGAACAAGAGGGGTTGTGGGTTTGAGCCCGCCCCAAACAAAATGGTGACACCCGGGCTGTGAAATGAAAACAAAACTTGGGTTGCGCTTCGTGGGTCTTCCCTGTAACCCAGCACTTTGGAATGCCGAGGAGGACTGATCATGAAGTTACAGGTTAGACACGGGCCTCCAAGGGTACGACACAATACGCTCCACATATAAAAAATAAAACTTTGGAAAATAGAAAATCTGAGGCAGGCCTGGAATGCACTCGCTTCGGAATTACGTAACCTATATTCAGGAAGCTGTATGGAATTCCCGGGTGGACACAGCGTGAAAATGACACTCAAGAAGTTCAGTGTTAAGTTTTCATTTATATATATATTTTTTGAAATTGTGGCTGTGTTTTAGAAATTAAATACACATAGACTTGAGGTACGAATTACAAAAATGTAGATAGTTAGCTGGACGTGGTGGTGTGGACACCTGCAAACCCAGCTACATTGAAAACACAGGCGGGACAATCGCTTGAACCCACAGGGCCGGTGTGGCAATAAGCCAAGATCGCACTTTTGCACTCCAGCCCGGGTGAGAAAAGGGAAACAGTGCGTCATAAGGAAAGGCTGGGCTAGAGGTGGATTCCGTTAGGCACCCGGTTTTGTTTCACTGGTGCACACTGATCTGTCTGATTTCTTTTCTTTTCTTTTTCTTCTTCTCCTATTTTAAGTGTGGCAAGTTTTCACCAGGATGCACAGGCTGATATGCAACCCACGACCTCATTTGACCCGCTCACGAAGGCCTCCCAAAAAGCTAGGCTTGCTGGTGTGTGTCACAGAGCCCGGCCAAGTCTCCGTGATTTGTTTATTTAATAATAAAGTCGACCGGCTGGGCGTGATGGCTCACGAGAGCCTTTTATGCAGGCAATCTGAATACCAATTAGGGTGGAACAGGCGGGGCTGTGGGTTTGAGCCTGCCCCAAACAAAATGGTGAAATACGGTCTCTGAAACGAAAACAAAACTTGGGTTGGGCTTGATGGCTCTTCCCTGTAAACACAGCATTTTGGAATGCCGAGGAGGACTGATCATGAAGTCACACGTTCGACAGGGTCCTCCAATGGCACGACCCAACACGCTTTCTATACAAAAAATAAAAACGGCACGAAATAAAAAATCTGAGGCAGACATGGAATGCGCTCACCTCGGAATCATGTACACTAACACCAGGATGTCGTACAGAATTCCGGGGTGGCCTCACCATGAAAATGACACACAAGAAGTGCAGTGATCTGTTTTCATTTATATATGTATTTTTCAAATTTGTGGCTGTGTTTTAGAAATCAAATACACATAGACGTGTTGGTGTGGACACCTGCAACTCCAGCAACATTGAAGGCATAGGCAGCACAATCGCTTGAACCCTTTCAACTAGGCAAGCTGAATACCAGTTAGGGTGGAACAGGCGGAATTTTCGGTTTGAGCCCGCCCCAAACAAAATGGAGAAACCCCATCTCTGAAACAAAAACAAAATTTCTGTTGGTCTCAGCGACTCTTCCCTGTAACCCCAGCACTTTGGAATGCTGAGGAAGATGGATCGTGAAGTTACAGGTTCGACACGGTCCTCACAGCAGCACGAAGCAACATGCTCCCTATATAAAACATAAAAACAGAGCAAAATAAAAAATCTGAGGCAGGACTAGAATGCGCTCGCTTCGGAATCAGGTAACGTATAATCAGGAAGCTGAACGGAATCTGGGGGTGGCAGCAGCGTGAAAATGACATGCAAGAAGTTCAGTGTTCCGTTTTCATTTATGTATGAATTTTTCGATATTGTGGCTGTGTTTTAGAAATCAAATACACATAGACTTGAGTTAGGAGTTACAAAAATAGAGAAACTTAGCTAGATGTGGTGGTGTGGACAAATGCAAACCCAGCTACATTAAAGGCATAGGCAGGAAAATCGCTTGAACCCAGAAAGCCGGAGTGGCAATAAGCCAAAATCACACCTTTGCACTCCAGCCCATGTGACAAGAGTTAAACAGTACATCATAAGGTAAGGCTGGGCTAGGGGTGGAGTGCCGCAGGCACCCCGTTTCGTATCAGTGTTGCACACTGATATGTCTGATTTCTTTTCTTTTCTTTTTTCCTTCTCCTATTTTAAGTGTGTGCAAGTTTTCTCTGGGATTCACAGGCTGATCTGAAACCCACGACCTCAGTTGACCCGCTCACCTACGCCTCCCAAAGTGCAGATTGCTGGTGGGAGTCACAGTGCCTGGCCCAGTCTCCCTGATATTTTTTTTAATGAGAAATTTGGCCAGCCAGGCGCGGTGGCTCACCGGATCCTTTCATCCAGGCAATCTGAATAACAATTATGGTGGAACAGGCGGGGCTGTGCGTTTGAGCCCACCCCCCAAAAAATGGTGAAATCCGGTCTCTGAAATGAAAACAAAACTTGGGTTGGACTCGGTGGCTCTTCCCTGTAACCCCAGCATTTTGGAATGCCGAGGAGGATGAATCATGAAGTCACAGTTTCAACAGGGTCCTCCAATGGCATGACCCAACACGATCCCTATATAAAAGATAAAAACAGTGCAAAATAAGAAATCTGAGGGAGGCATGGAATGCACTCGCTTCGGAATTATGTTCACTATAATCACGATGCCATACGAAATTCTGGGGTGGCCGCAGCGTGAAAATGACACGCAAGAAGTGCAGTGTTCCGTTTTCATTTACATATGTATTTTTCAAATTTGTGGCTATGTTTTAGAAATTAAATACACATAGACTTGAGGTATGAATTACAAAAATGTAGATAGTTAGCTGGATGTTGTGGTGTGGACACCTGCAACCCCAGCTACGTTGAAGGCACAGGCAGGACAATCGCTTGAACCCAGAGGGCCGGTGTGGCAATAAGCCAAGATTGCACTTTTGCACTCCAGCCCGGGTGAGAAAAGGGAAACAGTGCATCATAAGGAAAGGCTGGGCTAGAGGTGGACTCCCTTAGGCACCCGGTTTCATTTCACTGGTGCACACTGATCTGTCTGATTTCTTTTCTTTCTTTTTCTTCTTTTCCTATTTTAAGTGTGGCAAGTTTTCACCAGGTTGTGCAGGCTGATATGCAACCCGCGACCTCATTTGACCCACTCACGAAGGCCTCCTAAAAAGCTAGGATTGCTGGTGTGTGTCACAGAGCCCAGCCCAGTCTCTGTGATTTGTTTTATAATAATAAATTCGGCCGGTCGGGTGTGATGGCTCACAGTAGCCTTTTATCCAGGAAATATGAATACCAATTAGGGTGGAACAGGTGGGGGTGTGGATTTGAGCCTGCCCCAGACAAAATGGTGTAATCCCATCTCTGAAACAAAAACAAAACTTGGGTTGGGCTCGGTGGCTCTTTCCTGTAACTCCAGTAATTTGGACTGCCTAGGAGGACCGATCTTTAAGTCACAGGTTCGACAGGGTCCTCCAATGTCACGAACCAACATGCTCCCCACATAAAACATAACAACAGGGCAAAATAAGAAATCTGAGGCAGGCAAGGAATGCATTCGCTTCGGAATCACGTAGACGATAATCAGGAAGCCATACGGAATCCAGGGGTGGCTGCAGCTTGAAAATGACACGCAAGAATTTCCGTGTTACGTTATGATTTATGTATTTTTTTGATACTGTGGCTGTGTTTTAGAAATCAAATACACATAGACTTGAGGTACAAGTTACAAAAATATAGAAAGTTAGCTCTACCTGTTGGTGTAGACAAATGCAACCCCAGCTACATTGATGGCACAAGCAAGATAATTGCTTGAACCCAGAAAGCCGGTGTGGCAGTAAGCCAAGATCACTCTGTTGCAATCCAGCCACGATGACAAGAGGGAAACAGTACGTCATAAGGAAAGGCTGGGCTAAAGGTGGACTCCCGCAGCACCTCGTTTTGTTTCACTGGTGGACACTGATTTGTGGTTTCTTTTCTTTTCTTTTTCTTCTTCTGCTATTTTAAGTGTGGCAAGTTTTTAATGGGATGCGCAGGCTGATCTGGAAGCCACGATCTCTTTTGTCCCCTTCATCCAGGACTTTCAAAAGGCTAGTATTGCTGGTGTGAGTCACAGAGGCCGGCCCAGTATCCCTGATTTGATTTTAATAATAAAGTCTGTGGACGGGCGCGGTGACTCACCCGAGCTTTTCATCAAGGAAATCTGAATAGCAATTGGGTGGAACAGGCGAGGTTGTAGGTTTGAGCCAGCATCAATCAAAATGGTGAAACCCGTCTCTGAAATGAAAACACAACTTTGGTTGGGTTCGGCTTCTCCCCCCTGTAACCCCAGCACTTTGGAATGCCAAGGAGGATGGATCATAAAGTCAGAGTTTCGACAGGGTCCTCCAATAACACGACCCAACTCGCTCCCTATATAAAACATAAAAACAGCACAAAATAAGAAATCTGAGGCAGGCATGAAATGCACTCACTTCAGAATCACGTACACTACAATCAGAAAGCCGAACGAAATTCAGGGGTGGCCGCAGTGTGAAAATGACATGCAAGAAGTTCTGTGTTCCGTTTTCATTTATGTGTGTATTTTTTGATATTGTGGCTGTGTTTTAGAAATCAAATACACATTGACTTGAGGTACGAGTTACAAAAATATAGAAAGTTAGCTGGACGTGGTGGTGTGGACAAATGCAACCCCAGCTACATTGAAGGCACAGGCAGCATAATCGCTTGAACCCAGAAGGCCGGTGTGGCAGTAAGCCAAGATCGCACTGTTGCAATCCAGTCCGGGTGACAAGAGGGAAACAGTACGTCATAAGAAAAGGGTGGGCTAGAGGTGGACTCCCGCAGGCACCCCGTTTTGTTTCACTGGTGCACAGTGATCTGTCTGATTTCTTTTCTTTTCCTTCTTCTCCTATTTTAAGTGTGGCAAGCTTTTAATGGGATGTGCAGGCTGATCTGGAACCCACGATCTCAGTTGTCCCGCTCACCTAGGCCTCCCAAAGGGCTAGGATTGCTGCTGTGAGTCACAGAGGCTGGCCCAGTCTCCCTTATTTGTTTTTTAATAATAAAGTCGGCCGGATGGGAGCGCTTGCTCACCCAAGCTTTTCATGAAGGAAATCTGAATACCAATTAGGGTGGAACAGGAGAGGTTGTGGGTTTGAGCCAGCATCAATAAAAATGGTGAAACCCAGTCTCTGAAACAAAAACAAAACTTGGGATGGGCTCAGAGGCTCCCCGCCATAATCCCAGCACTTTGGAATGCCGAGGAGGATGGATCGTGAAGTCACAGTTTCGACAGGATCTTCCAATGTCACAACCCAACACGCTCCCTATATAAAACATAAAAACAGCGCAAAATAATAAATCTGAGGCAGGCATGTAATGCACTTGCTTCGGAATCATGTACACTCTTATCAGGAAGCAGAACAGAATCTGGGGGTGGCTGCAGCGTGAAAATGACACGCAAGAAGTTCCGTGTTACGTTTTCATTTATATGTGTATTTTTCGATATTGTGGCTGTGTTTTAGAAATCAAATACACATGGACTTGAGGTACGAGTTACAAAAATATAGAAATTTAGCTGCACGTGGTGGTGTGGACAAATGCAACCCCAGCTACATTAAAGGCACAGGCAGCATAATCACTTGAACCCAGAAGGCCGGTTTGGCAGTAAGCCAAGATTGAACTGTTGCAATCCAGCCCGGGTGACAAGAGGGAAACAGTATGTTATAAGGAAAGGCTGGGCTAGAGGTGGACCCCCGCAAGCACACCGTTTCGTTTCACTGGTGCACACTGATCTGTCGGATTTCTTTTCTTTTCTTTTTCTTCTTCTCCTATTTTAAGTGTGGCGAGTTTTCAATGGGATGCGCAGGCTTCTCTGGAACCCGTGATCTCAGTAGTCCCACTCACCTAGGCCTCCCAAAAAGCTAGGATTTCTGGTGTGAATCACAGAGGCCGGCCCTGTCTCCCTGATTTGTGTCTTAATAATAAATTCAGCCGGCCATGCCCAGTGGCTCACCCGAGCTTTTCATCAAGGAAATCTGAATACCAATTAGGGTGGAACAGGTGATGTTGTGGGTTTGAGCCCACATCAATCAAAATGCTAATACCTCGTCTCTGAAACAAAAACAAAACTTGGGTTGGGCTCGATGGCTTTCCCCTGTAACTCTAGCACTTTGGAATGCCAAGGAGGACGGATTGTGAAGTCACAGATTCGACAGCGTTCTCCAATGACAAGACCCAAAACGCTCCCTATAGTAAAACATAAAAACAGAGCAAAATAAGAAATATGAGGCAGGCCTGGAATGCGCTTGCTTCAGAATCACATAACCTATAATCAGGAAGCCGAACGGAATCCGTGAAAGGCCGCATTGTGAAAATGTCACGCAAGAAGTTCCGTGTTCCGTTTTCATTTATGTATGTATTTTTCGATACTGTGGCTGTGTTTTAGAAATCAAATACACATGGACTTGAGGGACGAGTTACAAAAATATAGAAAGTTAGCTGGACGTGGTGGTGTGGACAAATGCAAACCCAGCTACATTGAAGGCACAGGCAGGAAAATCGCTTGAATCCAAAATGCCAGTGTGGCAATATGCCAAGATGGCACAGTTGCACTCCAGCCCGGGTGACAAGAGTGAAACAGTACGTCATAAGGAAAGACTGGGCTAGGGGTGGAGTACCGCAGGCACACCTTTTCATTTCAGTGGTGCACACTGCTCTGTCTGATTTCTTTTCTTTTCTTTTTCTTCTTCTCCAATTTTAAGTGTGGCGAGTTTTTTATGGTATGTGCAGGCTGAACTGGAACCCACAACCATCGTTGATTCGCTAACTTAGGCCTTCCAAAGTGCTAGAATTGCTGGTGGGGGTCACAGAGCCAGGCCCAGTCTCCCTGATATCTTTTTTAATAAGAAATTTGGCCGGCCGGGAGCAGTGGCTCATGGAAGCCTTTTATCCAGGCGCTCTGAATACCAATTTGGGTGAATCATTCAATGTTGCTGGTTAGATCCCGCTCCCAAAAAATGGTGAAACCCGGTCTCTGAAACGAAAACAAAAGTTGAGTTGGGCTCAGCGGCTCTTCCTTGTAACCCCAGCACTTTGGAATGCCAAGGAGGACGGATCATGAAGTCACAGTTTTGACAGGGTCCTCCAATGGCATGACCCAACACGCTCCCTATATAAAACATAAAAACAGCGCAAAATAAAAAATCTCAGGCAGCCATGGAATGCGCTAGCTTCAGAATCACGTCCACTATAATCACAATGCCGTACTAAATTCCGGGGTGGCCGCATCGTGAAAATGACACGCAAGAAGTTCCGTGTTCCGTTTTCATTTATGTATGTATTTTTTGAAATTGTGGCTGTGTTTTAGAAATTAAATACACATAGACTTGAAGTACGAATTACAGAAATGTAGATAGTTAGCTGGACATGGTGGTGTGGACACCTGCAACCCCAGCTACATTGAAGTCAAAGGCAGGACAATCGCTTGAACCCAGAGGGCCGGTGTGGCAATAAGCCAAAATTGCACTTTTGCACTCCAGCCCGGGTGAGAAAAAGAAAACAATCCGTCAAAAGGAAAGGCTGGGCTAGAGGTGGACTCCCTTAGGCACCCGGCTTCGTTTTACTGGTGCACACTGATCTGTCTGATTTCTTTTCTTTTCTTTTTCTTCTTCTCCTATTTTTTGTGTGGCGAGTTTTCACCAGGATGCACAGGCTGATATGCAACCCGCGACCTCATTGATCCCCTCACGAAGGCCTCCCAAAAAACTAGGATTGCTGTTGTGTGTCACAGAGCCCGGCCCAGTCTCCGTGTTTTGTTTTTTAATAATAAAGTTGGCCGGCGGGCGTGGTGGCTCATGGGAGCCTTTTATTCAGGCAATGTGAATACCAATTAGAATGGAACAGGCGAGGATGTGGGTTTGAGCCTGCCGCAAACAAAATGGTGAAATCCGGACTCTGAAACGAAAACAAAACTTGGGTTGGGCTCGGTGGCTCTTCCCTGTAACTCCAGAATTTTACAATATCGAGAATAATGGATCGTTAAGTCACAGGTTCGACAGGGTCCTTCAATGTCACGACCCAACACGCTCCCTATATAAAACATAAAACAGCGCAAAATAAGAAATCTGAGGCAGGCAAGGAATGCATTCGCTTCAGAATCACGTACATGATAATCAGAAAGCTGAACGGAATCGAGGGGTGGCTGCAGCGTGAAAATGACACGCAAGAATTTTCATTTTCCGTTTTCATTTATGTATGTATTTTTCAGTATTCTGGCTTTGCTTTAGAAATCAAATACACATAGACTTGAGGTATGAGTTACAAAAATATAAAAAGTTAGCTTGACGTGTTGGTGTAGACAAATGTAACCTCAGCTATATTGATGGCACAAGCAAAATAATCGCTTGAACCCAGAAAGCCTGTGTGGCAGTCAGCCAAGATCGCACTGTTGCACTCCAGCCGGGGTAACAGGAGAGAAACAGTACATCATAAGAAAAGGCTGGGCTAGGTTTGGCGTTCTGCAGGCACCCCATGTCATTACAGTGGTGCACACTGATCTGTCTGATTTTTTTTCTTTTATTTTTCTCCTATTTTAAGTGTGGTGAGTTTTCAATGGGCTGCGCAGGCTGATCTGGAACTCGCGACCTCATTTGACCCACTCACCTAGGCCTCCCAAAGGCCTAGGATTGCTGGTGTGAGTCACAGAGCCCAGCTGTGTCTCCCTGATTTGTTTTTTAATAATAAAGTCATCCTGCCGGGCGCGGTGGCTCACAGAAGTCTTTCATCCAGGCAATCTAAATACCATTTAGGGTGAAACAGGTGAGGTTATGGGTTTGAGCCCGCCCCAAAGAAAATGGTGAAACCCGGTCTCTGAAACAAAAACAAAACTTTGGATGGGCTCTGCGGCTTCCCGCTGTAAGCCCAGCACTTTGGAATGCCGAGGAGGACGAACTGTGAAGTCACAAAATCGACTAGGGCCTCCAATGTCAGGATGCAACACCCTCCCTATATAAAACATAAGAAGAGATCAAAATAAGAAACCTGAGGCAGGCATGCAATGTGCTCACTTTGGAATCACGTACACTATAATCAGGATGCCGTACAAAATCCCGAGGTGTCCCCAGCGCGTAAATGATATGCACAAAATGCAGTGTTCTGTTGTCATTTATATATGTATTTTTCGAAATTGTGGCTGTGTTTTAGAAATGAAATACACATAGACTTGAGGTACGAGTTATAAAAATATTGAAATTTAGCTGTACGTGTTGGTGTGGACACCTGCAACCACAGCTACATTGAAGGCATAGACAGGACAATTGCTTGAACCCAGAAGGCCCATGTGGCAATAAACCAAGATCTAACCATTGCACTTCAGCCCGGGTGACAAGAGGAAAACAGTATGTCATAAGAAAATGCTTGTCAAGGGTTGGAGTCTCACAGGTACCCAGTTTAGTTACACTGGTGCACACTGATCTGTCTGATTTCTTTTCTTTTTTTTTTCTTTTTCTTCTATTTTAAGTGTAGTGAGTTTTCAATGGGATGCGCAGGCTGATCTGGAACCTGCGACCTAAGTTGACCTGCTCAGCTAGGCCTCCGAAAGGGCTAGGATTGCTGGTGTGAGTCACAGAGTCAGGCCCAGTCTCCCTGATTTTTTTTTTATAATAACATTGGCCGTCCGGGCGCGGTGGCTCCTGGGAGACTTTCATGCTGGCAATCTGAATACCAATTTGGGTGGAACAGGCGAGGTTGTGGGTTTGAGCCCGCTCCAAACAAATTGGTGAAACACAATCTCTAAAACTAAAACAAAACTTGGGATGGTCTCAGTGGCTCCCCCGTGTAACCCCAGCAGTTTGGAATGCCAAGGAGGACGGATGGTAAAGTCACAATTCGACAGAAGCCTCTAACAACAGGATGAATCACGCTCCCTATATTAAAAATAAAAACAGCAATGTAAGAAATCTGAGGCAGGCATGCAATGCACTCACTTCGGAATCACGTACACTATAATCAAGATGCCATACTTTATTCCGAAGTGGCCCCAGCGTGAAAATCACACGCAAGAAGTGCAGTGTTTCATTTTCATTTATATATGTAATTTTCGAAATTGTTGCTGTGATTTGGAAATGAAATACACATAGACTTCAGTTACGAGTTACAAAAATATAGCTAGTAAGCTGGACGTGATGGTGTGGACACCTGCAACCACAGCTATATTGAAGGCATAGACAGGATAATTGCTTGAACCCAGAAGACCGGTGTGGCAATAAGCCAAGATTGAAACATTGCACTCCAGCCAGGGTGACAAGAGGGAAACAGTCCATCATAAGAAAAGGCTGGTCAAGGGTTCGAGACCCGCAGGCAGCCCATTTCTTTACAGTGGTTCACACTGATCTGTCTAATTTCTTTACTTTTCTTTTTCTTTTTCTCCTATTTTAAGTGTTGCGAGTTCTCAATAGGATGTGCAGGCTGATCTTGAACCCGCGACTTAAGTTGACCCACTCACCTAGGCCTCCAAAAGGGCTAGGATTGCTGGTGTGAGTCACAGAGCCCGGCCCAATCTCCTTGATTAGTTTTTTAATAATAAAGTCGGCCAGCCAGGCCCGGTGTCTCACTGAAGCCTTTTATCCAGGCAATCTGAATACCAATTAGGGTGGAACAGGCAAGGTTGTGGGTTTGAGCCCGCCCCAAACAAAATGGTGAAACCCTGTCTCTGAAACAAAAACAAAACTTGGGATAGGCTAGGCGGCTCCCCCCTGTAACCCCAGCACTTTGGAATGCGAAGGAGAAAAAACCGTGAAGTCACAAGTTCAACAAGGGCCACCAACTACATGACGAATCAGGCTCCCTATATAAAATATAAAAACAGAGCAAAATAAGAAATCTGAGGCAGACATGGAATGCGCTCCCTTCGGAATCACGTACACTATAAAAAGGATGCCATACGAAATCTCGGGGTGGTCACAGTGTGAAAATGTTGGGCAAGAAATGCAGTGTTCCGTTGTCATATATATATGTATTTTTCGAAATTGTAGCTGAGTTTTAGAAATCAAATACACATAGACCTAAGGTATGAGTTACAAAAATGTAGAAATTTAGCTGGACGTGGTGGTGTGGACACCTGCAACCACAGCTACATTGAAGGCATAGACAGAACAATCGCTTGAACCCAGAAGGCCTCTATGGCAGTAAGCCAAGATCAAACCGCTGTACTCCAGCCAGGGTGACAAGAGGAAAACAGTACGTCATAGGGAAACGTTGGGCTACAATTGGAGTCCTGCAGGAAACCTGTGTCCTTACAGTGTTTCACACTGATCTGATTTCTTTTCTTTTCCTTTTATTTTTCTCCTATTTTAAGTGTGGCGAGTTTTCAATGGGATGCACAGGCTGATCTGGAACCTGCGACCTCAGTTGACCCACTCACCTAGGCCTACCAAAGGGCTAGAATTGCCGGTGTGAGTCACAGATTCTGGCCCAGTCTCCCTGAGTTCTTTTTTCATAATAAAGTCGGCCGGCCGGGCGCGGTGGCTCACGGAAGCCTTTCATCCAGGCAATCTGAATACCAATTAGAGTGGAACAAGTGAGGTTGTGGGTTTGAACCCAGCCCAAACCAAATGGTGAAACCCGGTCTCTGAAACAAAAACAAAACTTGGGATGGGCTTGGCGGCGCCCTTCTGTAACCCCAGCACTTTGGAATGTGGAGGAGGAAGGACCATGAAGTCACAAGTTCGACAAAAGTCACCAGCGACACGACAAATCACGCTTCCCAGATTAAACATAAAAATAGATCATAAAAAGAAATCTGAGGCAGGCATGGAATGCACTCGCTTCAGAATCACATACACTATAATCAGGAGGCTGTGCGGAATTCCGGGGTGACCGCAGCGTGAAAATTACACAGAAGAAGCTCAGTGTTTCATTTTCCGTTTTATATGTATTTTTCGAAATTGTGGCTGTGTTTTGGAAATCAAAAACACATAGACTTGAGGTACGAGTTACAAAAATAGAGAAAGTTATCTGGACGTGGTGGTGTGGACACCAGCATCCCCATCCACATTGAAGGGATTGGTAGGACAATCGCTTGAACCCAGGAGGCGGGTGTAGCAACAAGCCAAGTTCGCACCGTTGCAGTCCAGTTTAGGGGACAAGACGGAAACTGT
The DNA here is from genome assembly GCA_028533165.1 of Leontopithecus rosalia. Taxonomy (NCBI): domain Eukaryota; kingdom Metazoa; phylum Chordata; class Mammalia; order Primates; family Cebidae; genus Leontopithecus; species Leontopithecus rosalia. The sequence goes on from CM052662.1 coordinate 673,797, forward strand.
ACATCATAAAGAAAGGCTGTGCGAGGGGTGGATTCCCGCAGGCACCTCGTTTCATTTCAACGGTGCCGACTAATCTGTCTGATTTCTTTCCCTTTCTTTTTCTTTTTCTCCTATTTTAAGTGTGACGAGTTGTCACTGGGATGCACAGGCTTCTCTGGAACCCACGACCTCAGTTGACCCACTCACCTAGGACTTTCAAAGGGTTAGGATTGCTGGTGTGTGTCACAGAGCCGGGCCCAGTCTTCTTGATTTGTCTTTTCATAATAAAGTCGGACGGCCTGGCCCAGAGGCTCACGGGAGCCTTTCATCCAGGCAATCTAAATACCAATTATGGCAGATCACTCTATGTGGCCTGGTAGATCCCGCTCCAAACAGAATGGTGAAACCCAGTCTCTGAAACAAAAACAAAACTTGGGTTGGGTAGGCAGCTCCCCACTGTAACACCAGCACTTTTGAATGCCGAGTAGGATGGATTGTGAAGTCACAGGTTAGACACTGGCCTGCAAAGGCATGATGCAACACACTCCCTAGATAAAACATAAAAATAGAGCATAATAAGAAATCTGAGGCAGGCATGGAATGCGCTATCTTTGGATTCACGTACAATATAATTAGGATGCTGTTCGGAATCCCGGGGTGGCCGAAGGGTTAAAATGATACGCAAGAAGTGCCCTGTTCAGTTTTCATTTATATACGTATTTTTCAAAACTGTGCCTGTTTTTCGGAAATCAAATACGCATAGATTTGAGGTACCAGTTACAAAAGTATAGAAAGTTAGCTGGACGTGGTGGTGTGGAAACCTGCAACCCAAGCTACATTGAAGGGATTGGCAGAACAATCGCTTGAACCCAGGAGGTGGGTGTGGCAATAAGCCAAGATCGCACCGTTGAACTCCAGCCCGGGTGACAAGAGAAAAACTGTACATCATAAAGAAAGTCTGAGCGAGGGGTTAGTTCCAGCAGGCACCTTGTTTTGTTTCACCGGTGCACACTAATCTGTCTCATTTATTTTTCTTTCTTTTCTTCTTCTTCTATTTTAAGTGTGGTGAGTTTTCACCGGGATACCCAGGCTAATCTGGAACACGCGATCTCAGTTGACAAGCTCACCTAGGCCTCCCAAAGAACTAGGATTGCTGGTGTGAGTCACAGAGCCCAGCGAAGTCTCCCTGATTTGTTTTTTAATAGTAAAGTAAGCTGGCCGGGCCCGGTGGCTCATGGGATTTTTTAATCCAGGCAATCTGAATACCAATTAGGGTGGATCACTCGAGGTTTCGGGTTAGATCTTGCCGCAAACAAAATAGTGAAACCCGGTCTTTGAAATAAAAACAAAACTTGGGATGGGCTCGGCTCCCCCCTGTAACCCCAACACTTTGGAATGTCGAGAAGGACGGATCATGAAGTGACAGGTTCGACACGGGCCTGCAAAGGCACGATGCAACACGCTCCCTAGATAAAACATAAAAATAGAGCATAATAAGAAATCTGAGGCAAGCATGGAATGCGCTCGTGTCAGAATCAAGTACACTATAATCAGAATGCCGTACGGAATCCCGGGTGGCCACAGCGTGAATATGACACGCAAGAAGTGCAGTGTTCCGTTTACATTTATACATGTATTTTTCAAAATTTTGTCTGTGTTTTGGAAATCAAATACAAGTAGACTTGAGGTACGAGTTACAAAAACATGGAAAGATAACTGGACGGGGTGGTGTGGACACCAGCAACCCCAGCTACATTGAAGGGATTGGCAGGACAACTGCTTGAACCCAGGAGACCGGTGTGGAAATAAGCCAAAATGAAACCATTGTACTCCAGCCCGGCTGAAAAGAGAAAAACAGTACATCATGAGGAAAGGCTGGGCTAGGGGTGGAGACCCGCAAGCACCCCGTTTCGTTTCAGTGGTGCACTCTGATCTGTCTGATTTCTATTCTTTTCTTTTTCGTTTTCTCCTATTTTAAGTGTGGCGAGTTTTCACTGGGATTTGAAGGTTGATCTGGAACCCGCGACCTCAGTTGACCCGCTAACCTAGGCGTCCCTAAAAGCTAGGATTGCTTGCTTGAGTCACAGGGACCATCCCAGTCTCCCTGATTTCATTTATAATAATAAATTCGGCTGGCCTGGCACAGTCGCTCATGGGAGCCTTTCATCCAGGTGCTCTGAATACCAATTAGGGTGGATCACTCAACTTTGCGGGTTATGTCCCACCCCAAACAAAATGGTGAAACCCGGTCTCTGAAATGAAAACAAAACTTGGGTTTGGCTTGGCGGCTTCCCCCTGTAGCCCCAGCACTATGGAATGCCGAGGAGGACAGATTGGGAAGTCACAGGTTCGACACGGGCCTGCAAAGTTACGATGCAACACGTTTCCTAGAAAAAAACATAAAAATAGAGCATAATAAGAAATCTGAGGTAGGCATGGAATGCGCTCGCCTCGGAATCACGTACACTATAATCAGGATGCTGTACAAAATCGCGGGGTGGCCGCAGCGTGAAAATGACACGCAAGAAGGGCAGTGTTCCGTTTTCACTTATATATGTATTTTTCGAAACTGTGGCTGTGTTTTGGAAATCATATACACATAGACTTGAGGTACGAGTTACAAAAATATGGAAAGTTAGCTGGACGTGGTGGTGTGGACACCAGCAATCCCAGCTACATTGAAGAGATTGACAGAACAATCGCTTGAACCCAGAAGGTGGGTGTGGCAATAAGCCAAGATCACACCGTTGCACTCCAGCCCGGGTGACAAGAGGGAAACTGTACGTCATAAAGAAAGGTAAGGCGAGGGGTTGATTTCCGCAGGCACTTTGTTTTGTTTCAGCGGTGCACACTAATCTGTCTGACTTCTTTTGTTTTCTTTTTTTTTCTTCTCCTATTTTAAGTGTGGTGAGTTTTCACTGGGATGTCCAGGCTGATCTGGAACACGCGATCTCAGTTGACAAGCTCACCTAGGCCACACAAAGGGCTAGGATGGCTGGTGTGATTCACAGAGCCCGGCCCAGTCCCCCTGATTTGTTTTTTAATAATAAAGTAAGCCGGCAGGGCCCAGGGGCTTAAGGGATTCTTTCATCCAAGCAATCTGAATTACAGTTAGGGTGGAACAGACGAGGTGGTGGGTTTGAGCCCGCCCCAAACAAAATGGTGAAAACCAGTCTCTGAAACGAAAACAAAACTTGGGTTGGGCTCTGCGGCTCCCCCTTTTACCCCAGCACTTTGGAATGCCAAGGAGGATGGATCGTGAAGTCACAGGTTCGACACAGATCTTCAACCCCACAATGCAACACGCTCCCTCTATAAAATTTAAATACAAAGCAAAATAAAAAATCTGAGGCTGGCATGAAATGCACTCCCTTCTAAATCACGTAGAGTATAATCAGGATGCTGAACGGAATCCTGGGGTGGCCGCTGGGTGAAAATGACACACAAAAGGTGCAGTGTTCCGTTTTTCATTTATATATGCATTTTTCGAAATTGTGGCTGTGTTTTGGAAATCAAATACAAATAGACTTGAGGTACGAGTTACAACAATAGAGAAAGTTAGCTGGACGTGGTGGTGTTAACACCAGCAACCCTAGCTACATTGACGCGATTTGAAGGACAATGGCTTGAACCCATGAGGCGGGTGTGGCAATAAGCCAAGTTCGCACCATTGCACTCCAGCCCGGGTGACAAGAGGGAAACTGTATGTCAAAAAGAAAGGCCGTTCGAGTGGTGGATTTCCACAGGCCCCTCGTTTCATTTCAGGGGTGTACACTAATCTGTCTGATTTCTTTTCTTTTATTTTTCTTCTTCTCCTATTTTAAGTGTGGCGAGTTTTCATCGAGATGTGAAGGTTGATCTGGAACCCACGACCCCAGTTGACCCGCTCACCTAGACCTTCCAAAGGGCTAGGATATCTGATTTGAGTCACAGATCCCGGCCCAGTCTCCCTCATTTCCTTTTTCATAATAAATTCGGCCGACCTGGCACAGTGGTTCACCGGAGCCTTTATTCAGGCACTCTGAGTACCAATTGGTGGGATCACTTGAGGTTGTGGGTAAGATCCCACCTCAAGCAAAGAATGAAACCCGGTCTCTGAAACGAAAACAAAACTTGGGTTTGGCTTGGCGGCTCCCCCCTGTAACCCCAGCACTTTGGAATGCCGTGGAAAACGAATCGTGATGTCACAAGTTCAACACGGGTTTCCAAAGGCACGACGCAACACGCTCCCAAGATAAAACATAAAAACAGAGCAAAATAAGAAATATGAGGCAGCCGTGGAATGCGCTACCGTCGGAATCACGTACACTATAATCAGGAAACCGTATGCAATTTCGGGGTGGCCACAGCCTGAAAATGACACGCAAGAAATGCAGTGTTCCGTTTTCATTTATATATGTATTTTTTGAAATTGTGGCTTTGTTTTAGAAATCAAATACACATAGACTTGAGGTACGTGTTACAACAATATAGAAAGTTAGCTTGACGTGGTGGTGTGGATAACGGCAAGCCCAGCTACATTGAAGGCATAGGAAGGACAATCGTTTGAACCCAGGAGGTCCGTGTGGCAAAAAGCATAGATCTAACTGTTGCACTCCAGCATGGGTGACAAGAAGGAAACAGTACATCATAAGGAAAAATTGAGCTGGGGTGGAATCTCGCAGGCACCCCGTTTTGTTTCAGTGGTGCACACTGATCTGTCTGATTTCTTTTCTTTTCTTTTTCTTCTTTCTCCTATTTTAAGTGTGGCGAGTTTTCCCCGGGATGCGAAGGTTGATCTGGAACCCGTGACCTCAGTTGACCCACTAACCTAGGCCTCCCAAAAAGCTAGGATTGCTTGTTTGAGTCACGGGTCCGGACCCAGTCTCCCTGATTTCTTTTTTAATAAAAAATTCGGCCGGCCTGTCATGGTGGCTCATGGGAGCCTTTCATCCAGGTGCTATGAATACCAATTAGGGCGTATCACTCGAGGTTGCTGGTTAGATACCTCACAAAGCATAATGGTAAAACCGGGTCTCTGAAACAAAAACAAAACTTGGGTTGGGCTCTGCGGCCCCCCCTGTAACCCCAGCGCATTGGAATGCCGAGGAGGACGGATCTTGAAGTCACAGGTTTGACACGGGCCTGCAAAGGCAAGACTCAACAGGCTCCCTAATTAAAACATAAAAATAGAGCATAATAAGAAATATGAGGCAGGAATGTAATGCCCTCGCTTTGGAATCACGTACACTATAATCAGGATGCCGTACAGAATCCCGGGGTGGCCACAGAGTGAAAATGACATGCAACAAGTGCAGTGTTTTGTTTTCTTTTATATATGTATCTTTCAAAATTTTGTCTGTGTTTTGGAAATCAAATACATATAGACGAGATACGAGTTACAAAAATATAGAAAAATAACTGGATGGGGTGGTGTGGACACCAGCAACCCCAGCTACATTGATGGGATTGGCAGGACAACCGCTTGAACCCAGGAGACCGGTGTGGCAATAAGCCAAGATCGCACCATTGCACTCCAGCCCGGGTGACAAGAGGGAAACTGTACATCATAAAGAAAGTCTGTGTGAGGGGTGGATTCCCGCAGGCACCTTGTTTCGTTTCAGTGGTGCACACTAATCTGACTGATTTCTTTTCTTTTCCTCTTCTTCTTCTCCTATTTTAAGTGTGGTGAGGTTTCACCAGGATGCGAAGCTTGATCTGGAAGCCGGGACCTCAGTTGACAAGTTCACCTAGGACTCCCAAAGGGCTAAAATTGCTGGTTTGAGTACCAGGGCCCAGCACAGTCTCCCTGATTTCTTTTTTAATAATAAATTCGGCTGGCCTGGTGCGGTGGCTCTCGGGAACTTTTCATCCAGGCAACCTGAATACCAATTAGGGCGGATCACTCCTGGTTGCTGGTTAGATCCCACCTCAAACAAAATGGTGAAACCTGGTCTCTGAAACAAAAACAAAACTTGGGTTGGGCTCGGCAGCTCCCCCCTGTAATCCCAGCACTTTGAAATGCCAAGAAGGACAGATCGTGAAGTGACAAGGTCGACACTGGCCTGAAAAGCACGATGCATCACGCTCCCTAAAAAAAATATAAAAACAGAGCAAAATAAAAAATCTGAGGCAGGCATGGAATGCACTCACGTTGGAATCACGTACACAAAAATCAGGATGCCGTATGGAATCCCGGGGTGGCTGCAGCGTGAAAATCACATGCAAGAAGTGCAGTGTTCTGTTTTCATTTATATATAATTTTTTCGGAATTTTGGCTGTGTTTTCGAAATGAAATACACATAGACTTGAGGTACGAGTTACAACAATAGAGAAAGTTAGCTGAACGTGGTGTGGGGACACCAGCAACCCCAGCTACATTGAAGTGATTGGCAGGACAACTGCTTGAACTCAGGAGACCTGTGTGGCAATAAGCCAAGATTGAACCATTGCACTCCAGCCCAAGTAAAAAGAGGAAAACAGTACATCAAAAAGAAAGTTTGTGCGAGGCGTGGATTCCCGCAGGCACCACGTTTTGTTTCAGCAGTGCGCACTAATCTGTCTGATTTCCTTTCTTTTCTGTTTCTTCTTCTCCAATTTTAAGTGTGGCAAGTTTTCATCGGGATGCGAAGGTTGATCTGGAACCCGCGACCCCAGTTGATCTGCTCACCTAGGCCTTCCAAAGGGCTAGGATTGCTGGTTTGAGTCACAGGGCCCGGCCCTGTTCTCCTAATTTTTTTTTAAATAATAAATTTGGCAGACCTGGCATGGTGGTTCACCAGAGCCTTTCATTCAGGCACTCTGAATACCAATTAGTCGGATCACTCGAGGTTGTGGGTTAGATCCCGCCTCAAACAAAGTGGTGAAACCCGGTCTTTGAAATGAAAACAATACTTGGGTTGGGCTCGGCGGCTCCCCCCTGTAACCCCAGCACTTTGGAATGCTGAGAAGGACAGATCGTGATGTCACAGATTTGACACGGGCCTCCAATGACACGACGCCACAGGCTACCTATATAAAAAATAAATACAGAGCAAAATAAGAAATCTGAGGCTTGCATGGAATGCACTCGCTTCGGAATCACGTACAGTATAAATAGGATGTCGTACAAATTCCCGGGGTGACCGCAGTGTGAAAATGACACGCAAAAAGTGCAGTGTTCTGTTTTCATTTAAATATGTATTTTTAGAAATTGTGGCCGTGTTTTGGAAATCAAATACACATAGACTTGTGGTATGAGTTACATCAATAGGGAAAGTTAGCTGAACGTGGTGGTGTGGACACCAGCAACCCCAGCTACATTGAAGGGATTGGTAGGACAATCGCTTTGAACCCATGAGGCAGGTGTGGCAATAAACCAAGTTCAAACCGTTGCACTCCAACCCGGGTGACAAGAGGGAAACTGTACACCATAAAGAAAGGCTGTGCAAGGGGTGGATTCCCGAAGGCACCTCGTTTTGTTTCAGCGGTGCACACTAATTGGACTGATTTCTTTTCTTTTCTTTTTCTTATTCTCCTATTTTAAGTGTGGAGGGTTTTCTCAGGGATGCAAAGGCTGATCTGGGACCCGCGACCTCATTTGACTGCTCAACTAGGACTCCCAAAGGGCTAGAATTGCTGGTTTGAGTCACAGAGCCCGGCCAAGTCTCAATGATTTGATTATTAATCATAAAGTAAGTCAGCCATGCCCGGTGGCTCACTGGAGCCTTTCATCCAGGTAATCTGTATACCAATTTGGGTGGAACAGGCGAGGTTGTGGGTTTCAGCCCACCTGAAAGAAAATGGTGAAACACGGCCTCTGATATGAAAACAAAACTTTGGTTGGTCTCGTCGGCTGCCCCTGGAACCCCAGCACTTTGGAATGCTGAGGAGAAAGATCGTGAAGTCACAGGTTCGACACAGGCCTCCAACGAAACGACCCAACATGCTCCCTATATAAAACATAAAAACAGAGTGAAATAAGAAATCTGAGGCAGGCCTGGAATGCGCTCGCTTCGAAATCATGTACACTATAATCAGGAAGCCATATGGAATCCCAGCATGGCTGCAGTGTAACAATGACACACAAGAAGTTCAGTGTTCTGTTTTCATTTATGTATGTATTTTTTGAAATTGGGCTGTGTTTTAGAAATCAAATATACCTAGACTTGAGGTATGAGTTACAAAAATATAGAAAGTTAGCTGGATGTGGTGGTGTGGACACCTGAAACCCCAGCTACATCAAAGCCATAGGAAGGACCATTGCTTAAACAAAGAAGGCCAGTGTGGCAATAAGCCAAGATTGCACTGTTGCACTCCAGCCCGGGTGACAAGAGGGAAACAGTACGTCATTAGGAAAGGCTGGGCTAGGGGTAGAGTCATGCAGGCACCCCGTTTTGTTTCAGAGGTGCACACTGATCTGTCTGATTTCTTTTCTTTTTTGTTTTATCCTATTTTAAGTGTGGCGAGTTTTCACCGGGATGGGTGGGCTCATCTGGAACCCGCGATCTCAGTTGACCAGCTCACCTAGGGCTCCCAAAAGGCTAGGATTGCTGGTGTGAGTCACAGAGCCCGGCCCAGTTTCCCTGATTTGTTTTTTAAAAATAAAGTAAGCCAGCAGGGCCCGGCGGGTCACGGGATCCTTTCATCCAGGCAATCTGAATACCAATTAGGGTGGATCAGGCGAGGTTGTGGGTTTGAGCCCTTCCCAAAGAAAATGGTGAAAACGGTCTCTGAAACAAAAACAAAACTTGGGTTGGGCTCGGCGGCTCCCCCGTGTAACACCAGCACTTTGGAATAAAGAGGAGGACAAATCGTGAAGTCAGTTTCGACAACGGCCACCAATGGCACGATGCAACACGCTCCCTATATGAAACATAAGAACAGAGCAAAATAAGAAATCTGAAGCAGGCATGCAATGCACTCGCTTCGGAATCACGTACACTATAATCACGATCCCGTTCAGAATTCCGGAGTGGCCGCATTGTGAAAATGACACGCAAGAAGTGCAGTTTTCCGTTTCATTTATATATGTATTTTTTGAAATTGTGGCTGAGATTTAGAAATCAAATACATATAGACTTGAGGTATGAGTTACAAAAGTATAGATAGTTAATTGGACGTGGTGGTGTGGACACCTGCAACCCCAGTTAAATTGAGTGCATAGGCAGGACAATCGCTTGAACACAGAAGGCCAGTGTGGCAATAAGCCAAGATCGCACCATTGCACTCCAGCTCGTGAGAGAAGAGGGAAACCGTACGTCATAAGGAAAGGCTGGACTAGGGGTGGCGTCCCGCAGGGACCCCGTTTCGTTTCAGTGGTGCACAATAAATATGTCTGATTTCTTTTCTTTTCTTTTTCTTCTTCTCCTACTTTAAGTGTGGTGACTTTTCAATAGGATGCGCAGGCTGATTTGGAATGCGTGACCTCAGTAGACCCACTCACCTAGGCCTCCCAAAGTGCTAGGATTCCTGGTGTGAGTCACAGAGCCAGGCCCAAGCTCCCTGATTGGTTTTTAATAATAATGTCGACCTGCCGGGCGCAGTGGCTCACGCAGCTTTTCATCCAGGCAATCTGAATAGCTTAGGATGGAACAGTCAAGGTTGTGGGTTTGAGCCTGCCCATAACAAAATGGTGTAACTTGATCTGTGAAAAGAAAACAAAACTTGGGTTGAGCTCGGCAGCTCTTTCCTGTAACCCCAGCATTTTGAAATACCGAGGAGGACCGATGGTGAAGTCACAGGTTCGACATGGGCCTCCAACTGCATGATGCAACACATTCTCTATATAAAACATAAAACAGCAAAGTAAGAAATCTGAGGCAGGCATGGAATGCGCTCACCTCGGAATCATGTACACTATAATCAGGAAGCCGTACGGAATGCCAGCGTGGCCGCAGTGTGAAAATGACATGCAAGAAGTGCAGTGTTCTGTTTTAATTATATATGTATTTTTCGAAATTGTGGCTGTGTTTTAGAAATCAAATACACATAGACTTGAGGAAAAAGTGACAAAAAATATAGATAGTTAGCAAAATGTGGTGGTGTGGACACCTGCATCCCCAGCTTCACTGAAGGCATAGGCAGGACAATGGCTTGAACCCAGAAGGCCAGTGTGGGAATAAGCAAGATCGCACCTTTGTACTCCAGCCCGGGTGAAAAGAGTGAAACAGTACATCATAAGGGAAGGTTGGGATAAGGGTGGAGTCCGGCAGGCACCTTGTTTTGTTTCAGTGGTGCACACTGATCTGTCTTATTTTTTTTTCCTTTTCTTCTTCTCCTATTTTAAGTGTGGCAAGGTTTCACCAGGTTGCACAGCCTGATCTGGAACACGTGACCTCAGTTGACCCACTCACATAGGCCTCCCAAAGGGCTAAGATTGCTGGTGTGTTTCACAAAGCCCGGCCCAGTCTCCCTGACTTGTTTTTTAATAATAAAGTCGGCCGGCCTGGCACGGTGGCTCACGGGAGCATTTCATCCAGGCAATCTGAATACCAATTAGGGAGAAACAGGAGAGGTTGTGGTTTTCAGCCCACCCATAACAAAATGGTGAAACACGGTCTCTGAAACAAAAACAAAACTTGGGTTGGGCTCGGGGACTCCCCCGTGTAACAACAGCATTTTGGAATGCCGAAAAGAAAAAGTCGTGAAGTCACAGTTTCGACAAGGGCCTCCAATGACAGGACACAACACACTCCCTATATAAAACATAAGAACCGAGCAAAATAAGAAATCTGAGACAGGCCTGCAATGCGCTTGCTTTGCAATCAAGTACACTATAATCAGGATGCCGTACGGAATTTCGGGGTGGCCACAATGAGAAAAAGACACGCAAGAAGTGCAGTGTTCTGCTTTCATTTATATATGTATTTTTCGAAATTGTGGCTGTGTTTTAGAAATCAAATACACATAGACTTGAGGTACGAGTTACAAAAATATAGATAGTTAGGTGGACGTGGTGTTGTGGACACCTGCAACCCCACCTACATTGAAGGCATACGCAGGACATTTGTTTGAACCCAGAAGGCCTGTGTGGCAATAAGCCAAGATCGCACCGTTGCACTCCAGCCCGGGTAACAAAAGAGAAACAGTACATCATAAGGAAATGTTGGGCTAAGTTTGGAATCAAGTAGGCACCCCTTTTTATTTCAGTGGTGCCCCCTGATCTGTCTGGTTTCTTTTCTTTTCTTTTCTTGTTCTCCTATTTTAAGTGTGTCGAGATTTCACTGGGATGCAAAGGTAGATCTGGAACCTGCGACCACAGTTGACCCGCACACCTAGGCCTCCCAAACGGCTAGGATTGTTGGTTTGAGTCACAGGGCTCTACCCAGTCTCCCTGATTTCTTTTTTAATAATAATTTCAGCCGACCTGGCTCGGTGTCTCACGGGAGCCTTTCATCCAGGCACTTTGAATACCAATTAGGCAGATTACTAGGGGTTGCGGGTTAGACCCCGCCCGAAACAAAATGGTGAAACCCGGTCTCTGAAAAAAAAGAAAACTTCAGTTGGGCTCGGGGACTCCCCCCTGTAACCCCAGCACTTTGGAATGCCGAGGAGGACGGATCGTGATATCACAAGCCTCCAAAAGCATGACACAACATGCTCCCTAGATAAAACATTAAAACAGAGCAAAATAAAAAATCTGAGGCAGACATGGAATCCACTCACGTCGGAATCACGTACACTATAATCAGGAGGCCATACGGAATCCCGAGGTGTCCCCAGCGTAAAAATTACACGCACTAAGTGCAGTGTTCCATTTTCATTTATATATGTATTTTTCAAAATTGTGGCTGTGTTTTAGAAATGAAATACACATAGACTTGTGGTACGAGTTATAAAAATATAGAAATTTAGCTGGACGTGGTGGTGTGGACACCTGCAACCACAGCTACATTGAAGGCATAGACAGGACAATTGCTTGAACCCAGAATGCTTGTGTGGCAATAAGCCATGATCAAACCGTTACACTCCAGCCCGGGTGAAAAGAGGGAAACAGTCCGTCATAAGGAAAGGCTGGGCTTGGGATGGAGACACACAGGCAGCCCATTTTGTTACAGTGGTGCACACTGATCTGTCTGATTTCTTTTCTTTTCTTTTTATTTTTCTCCTATCTTAAGTGTGGCAAGTTCTCAATGGGATACCCAGGCTGATCTGGAACCCGGGACTTAAGTTGACCTGCTCACCTAGGCCTCTAAAAGGGCTAGGATTGCTGGTGTGAGTCACAGAGCCCGACCCAGTCTCCTTGATTAGTTTTTTAGTAATAAATTCGGCAGGCCAGAGGCGGTGTCTCACTGAAGCCTTTTATCCAGGCAATCTGAATACCAATTAGGGTGGAACAGGCGAGGTTGTGGGTTTGGGCCCACCCCAAACAAAATGGTGAAACCCTGTTTCTGAAACAAAAACTAAACTTGGGATGGGCTCGGCGGATCCCCCCTGTAACCCCAGCAATTTGGAATGCGAAGGAGAAAGGACCATGAAGTCACAACTTCGACAAGGGTCACCAGCGACATGACGAATCACGCTCCCTAGATAAAACATAAAAATAGATCATAATAAGAAATCTGAGGCAGGCATGGACTGCGCTCACATCGGAATCACGTACACTATAATCAGGATGCTCTACAGAATCCCAGGGTGGCTACAGCGTGAAAATGACACGCAAGAGTGCAGTGTTCCGTTTTCAGTTATATATGTATTTAGCGAAATTGTGGCTGTGTTTTAGAAATAAAATACACATAGACTTTAGGTACTAGTTACTAAAATAGAGAAAGTTACCTGGATGTGGTGGTGTGTACACCAGCAACCCCAGCTACATTGAAGGCATAGGCAGAACATTTGCTTGAACCCAGAAGGCCGGTGTGGCAATTAGCCAAGATTACACCATTGCACTCCAGTTAGGGTGATAAAGAGAAACTGTACATCCTAAGGAAATGCTGGGCTACGTTTGGAATCATGTAGGCACCCCGTTTTGTTTCAGTGGTGCACACTGATCTGTCTGATTTCTTTGCTTTTCTTTTTCTTGTTATCCCATTTTAAGTGTGTTGAGATTTCACCGGGATGCGCAGGCTGATCTAGAAACCCGCGACCTCAGTTGACCCCCTCACCTAGGCCTCCCAAAGGGCTAGGATTGCTGTTGTGAGTCACAGAGGCTGGCACAAGCTCCCAGATTTGTTTTCATTAAAAAAGTCGGCCAGCTGGCTGTGGTGGCTCACTCGAGCCTTTCATCCAAGCAATCTGAATAGCTTAGGGAGGAACAGTCGGGGTTGTGTGTTTGAGCCTGCCCATAACAAAATGTTGTAACTCGGTCTCTTAAAGGAAAACAAAACTTGGGTTGGGCTCAGCGGCTCTTCCCTGTAACCCCAGCACTTTGTAATGCTGAGGAGGACAGATCATGAAGTCACGGGTTCGACACGGGCCTGCAAAGGCACGACACAACAGGCTCCCTTGATAAAACATATAAAAAGAGCATAATAGAAAATCTGAGGCAGGCATGGAATGCGCTCACATCGCAATCACGTACACTATAATCAGGATGCTGTACGGAATCCCAGGGTGGCCACAGCATGAAAATGACACGCAAGAAGTGCAGTGTTCCGTTTGCATTTATATATGTATTTTTCGAAATTGTGGCTGTGTTTAAAAATCAAATACACATAGACTTGAGGTATGAGTTACAACAATATAGAAAGTTAGCTGGACATGGTGGTACAAAAACCCGCAACCCCAGCTACATGGAAGGGATTGGCAGGACAACCGCTTGAACCCAGGAGGCTGCTGTGGCAATAAGCCAAGATCGAACCACTGCACTCCAGCACGGGTGAAAAGAGGGAAACAGTACGTCATGAGGAAAGGCTGGAATAATGGTGGAGACCCGCAGGCACCCCGTTTTGTTACAGTGGTGCACTCTGATCTGTCTGATTTCTTCTCTTTTCTTTTTCTTCTTCTCCTATTTTAAGTGTGGTGAGTTTTCACCAGGATGCACAGGCTGATCTGGAACATGTGAACTCAGTTGACCCGCTCACCTGGGCCTCCCAAAGGGATAGGATTGCTGATGTGTGTCCCAGCGCTTGGCCCAGTCTTAGAAATCAAATACACACAGACTTGAGGTACAAGTTACAACAATATAGAACGTTAGATGGACGTGGTGGTGTGGACACCTGCAACCCCAGCTACATTGAAGACATAGGCAGGACAATTGCTTCAACCCAGAAGGCTGGTGTGGCAATAAGCCAAGATCGCAGGCGCCCCATTTTGTTTCAGGTGTGCACACTCATCTGTGTGATCTCTTATCTTTTCTTTTTCTTTTTCTCCTATCTTAAGGGTGGCGAGTTCTCTCTGGGATGTGAAGGTTGATCTGGAACCTGTGACCACAGTGGATCCACTCACCTAGGCCTCCCAAAAAGCTAGGATTGCTGTTTTGAGTCACAGAGCCTGGTAGAGTCTACCTGATTTCTTCTCTAATAATAAAGTAAGCCGGCCGGGCCCAGAGGCTCACGGGAGCCTTTCATCCAGGCAACCTGAATACCAATTATGGTGGATCACTCGTGGGTGCGTGTTAGATCCTTCCCCAAAACAAAATGGTGAAATCCGGTCTCTGAAACAAAAACAAATCTTGGGTTGGGCTCGGTGGCTCCCCTTTGTATTCCCAGCACTTTGGAATGCCAGGGAGGACAGATTGTGAAGTGACATGTTCGACACGGGCCTGCAAAGGCAGGACGCAACACCCTTTCTAGAAAAAAACAAAAAATAGAGCATAACAAGAAATCTGAGGCAGGCATGAAATGCACTCGCGTCATAATCACGTACGCTATAATCAGGATGCTGTATGGAATCCCTGAGTGGCTGCAGCGTGAAAATGACACGCAAGAAGTGCAGTGTTCCGTTTTTATTTATATATGTATTTTTCAAAATTGTGGCTGAGATTTAGAAATCAAATACACATAGACTTGAGGTATGAGTTACAAAAATATAAATAGTTAGCTGGACGTGGTGGTGTGGCCCCCTCAACCCCAGCTACATTGAAGGCATAGGCAGAACAATCGCTTGGATCCAGAAGGCCGGTGTGGCAATAAGCCAAGATCGCATCTTTGCACTCCAGCATGGGTGACAAGAGGGAAACAGTACGTCATAAGGAAAGGTTGGGCTACGTTTGGAGTCTGGCCAGCACCCCATTTCCTTTCAGTGGTGCACACTAATCTGTCTGATTTCTTTTCTTTTCTTTTTCTTCTTCTCCTATTTTAAGTGTGGCGAATTTCAGTAGAATACGCTGGCTGATCTGGAACGCACGACCTCAGTTGACCCGCTCACCTAGGCCTTCCAAAGTGCTAGTATTGCTGGTGTGCGTCACGGTTCCCAGCCAAGTCTTCCGGATTTGTTTTTTAATAATAAAATCTGCAGGCCAGATGATGTGGCTTACCGGCGCCTTTCATCCAGGCAATCTGAATACCAATTAGGTTGGAACAGGCGAGGTTGTTGGTTGGAGGCTGCCCCGGGCAAAATGTTGAAACCCGGTCTTGGAAATTAATACAAAACTTTGGTTGGGTTTCACCGCTCCCCCCAGTAACATCATCAATTTGGAATGCCAAAGAGGATGGATCGTGAAGTCACAGATTCGACACTGGCCTCCAACCACCCGACGAAACATGCTCCCTTTATAAAACATAAAAAGAGAGCAAAATAAGAAATCTGAGGCAGACATGGAATGCCCTCGCCTTGGAATCATGTACACTGTAATCAGGATGCTGTAGGAAATTCAGGGGTGGCTGCAGCATGAAAATGACAGGCAAGAAGTGCAGTGTTCCGTTTTCATTTATATATGTATTTTTCGAAATTGTGGCTGTGTTTTGCAAATCAAATACACATACACTTGAGGTAGGAGAGACAAAATATAGAAAGTTAGTTGGACGTGGTGGTGTGGACACCCGAAACCCCAGCTACATTGAAGGGATTGGAAGGACAATCGCTTTAACCCAGGAGGCGGGTGTGGCTATAAGCCAAGAACGCACTATTGCACTCCAGCCTGGGTGACAAAAGGGAAACTGTACATCATAAAGAAAGGCTGGGCTAGGGGTGGGGTCCTGCCGGCACCCCGTTTTGTTTCAGTGGTGCATACTGATCTGTCTGATCGCTTTTCTTTTCTTTTTCTTTTTTTCCTATTTTAAGAGTGGCGAGTTTTCACCGGGATGCACAGCCTGATCTGGAACATGAGACCTCAGTTGATCCGCTCACCTAGGCCTCCCAAAGTGCTTGGATTGCTGGTGTGTGTCACAGAGCCCGGCCCAGTCTCCCTGATTTATTTTTTAATAATATTTTTAATAATAAAGTCGGCCAGCTGGGCGCGGTGGCTCACGGGAGCATTTCATCCAGGCAATCTGAATACCAATTAGGGTGGAACAGGCGAGGTGGTGGTTTTGAGCCCGCCCATAACAAATGGTGAAACACGGTTTCTAAAAGGAAAACAAAACTTGGGTTGTGCTCGGCGGCTCCCTGCTGTAACCCGAGCACTTTGGAATGCCGAGGAGAACCAATGGTGAAGTCACATATTCGACACGGACTTGCAAAGGCACGGCGCAACACGCTCCCTAGGTAAAACATAAAAATAGAGCATAATAAGAAATCTGAGGAAGGCATGGAATGCGCTCGCTTTGGAATCACGTACACTATAATCAGGATGCCCTACGGAATGCCAGGGTGGCCACAGCATGAAAATGACACGCAAGAAATGCAGTATTTCGTTTTCATTTATACACGTATTTTTCGAAATTGTGGCTGTGTTTTGGAAATCAAATACACATAGACTTGAGGTACGAGTTGCAAAAATATAAAAAAGTTAGCTGGACATGGTGGTGTGGACCCCTGTAACCCCAGCTACATTGAAGCTATTGGCAGGACAATCGCTTGAACCCAGGAGGCGGGTGTGGCAATAAGCCAAGATCGCTCCGTTGCACTCCAAACCTGGGGAAAAGAGGGAAACTGTACGTCATAAAGAAAGGCTGATGTAGGGATTGATTCCCGCAGGTACCTCATTTCGTTTCAGCGGTGTACACTAATCTGTCTGATTTCTTTTTCTTTTTCTTTTTCTGCTATTTTAAGTGTGGCGAGTTTTCACCGGGATGCGAAGTTTGATCTGGAACACGCAACCTCAGTTGAAAAGTTCACCTAGGCCTCCCAAAAAGCTAAGATGGCTGGTTTGTATAACACGACCTGGCGCAGTCTTCCTGATTTATTTTTTAATAATAAATTTGTCCAGCCTAGTGAGGTGGCTCATGGGAGTCTTTCATCCAGGCGCTCTGAATACCAATTAGGGCAGATCACTCCAGGTTTGGGTTTGAGGCCGCAACAAACAAAAGGTGAAACGCGGCCTCTAGAAAGAAAACAAAACTTGGGTTGGGCTCGGCAGCTCCCCTCTGTAATCCCAGCACTTTGGAATTCCAAGCAGGCGGATTGTAAATTCACAGGTTCAACACGGGCCTCCAAAGACACGAGGCAACACGCTCCCTATATAAAACATAAATACAGAGCAAAATAAGAAATCTGAGGCTGGCATGAAATGCACTCGCTTTAGAATCACGTACAGTATAATCAGGATACCGTACGGAATCACGGGGTGGCCACAGTATGAATATGACACGCAGGAAGTGCAGTGTTCCGTTTTCATTTATATAAGATAACCCCAGCTACATTGAAGGGATTGGTAGGACAATCGCTCGAACCCAGGAGGTGGGTGTGGCAATAAACCAAGTTTGATCCATTGCGCTCCAGCCCGGGTGACAAGAGGAAAACTGTATGTCATAAAGAAAGGCTGTGTGATGGGTGGATTCCCGAAGGCACCTCGTTTTGTTTCAGCAGTGCACACTAATGTGACTGATTTCTTTTCTTTTCTTTTTCTTCTTCTCCTATTTTAAGTGTGGCGAGTCTTCACAGGGATGTGAAGGCTGATCTGAGACCTGTGACCACAGTTGACTGCTCACCTAGGACTCCCAAAGAGCTGTGATTGCTGGTTTGAGTCACAGAACCCGACATATTCTCAATAATTTGTTTATTAATAAAAAAGTAAGCCAGCCAGGCCCGGTGGCTCACGGGAGCCTTTCATCCAGGCAATCTGAATACCAATTAGGTGGAACAGGCGAGGTTGTGGGTTTCAGCCTGTCCGAAACAAAATGGTGAAACACGGCCTCTGAAACAAAAACAAAACTTGAGTTGGACTCGGCGGCTGCCCCTGTAACACCAGCACTTTGGAATGCCAAGGAGAACAAATTGTGAAGTCACACGTTCGACATGGGCCTCCAACAACATAACGCAATATGCTCCCTATATAAAACATAAAATTAGAGTAAAATAAAAAATCTGAGGCAGGCCTGGAATGCGCTCACTTCAGAATCACGTACACTATAATCAGGAAGCCATATGGAATCCCACCATGGCCACAGCGTAAAAATGACACTCAAGAATTTAAGTTTTCCATTATCATTTATATATGTATTTTTCAAAATTGTGGCTGTGTTTTAGAAATCAAATACACATAAAATTGAGGTACAAGTTACAAAAATATAGAAAGTTAGCTGGGCGTGGTGGTGTGGATACCTGCAACCTCAGCTACATTGAAGGCATAGGCAGGACAATAGCTAGAACCCAGAAGTCCGGTGTGGCAATGAGCCGAGATCTCACTGTGGCACTCCAGCCCAGGTGACAAGAGGGAAACAGTACATTATAAGGAAAGGTTGGGCTAGGGATGGAGTCCCGCAGGCACCCCGTTTCATTTCAGTGGTGCACATTGATCTGTCTGATCTCTTTTCTTTTCTTCTTTTTTTCTCCTATTTTAAGTGTGGCGAGTTTTCACCGGGATGTGCAGGCTGATCTGGAAACCGCAACCTCAGTGAACCCGTTGACCTAGGCCTCCCAAAGGGCTAGGATTGCTGTTGTGAGTCCCAGAGCCCAACCCAGTCTCCCTAATTTGTTTTTTAATAATAAATAAGCCGGCCAGGCCCGGTGGCTCACGGGAGCCTTTGATCCAGGCAATGTGAATACCAATTAGGGTGGAACAAGTGAGGTTGTGGGTTTGAGCCTGCCTCAAACAGAATGGTGAAACACGGTCTTTGAAACAAAAACAAAAGTTGGGTTGGGCTCGGCGGCAACCCCCTGTAACCCCAGCACTTTAGAATTCTATGCAGGGTGGATCGTGAAGTCACAGGGACGACACGGGCCTCCAATAACACGATGCAACACGCTCCCTATATAAAACATAAATACAGAGCAAAATAATAAACATGAGGCTCGCATGGAATGTTCTCGCTTCGGAATCATGGACACTATAATCAGGATGCCGTACGGAATCCCGGGGTGGCCGAAGCGTGAAAATGACACGCAAGAAGTGCAGTGTTCCTTCTTCATTTATATATGTATTTTTTGATATTGTGGTTGTGTTTTGGAAATCAAATCCACATAGACTTGAGGTACGAGTTACAACAATAGAGAAAGTTAGCTGAACGTGGTGGTGTGGACACCAGCAACCCCAGCTACATTGAAGGGATTGGTAGGACAATCGCTTGAACCGAGGAGGCGGGTGTGGCAATAAACCAAGTTCAAACCCTTGCACTCCAGCCCAGGTGACAAGAGGAAAACTGTACATCATAAAAAAAAGGCTGTGCGAGGGGTGTATTCCCGAAGGCACCTCGTTTCTTTTCAGCGGTGCACACTAACTGACTGATTTCTTTTCTTTTTCTTCTTCTATTTTAAGTGTGGCGAGTTTTCACTGGGATGTGAAGGTTGATCTGGGACCTGCGACTTCAGTTGACCGCTCACCTAGGCCTCCAAAAGGGCGAGGATTGCTGGCTTGAGTCACAGAGTCCGGCCTAGTCTCAATGATTTGTTTTTTAATAATAAAGTAAGCCAGCCTGGCTCAGTGGCTCACAGGAGCCTTTCATCCAGGCAATCTGAATATTAATTAGGGTGGAACAGGCGAGGATGTGGGTTTCAGCCCGCCCAAAACAAAATGGTGAAACCTGGCCTCTGAAACAAAAACAAAACATGGGTTGGCCTTGGCGGCTGCCCCCGTACCCTCAGCACTTTGGAATGTCGAGTATAACAGATCGTGAAGTCACAGGTTCGACACGGGCCTGCAACCACACGACACAACATGATCTCTATATAAAACATAAAAACAGAGTAAAATAAGAAATCTGAGACAGGCCTGGCATGCACTGGCTTTGGAATCACGTACACTATAATCAGGAAGCCATACAGAATCCCAGCGTGGCCGCAGTGCAAAAATGACATGCAATAAGTTTAGTTTTCCGTTTTCATTTATATATGTATTTTTCTAAATTGTGGCTGTGTTTTAGAAATCAAATACACATAGACTTGAGGAACGAGTTACAAAACATAGAAAGTTAGCTGGACATGGTGGTGTGGACACCTGCAACCTCAGCTTCATTGAAGGCATAGGCAGAACAATTGCTTGAACCCAGAAGGCCGTTATGTCAATAAGCCAAGATCACATTGTTACACTCCAGCCTGGGTGACAAGAGGGAAACAGTACGTTATAAGGAAAGCTGGGCTAGGGGTGGAGTCCCGCAGGCACCACGTTTTGTTTCAGTGGTTTACACTGACCTGTCTGATTTCTTTTCTTTTCTTTTTTGTTTTATCCTATTTTACGTGTGGCGAGTTTTCATCAGGATGTGCAGGCTGATCTGAAAACTGCGATCTCAGTTGACCAGCTCATATAGGCCTCCCAAAAAGCTAGGATTGCTGGTGTGAGTCACAGAGCCAGGCTCAGTCTCCTTGATTTGTTTTATAATAATAAGCTGGCAGGGCCTGGTGGCTCACGGGAGCCTTTGATCCAGGCAATCTGAATACCAGTTAGGGAGGAACAGGCGAGTTGTGGGTTTGAGCCTACCCCAAACAAAATGCTGAAACCCGGTCTCTGAAATAAAAACAAAACTTGGGTTGGGCTCGGCGGCTCCCCCTCTAAGGCCAGCACTTCGGAATGCCAAGGTGGACAGATCTTTAAGTCACAGGTTCGACACGAGCCTGCAAATGCAGGATGCAACACGCTCCCTAGATAAAACATAAAAATAGAGCATAATAAAAAATCTGAGGCAGACATTGAATGCACTCGCTTCAAAATCACATACAATATAATCAGGATGCCCTACGGAATCCCAGTGTGGACACAGCGTGAAAATGACACGCAAGAAGGGCAGTGTTCCTTTTTCATTTATATATGTACTTTTTGAAACTGTGGCTTTTCTTTAGAAATCAAATTCACGTAGACTTGAGGTATGACTTACAACAATATAGAGAGGTAGCTGGATGTAATGGTGTGGACACCCGCATCCCTAGCTACATTGATGGGATTGGCAGGACAATCGCTTGAACCCAGGTGACCGGTGTGGCAATAAGCCAAGATTGAACCATTGCACTACAGCCCGGGTAAAAAGAGGAAAACAATACATCGTGAGAAAAGGCTGGAATGGGGTGGAGACCCACAGGCACCCCGTTTCCTTTCAGTGGTGCACTCTGATCTGGCTGATTTCTTTTCTTTTCTTTTTTGTTTTCTCCTATTTTAAGTGTGGCGAGTTTTCACCGGGATGCAAAGGTTGATCTGGAACCTGTGACCTCAGTTGACCTGCTAACCTAGGCCTCCCAAAAAGCTTGGATTGCTTGTTTGAGTCACAGGTCCCGGCCCAGTCTTCCTGATTTCTTTTTTAATAAAAAATTTGGCTGGCTTGGCACGCTGGCTCATAAAAACCTTTAGTAATAAAGTAAGCCAGCCGGGCCCGGTGGCACACGGGAGCCTTTCATCCAGGCAATCTGTACCAATTAGGGTGGAACAGGCGAGGTTGTGGGTTTCAGCCCGCATTAATCAGAATGGTGAAATTCCATCTCTGAAACAAAAACAAAACTTGGTTTTGGCTCAGCGGCTCTCCCCTGTAACCCCAGCACTTTGGAATGCCGAGGAGGACAGATCATGAAGTCACAGGTTCGAAACGGGCCCCCAACGGCATGACGCAACATGCTTCCTATATAAAACATAAAAGCAGAGAAAATAAGAAATCTGGGCCAGGCATGGAATGCACTCGCCTCAGAATAACGTACACTATAATCAGGATGCTGTACGGAATCTTGGGTTGGCCGCAGTGTGAAAATGACACACAAGAAGTTCCGTGTTATGTTTTAATTTATGTATGTATTTTTTGATATTGTGGTTGTGTTTTAGAAATCAAATACAGATAGACTTGAGGTTCAAGTTACAAAAATATAGAAAGTTAGCTGGACCTGTTAGTGTGGACAAATGCAAACCCAGCTACATTGAAGGCATAGGCAGGACAATCCCTTGAACCCAGAAGGTTTGTGTGGCAATGAGCCAAGATCGCACTGTTGCACTCCAGCCTGGGTGACAAGAGTGAAACAGTACATCATAAGAAAAGCCTGGGCTAGAGGTGTAGTACTGCAGGCACCCGGTTTTGTTTCAGTGCTGCACACTGATCTGTCTGATTTTTTTTCTTTTCTTTTTCTTCTTCTCCTAAGTGTGGCGAGTTTTCTCTGGGATGTGCAGGCTGATCTGGAACCCATGACCTCAGTTGACCCACTGACCTAGGCCTCCCAAAGTGCTGTGATTGCTGGTGGAAGTCGCAGAGCCCGGCCAAGTCATCCTGCTAACTTTTTTAGTAATAAATTCGACCGGCCAGGCTCAGCGGCTCACGGGAGACTTTCATCCAGGTGCTCTGAATACCAATTAGGGTGGATCACTTGATGTTGCTGGTTAGATCCCTCCCCAAACAAAATGGTGACACCCGGTCTCTGAAACAAAATGAAAATGTGGTTTGGGCTCGGCGGCTCTTTCCTGTAAGCCCAGCACTTTGGAATGCCGATGAGGACAGATCATGCAGTCACAAGTTCGACATGGGACTCCAACAGCATGACGCAACATGCTCCCTATATAAAATATAAAAGCTGAGCAAAATAAGAAATCTGAGGCAGGCATGGTATGCGCTCGCCTCGGAATCACGTACACTATAATCAGGATGCTGTATGGAATTCCGAGGTGGCCAAAGCGTGAAAATGACACGCAAGAAGTGCAGTGTTCCGTTTTCTTTTACGTATGTATTTTTCGATATTGTAGCTGTGTTTAGCAATCAAATACACGTAGACTTAAGGTATGAATTACAAAAATATAGAAAGTTAGCTGGATGTGGTGGTGTGGACAAATGCAAACCCAGCTACATTGAAGGCATAGGCAGGACAATTGCTTGAACCCAGAAGGCCGGTGTGGCAATAGGCCAAGATCGCACTGTTGCACTCCACACCGGGTGAGAAAATGGAAACACTACGTCATATGAAAAGGCTGGGCTAGAGGTGGACTCCCTCAGGCACCCAGTTTTGTTTCACCAGTGCACACTGCTCTGTCTGATTTCTTTTCTTTTCTTTTTCTTCTTCTCCTATTTAAAGTGTGGCGAGTTTTCTCTGGGATGCACAGGCTGATCTGGAACACACAATCTCAGTTGTCCCACTCAGCTAGGCCTCCCGAAGGGATCGGATTGCTGGTGTGAGTCACAGAGGCCGGCCCAGTCTTTCTGATTTGTTTTTTAGTAATAAATTGTGCCAGCCAGGCGCAGTGGCTCATGGGAGCCATTTATCCAGGCCATCTGAATACCAATTAGGGTGGAACAAACGTCGGTTACATAATACAGAAAGTTATCTGGACGTGGTGGTGTGGACAAATGCAACCCCAGCTACATTGAAGGCATAGGCAGAAAAATCACTTGAACCCAGAAGGCTGGTGTGGCAGTAAGCCAAGATCGCACTGTTGCACTCCAGCCCGGGTGAGAAAAGGGAAACAGTACGTCATGAGGAAAGCCTGGGCTAGGTTTGGAGTCCCGCAGACACCCCGTTTCGTTTCACTGGTGCAAACTGATCTGTCTGATTTTTTTTCTTTTCTTTTTCGTTTTCTCTTATCTTAAGTGTGGCGAGTTTTCACCAGGATTCGCAGGCTGATCTGGAAACCTCCTCCTCACTTGACCGGCTCACCTAGGCCTCCCAAAGGGCTAGGATTGCTGGTGTGTGTCATGGAACCCAGCCCAGTCTCCCGGATTTGTTTTTTTATAACAAAGTCGGTCGTTCGAGCGCAGTTGCTCACAGGAGTCTTTTATTGGGGCGCTGTGAATACCAATGAGGGTGGAACAGGCCAGGTTGTGGGTTATACCCTGCCCTAAACAAAATGGTGAAACCCGGTCTCTGAAATAAAAACAAAGCTTTTGTTGGGCTCGGAATCTCCCCAATGTATTCCCAGCACTTTGGAATTCTGAGGTGGACGGATCGTGAAGTCACAATTTCGAAACGGGCCTCTAATGACACAATGAAACCTGCTCCCTATACGAAACATAAAAACAGATCAACATAAGATATCTCAGGCAGGCGTAGAATGTGCTTGCTTCCCAATCACTTACACTATAATCAGGATGCCGTACAGAAACCCCGGGTGGCCGCAGCGTGAAAATGGCACGCACGAAGTGCAGTGTTCCATTTTCATATATATATGTATTCCTCGAAATTTTGGCTGTGTTTTAGAAATCAAATACACGTAGACTTGTGGTACGAGTTACAAAAAAATAGAAAGTTAGCTGGACGTGGTGGGGTGGACACCTGCAACCCCGGAAACATTGAAGGCATAGGCAGGACAATCGCTTTAACCCAGAAGGCCGGTGTGGCTATAAGCCAAGATTGCACTGTTGCAATCAAGCCTGGGTGACAAGAGGAAAACACTACATCATAAGGAAAGGCTAAGCTAGGGGTGGAGTCCGACAGGAACCCCATTTTGTTTCAGTGGTGCACATTGATCTGTCTGATTTCTTTTCTTTTCTTTTTCTTCTTCTCCTATTTAAAGTGTGGCAAGTTTTCACTGGGAGGCGCTGGCTGATATGGAACCCTCGACCTCAGTTGACCCGCTCACCGAGGCCTCCCAAAGGGCTTGGACTGCTGGTTTGTGTCACAGAGCCCGGCCCAGTCTCCCTGATTTCTTTTTAGTAATAAAGTTGGCCGGCCAGGTGCGGTGGCTCACGGGAGCCTTTCTTCCAGGCAATCTGAATGTCTTAGGGTGAAACAGTCGAGGTTGTGGGTTTGAGTCCACCCCATATCAAATGGTGTAACCCGGGTTCTGAAATGAAAACCAAACTTGGGTTGGGATCGGTGGCTCTTCCCTGTTACTCCAGCATTTTGGAATTCCGAGGAGGACGGATCCTGAAGTCACAGGTTCTACGTGGGCCTCCAACTGCATGATGCAACACGCTCCCTGTATAAAAGTTAAAAACAGAGCAAAATAAGAAATCTGAGGCAGGCATGGAATGCGCTTGCCTTGGAATCAGGTATGCTATAATCAGGATGCCGTATGGAATCCTGGCATGGCCCCAGCGTAAAAATGACACGCAAGAAGTACAGGGCTCCGTTTTCATATACATAAGTATTTTTTGAAATTGTGACTGTGTTTTAGAAATCAAATACACATAGACTTGAGGTATGAGTGACAAAAATGTAGAAAGTTAGCTGAACGTGGTGGTGAGGACATTTACAACCCCAGCTACATTGAAGGCATAGGCAGGACAATCTCTTGAACCCAGAAGGCCGGTGGGGCAATAAGCCAAGATCACACCGTGGCACTCCAGCCCAGGAGAAAAGAGGAAAACAGTACATCATAAGGAAAGGCTGGGAGAGGGTAAAAGCCCCGCAGCCACTCCGGTGTGGTCACAGTGTGAAAATGACACTCAAGAGGTGCAGTGTTCCGTTTTCATTTATATAGGTATTTTTCGAAATTGTGGCTGTGTTTTGCAAATCAAATACACATAGCCTTGAGGTATGAGTTACAACAATAGAGAAAGTTAGCTGGACGTGATGGTGTGGACACCCCCAATCCCAGCTACATTGAAGGCACAGGCAGGAAAATCGCTTGAACCCAGGAGGCCGGTGTGGCAAAAAGCCTAGATCGCACTTTTGCACTCCAGCCCGGGTGACAAAAGTGAAACAGTACGTCATAAGGAAAGTCTGGGCTAGTGGTGGAGTCCCGCATGCACCCTGTTTTGTTTCAGTGGTGCACAGTGATCTGTCTGATTTTTTTTCTTTTCTTTTTCTTCTTCTCCTGTTTTAAGTGTGGCCAGGTTTCACTGGGATGCAAAGGTTGATCTGGAACCCGTGACCCCAGTTGACCCGCTCACCTAGGCCTTCCAAATGGATAGGATTGCTGGTTTGAGTCACAGGGCCCGGCCCAGTCTCCCTGATTTATTTTTTAATAATAAATTCATAGGACCCGGTCCGGTGGCTCACGAGAGCATTTAATCCAGGCACTCTGAATACCCATTAGGCAGATCACTTGAGGTGGCAGGTTAGATCCTGCCTCAAACAAAATGGTTAAACCCGGTCTCTGCAACAAAAGCAAAACTTGGGTTGGGCTCAGCGTCTCCCACCTGTAAACCCAGCACTTTGGAATGCTGAGAAGGACAGATCCTGATGTCACAATTTCGACATGGGCCTCCAAAGGCAAGACGCAACACGCTCCCTAGATAAAACAAAAACAAGGTAAAATAAAAAATTTGAGGCAGGCATGGAATGCGTTCGCATCAGAATCACATAGTCTATAATCAGGATGTCTTACGAAATTCCAGCGTGGCCGCAGCGTGAAAATGACACGCAAGAAGGGCAGTGGTCCGTTTACATTTATATATATATATTTTAAAATTGTGGCTTTGTTTTAAAAATCAAATACACATAGACTTGAGGTACGAGTTACAACAATATAGAAAGTTAGCTGCACGTGGTGGTGTGGACACCTGCAACCCCAGCTACATTGAAGGCATAGGCAGGACAATCTTTTAAACCCAGGAGGCTGGTGTGGCAAAAAGTATAGATCCAACTGTTGCACTCCAGCCCGGGTGACAAGAGGAAAACAGTACGTCATTAGAAAAGGCTGGGCGAGGGGTGGAGTCCCACAAGCACCCCATTTCGTTTCAGTGGTGCACACTGATCTGTCTAATTTCTTTTTTTAATTTTTCATTTTATCCTATTTTAAGTGTGGCGAGTTTTCACCGAGATGAGCGGGCTCATCTGGAACCCGCGATCTCAGTTGACCCACTCACCTAGGGCTCCCAAAGGGCTAGGATAGGTGGTGTGAGTCACAGAGCCCAGCCCAGTCTCATGATTTGTTTTTTAATAATAAAGTAAGCCCGCAGGGCCCGGCAGCTCACGGGATCCTTTCATCCAGGCAATCTGAATATCAGTTAGGGTGGAACAGGCGAGGTTGTGCATTTGAGCCCGCCACAAAGAAAATGGTGAAAATCGGTCTCTGAAACAAAAACAATACTTGGGTTGGGCTCGGCGGCTCCCCCCTGCTACCCCAGCACTTTGGAATGCTGAGGAGGATGGATGGTGAAGTCACAGGTTTGACACAGGCCTCCAACCATACTACGCAGCATGCTGCCTATATAAAATATAAAAACAGAGCAAAATAAGAAATCTGAGGCTGGCATAGAATGAGCTCGCTTAGGAATCACGAACACTATAATCAGAATGCCATATAAAATCCTGGGGTGGCCACAGCGTGAAAATGACACTCAAGAAGTGCACTGTTCCGTTTTCATTTATATATGTATTTTTGGAAATTGTGGCTGTCTTTTAGAAATCAAATACACATAGCCTTGAGGTACAAGTTACAAAAAGATAGAAAGTTAGCTGGACGTGGTGGTGTGGATACCCGCAACTCCAGCTACATTGAAGGCATAGGCAGGACAATCGCTTGAACCCAGAAGGCTGGTGTGGCAAAAAACCTAGATTGCATTGTTGCACTCCAGCCTGGGTGAAAAGAGGGAAACAGTACATCATAAGAAAAGGCTGGGCTAGGGGTGGAGTTCCACAAGCAACCCGTTTTGTTTCAGTGGTACACACTGATCTGTCTGATTTATTTTATTTTATTTTTCTTTTTCTCCTATTTTAAGAATGGCGAGTTTTCACCAGGATGTGAAGGTTTATCTGGAACCCGTGACCCCAGTTGACCCGCTCACCTAGGCCTCCCAAAGGGATAAGATTGCTGGTTGGATCACAGCATCCGGCCCAGTCTCCCTGATTTGTTTTTTAATAATAAATTCAGCCGACCTGATGCGGTGGCTCACGGGTGCATTTCATCCAGGCAATCCGAATACCAATTAGGGTGGAACAGGAGAGGTTTTGGTGTTGAGCCAGCCCATAAGAAAATAGTGAAACCAGGTCTCTGAAACAAAAACAAAACTTGGGTTCGGCTCAGGGGATCCCCCATGTAACACCAGCACTTTGGAATGCCGTGGAGGAAAAATAGTGAAGTCACAGTTTCGAAAAGGGCCTCCAACGACACAATGCAACACGCTCCCAAGATAAAACATAAAAACAGAGCTAAATAAGAAATCTGAGTCAGGCATGCAATGTGCTCACTTTGGAATCATGTACACTATAATCAGGATGCTGTACAGAATTCCAGGGTGGCCACAGCATGAAAATGACACGCAAGAAGGGCAGTGTTTTATTTTCATTTATATATGTATTCTTGAAATTGTGGCTTTGTTTTAGAAAACAAATACACATAGACTTGAGGTACGAGTTACAAAAATATAGAAAGTTAGCTGGATGTGGCAGTGTGGACAACCACAACCCCAGCTAAATTGAAGGCATATACAGGACAATCATTTGAACCCAGAAGGCTGGTGTGGAAATAAGCCAAGATAGCATCTTTGCACTTTAGCATGGGTTACAAGGTGGAAACAGTACGTC
The DNA here is from genome assembly GCA_028533165.1 of Leontopithecus rosalia. Classification (NCBI taxonomy): domain Eukaryota; kingdom Metazoa; phylum Chordata; class Mammalia; order Primates; family Cebidae; genus Leontopithecus; species Leontopithecus rosalia. Next base: position 702,519 of record CM052662.1, read on the forward strand.
ATAAGGAAAGGCTGGGCTAAGTTTGGAGTGGATACCCACAGGCACCTCATTTCATTTCAGTGGTGCACATTAATCTGTTTTATTTTCTTTTCTTTTTCTTCTTCTTCTATTTTAAGTGTGGCGAAATTTCACAGGGACGTGAAGGTTGATCTGGAACACGCGACCTCAGATGACAAGCTCACCTAGGCCTCTCAAAGGGCTAAGATTGCTTGTTTGTGTCACAGGGCCCAGCGCAGTATCTTTGACTTATTTTTTAATAATAAATTCGGCCGTTCTGCCACGGTGGCTCATGGAAGCCTTTCATCAAGGCGCTTTGAATACCAATTAGGGTGGGTCACTCGAGGTTGCGGGTTAGATCCCGTCCAAAACAAAATGGTGAAACCCGGTCTCTGAAACAAAAACAAAACTTGGGTTGGGCTCGGCGGCTTTCCCCTGTAACCCCAGCACTTTGGAATGCCAAGGAGGACGGATTGTGAAATCACAGGTTCGAAACAGGCCTGCGAAGGCACGACGCAACAGGCTCCCTATATAAAACATAAAAATAGAGCATAATAAAAAATCTGAGGCAGGAATGGAATGCGCTCGCTTTGGAATCACGTACTCTATAATCAGGATGCCATACGGAATCTTGGGGTGGCAGTAGCGTGAAAATGTCACGCAACAAGTGCAGTGTTCCGTTTTCATTTATATATGTATTTTTTGAAACTATGGCTATGTTTTTAAAATCAAATACACATAGACTTGAGGTACAGGTTACTAAAATATAGAAAGTTAGCTGGACGTGGTGGTGTGGACAACTGCAACCCAACCTACATTGAAGGCTTTTGCAGGACAATCGCTTGAACCCAGGAGGCAGGTGTGGCAATAAGCCAAGATCGCACCGTTGCAATCAAGCCTGGGTGACAAGAGGGAAACTGTACGTCATATGGAAAGGCTTGGCGAGGGGTTGATTCCCGCAGGCACCTTGTGTCGTTTCAGCGGTGCACACTAATCTGTCTGATTTATTTTCTTTTCTTTTTCATTTTATCCTATTTTAAGTGTGTCGAGTTTTCACCGGGATGCCCAGGCTGATCTGGAACCCGCGATATCAGTTGACAATCTCACCTAGGCCTCCCAAAGGGCTAGGATTTCTGGTGTGAGTCACAGAGCCCGGCCCAGTCTCCCTGATTTGATATTTAATAATAAAGTAAGCAGGCTGGGTCCGATGGCTCACGGGATCCTTTAATTGAGAAAATCTGAATACCAATTAGGGCGGATCACTCGAGGTTGCAGGTTAGATCCCGCCTCAAATAAAATGGTGAAACACGGTCTCTGAAATGGAAACAAAACTTGGGTTGGGCGCGGCGGCTCTCCCCTGTAACCCGAGCACTTTGGAATGCCGAGGAGGATGATTGTGAAGTCACAGGTTCGACACGGACCTGCAAAGGCACGACGCAACACGCTCCGTAGATACAACATAAAAATAGTGCAAAATAAGAAATATTAAGCAGGCATCTAATGCGCTCGCGTCGCAATCACATACACTATAATCAGGAAGCTGTAGAGAATCCCGGGGTGGCTGCAGCATGAAAATGACATGCAAGAAGGGCAGTGTTCCATTTTCATTTATATATGTATTTTTCGAAATTGTGGATGTGTTTTAGAAATCAAATACACGTAGACTTGAGGTACGACTTACAACAATATAGAAAGTTAGCTGGATGTGGTGGTGTGGACACCCACAACCCTACATTGATGGGATTGGCAGGACAATCACTTGAACACAGGAGGCCAGTGTGGCAAAAAGCCTAGATCGCATTGTTGCACTCGAGCCCGGATGACAAAAGGGAAACAGTACATCATAAGTAAAGGCTGGGCTACGGGTGGAGTCCCGCAGGCACCCCGTTTCATTTCAGGTGTGCACACTGATCTGTGTGATCTCTTTTCTTTTCTTTTTCTTTTTCTCCTATATTAAGTGTGGCAAGTTTTCTCTGGGATGCGAAGGTTGATCTGGAACCTGTGACCTCAGTGAACCTGCTCAACTTGGCCTCCCAAAGGGCTAGAATTACTGTTTTGAGTCACAGAGCTTGGCTCAGTCTCCCTGATTTATTTTTTAATAATAAAGTAAGCCGGCCGAGCCCGGTGACTCACGGAAGCTTTTTATTCAGGCAACCTGAATACTAGTTATGGCGGATCACTCGAGGGTGCGGGTTAGATCCTGCCCAAAACAAAATGGTGAAACCCGGTTTCTGAAACAAAAACAAAACTTTGTTTGAGATCAGCGGCTCCCCCCTGTAACCCCAGCACTTTGGAATGCCGAGGAGGATGGATCGTGAAGTGACAGGTTCAACACAGGCATGCAAAGGCACAATGCAACAAGCTCCCTAGATAAAACATAAAAATAGAGCATAATAAGAAATCTGAGGCAGGCATGGAATGAACTCGCGTCGCAATCACATACACTATAATCAAGATGCCCTACGGAATAAAGTAAGCCGGCCGAGCCCGGTGACTCACAGAAGATTTTCATTCAGGCAACCTGAATACCAGTTATGGCGGATCACTGGTGGCCACAGCGTGAAAATGACACGCAAGAATTGAAGTGCTCCGTTTTCATTTATATATGTATTTTTCGAAATTTTCTCTTTTTTTGGAAATCAAATACACATAGACTTGAGGTACGAATTACAAAAGTGTAGAAAGTTAGCTGGACGTGGTGGTGTGGAAACCTGAAACCCCAGCTACATTGAAGGGATTGGTAAGACAATCGCTTGAACCCAGGAGGAGGGTGTGGCAATAAACCAAGTTTGAACCATTGCACTCCAGCCCGGGTGACAAGAGGGAAACTGTACATCATAGAGAAAGGCTGTGTGAGGGGTGGATTCCCGAAATCACCTCGTTTTGTGTCAGCGGTGCATACTAATGTGACTTATTTCTTTTCTTTTCTTTTTCTTTTTCTCCTATTTTAAGTGTGGAGAGTTTTCACAGGGATGCAAAGCCTGATCTGGGACCCGCGAACTCAGTTGACCGCTCACCAAGACTCCCAAAGAGCTACGATTGCTGGTTTGAGTCACAGAGCCTGGCACATTCTCAATGATTTGCTTTTTAATAATAAAGTAAGCCAGCCAGGCCTGGTGGCTCACGGGAGCCTTTCATCCAGGCAATCTGAATACCAATTAGGGTGGAACAGGCGAGGTTTTGGGTTTCAGTCCGACCGAAACAAAATGGTAAAACCCGGCCTCTGAAACAAAAACACAACTTGAATTGGACTCGGCGGCTGCCCCTGTAACCCCAGCACTTTGGAATGCCGAGGAGAACAGATCGTGAAGTCACAGGTTTGACACGGGCCTCCAACGACATGACGCAACATGCTCTCTATAGAAAACATAAAATCAGAGTAAAATAAGAAATCTGAGGCAGGCCTGGAATGTGCTCGCTTCAGAATCACGTACACTATAATCAGGAAGCCATACGGAATCCTGGCATGGCCACAGCATAAAAATGACACGCAAGAATTTAAGTTTTCCGTTATCATTTATATATGTATTTTTCGAAATTGTGGCTGTGTTTTAGAAATCAAATACACATAGAATTGAGGTACGAATTACAAAAATATAGAAAGTTAGCTGGACGTGGTGGTGTGGACACCTGCAACCTTAGCTACACTAAAGGCATAGGCAGGATAATCGCTAGAACCCAGAAGGCCGGTGTGGCAATGAGCTGATATTGCACTTTTGCACTCCAGCCTGGGTGACAAGAGGAAAACAGTATGTCATAAGGAAAGGCTGGGCTAGGGGTGGAGTCTTGCAGGCACCTCGTTTTGTTTCAGTGCTTTACACTGACCTGTCTGATTTCTTTTCTTTTCTTTTTCATTTTATCTTAAGTGTGGCTAGTATTCAATGGGATGCACAGGCTGATCTGGAACCCGCCACCTCAGTTGACCCACACACCTAGGCCTCCCAAAGAGCTAGGATTGCTGGTGCGAGTCACAGAGCCTGACCCAGTCTCCCTGATTTGTTTTATAATAATAAATAAGCCGGCAGGGATTGGTGGCTCCTGGGATCCTTTTATCCAAGCAATCTGAGTACTAGTAAGGGTGGAAAAGGCGAGGTTGTGGGTTTGAGCTTGCCCCCAAACAAAATGGTGCAACCTGGTCTCTGAAACGGAAACAAAACTTGGGTTGGGCTCGGGGGCTCCCCGCTGTAACCCCAGCACTTTGGAATGCCGAGGATTACGTATCGTGAAGTCACAGGTTCGACATGGGCCTGCAAAAGCACTAAGCAACACGCTCCCTAGAAAAAAATATAAAAATAGAGCATAATAAGAAATCTGAGGCAGGAATGGAATGCGCTCGCTTTGGAATCACATATATTATAATCAGGATGTCGTTCGGAATTCCGGGGTGGCCGCAGCATGAAAATGACAGGCAAGAAGTGCAGTGTTCCATTTTCATTTATATATGTATTTTTCGAAATTGTGGCTGTGTTTTGGAAATCAAATACACATAGACTTGAGGTACGAGTTACAAAAATATAGAAAGATAGCTGAATGTGGTGGTGTTGACACCTGTAATCCCAGCTGCATTGACGGGATTGGCAGGACAATCGCTTGAACCCAGGAGGCGAGTGTGGCAATAAGCCACGTTCCCTTCGTTGCACTCCAGCCAGGTGACAAGAGGAAAACTGTACCTCATAAAGAAAGGCTGGGCTAGGGGTGGATTTTCGCAGGCACCTCGTTTTGTTTCAGCAGGGCACACTAATCTGATTTCTTTTCTTTTCTTTTTCTTTTTCTCCTATTTTAAATGTGGCTTGTTTTCCCCGGGATGTGAAGGTTGATCTGGAACCTGCAATATCTGTTGACAAGCTCACCTAGGCCTCCCAAAAGGCGAACATTGCAGGTTTGTGTCACAAGTCCTGGTGCAGTGTCCCTGATTTATTTTTTAATAATAAATTTGGCCGGCCTGGCTCGGTGTCTCACGGGAGCCTTTATCCATGTGCTCTGTAGTCCAATTAGGGCGGATCACTCGAGGTTGGGGGTTAGATTCCGCCCCATACAAAATGGTGAAACCCGGTCTCTGAAAAAAAAACAAAACTTGGTTTGGGGAGGCGGCTCCCCGCTGTTACCCCACCACTTTGGAATGCCAAGGAGGACGTATCGTGAAGTCACAGGTTCGACATGAGCCTGCAAAGGCCCGATGCAACACTATCCCCAGATAAAACGTAAAAATAGAGCATAATAAGAAATCTGAGGCAGGCATGGAATGCGCAATCTTCGGAATCACGTACACTATAATCAGGATGCCATACCGAATTCCAGGTTGGCCGCAGCATGAGAATGACATGCAGAAAGTGCAGTGTTCCGTTTTCATTTATATATGTATTTTTCAAAATTGTGGCTGTGTTTTATAAATCAAATACACATAAACTTGAGGTACGAGTTACAAAAATATAAATAGTTAGCTGGACAAGATTGTGTGGCCCCCTCAACCCCAGCTACATTGAAGGCATAGGCAGGACAATCACTTGAACCCAGAAGGCCGGTGTGGCAATAAATCAAGATCGCACCTTTGCACTCCAGCAAAGAAAAACAGTACGTCAAAAGAAAAGACTTTGCTAGGGGTGGAGTCCGGCAGGCACCCTGTTTTCTTTCAGTACTGCACACTAATCTGTTTCATTACTTTTCTTTTCTTTTTCTTCTTCTATTTTAAGCGAGGTGAGTTTTCACCAGGATGGGCAGGCTGATCTGGAACACACGACCTCAGTTGACCCACTCACCTGGGCCTCCCAAAGGGATAGGATTGCTGGTGTGTACCACAGAGCCCGGCCCAGTCTCCTGATGTGTTTTTTAATAATAAAGTCAGTCAGCTGGACCTGGTGGCTCACGGGAGCATTTCATCCAGGCAATCTGAATACCAATTAGGGTGGAACAGGTAGGTTGTGGTTTTGAGCCCACCCAAAACAAAATGGTGAAACCGGGTCTCTGAAACAAAAACAAAACTTGGATTGGGCTCGGGGTATCCCCCGTGTAACATCAGCACTTTGGAATGCCGTGGAGGATAAGTCCTGAAGTCACAGTTTTGACAAGGGCCTCCAACGATACGACGAAACTCGCTCCCTATATTAAACATAAGAACAGAGCAAAATAAGAAATCTGAGTCAGGCATGCAATGCGCTGGCTTCGCAATCACATACACTATAATCAGGAAGCCTAATGAAATCAGGGTGAGGCCGCAGCTTGAAAATGACAGGCAAGAAGTACCGTGTTCTGTTTTCATTTACGTATGTATTTTTCGATATTGTAGCTGTGTTTTAGAAATCAAATACACATAGACTTGAGGTACGAGTTATAAAAATATAGATAGTTAGCTGGACGTGGTGTTGTGGACACCGGTAACCCCACCTACATTGAAGGCATAGGCAGGACAATCGCTTGAATCCAGAAGGCCGGTGTGGCAATAAGCCAAGATCGCACTGTTGCACTACAGCCCAGGTGACAAGTGTGAAACAGTACGTCATAAGAAAAGGCTGGTCTATGGGTGGAGTATGGCAGGCACCCCGTTTCATTTTAGTGGTGCACACTGATCTGTCTGATTTCTTTTCTTATTCTTCTCCTCCTATTTTAAGTGTGGCGAGTTTTTAATGGGAAGCGCAGGCTGTTCGGGAACCCGCGACCTCAGTTGTCCCGCTCACCTAGGCCTCCCAAAGGGCTAGGATTGCTGGTGGGAGTGGCAGAGCCCAGCCCAGTCTCCCTGATTTGTTTTTTAATAATAAAGTCGGCCAGCCGGGCGTGGTGGCTCACCCAAGCTTTTCATCAAAAAATCTGTATACCAATTAGGGTGGAACAGGTGAGGTTGTGGGTTTGAGCCCGCATCAATCAAAATGGTGAAACCCTGTCTCTGAAATGAAAACAAAACTTGCGTTAGGGTCGGCGGCTTCCCCCTGTAACCCCAGCTCTTTGGAATGCCGAGGAAGACAGATCGTGAAGTCACAGTTTCGAAAGGGTTCTCCAATAGGATGACACAATAGGCTCACTATATAAAACATAAAACAGCACAAAATAAGAAATCTGGGGCAGGCATGGAATGCACTCGCTTCGAAATCACGTACACTATAATCAGGAAGCTGAACAAAATTCGGTGGTGGCCGCAGCATGAAAATGACACGAAAGAAAGTTGCTGTTCCGTTTTCATTTATGTATGTATTTTTCGATATTGTGGCTGTGTTTTAGAAATCAAATATTCATAGACTTGAGGTATGAGTTACAAAAATATGGAAAGTTAGCTGGACGTGGTTTTGTGGACAAATGCAATCCCAGCTACATTGAAGGCATAGGCAGGACAATCGCTTGAACTCAGAAGACTGGAGTGGCAGTAAGCCAAGATCGCACTGTTGCACTCCAGCCCGGGTGACAAGAACGCAACAATACGTCAAAAGGAAAGTCTAGGCTAGAGATGGACTCCCGCAGGTACCCGGTTTTGTTTCACTGGTGCACACTGATCTGTCAGATTTCTTTTCTTTTCCTTTTGTTCTTCTCCTATTTTAAGTGTGGTGAGTTTTCTCCGGGATGTGCAGGCTGATCTGGAACCTGCGACCTCAGTTGACCCACTGACCTAGGCCTCCCAAAGTGCTAGAATTGCTTGTGGGACTCACAGAGCCTGGCCCAGTCTCCCTGATAACTTTCTTAATAATAAATTCAGGAGGCCAGGCGCAGTGGCTCACCGGAGCCTTTCATCCAGGCGCTCTGAATACCAATTAGGGCAGATCACTCGATGTTGCCGGTTAGATTCTGCCTTAAACAAAATGGTGAAACCTGGTCTCTGAAACAAAAGAAAAACTTGGGTTGTGCTCGGCAGCTCTTCCCTGTAACCCCAGCACTTTGGAATGCCGAGGCGGATGGATGGTGAAGTCACAGGTTCCACACGGACCTCCGAAGACATGATGCAAAACGCTCCCTATATAAAACATAAAAGCAGAGCAAAATAAGAAATCTGAGGCAGGCATGAAATGCACTCACCTCGGAATGACGTACACTATAATCAGGATGCCAAACGGAATCCCTGGGTGGCCACAGCGTGAATATGACACGCAAGAAGTTCAGTGTTCCGTTTTCATTTATGTATGTATTTTTCGATATTGTAGCTGTGTTTTAGAAATCAAATACACATAGACTTGAGGTACGAGTTACAAAAATACAGAAAGTTAGCTTGATGTGGTGGTGTGGACAAATGCAACCCCAGCTACATTGAAGGCATAGGCAGGACAATCGCTTGAACCCAGAAGGCCAGTGTGGCAATAAGTCAAGATTGCATTGTTGCACTCCAGCCCGGGTGAGAAAAGAGAAACAGTACGCCATAAGGAAAGGCTGGGGTAGAGATGGACTCCTGCAGGCACCCCGTTGTGTTTCAGTGGTGCTCACTGATCTGTCTGATTTCTTTTTCTTTCTTTTTCTTCTCCTATTTTAAGTGTGGCGAGTTTTCTCCAGGATGCGCAGGCTGATCTGGAACCCACGACCTCAGTTGACCCACTGACAGGGGCCACCCAAAGTGCTAGGATTGCTGGTGGGAGTCCCAGAGCCCGGCCTAGTCTTCCTGATTTGTTTTTTAATAATAAAGTTGGCAGGCCAGTCGCGGTGGCTCACCAGAGCTTTTCATCAAGGAAATCTGAAAACCAATTAGGGTGGAACAGGCGAGGTTGTGGGTTGGAGCCCGCATCAATCAAAAGGGTGAAACCCCGTCTCTGAAATGAAAACAAAACTTGGGTTGGGCTCGGCGGCTCCCCCCTGTAACTCCAGCACTTTCGAATGCCGAGGAGGATGGATTCTGAAGTCACAGTTTCGACAGGGTCCTCCAGTGGCACAACCCAACGCGCTCCCTATAAAAACCATAATAACACCGCAAAATAAGAAATCTTGGGCAGGTATGGAATGAACTCGCTACAAAATCACGTACACTATAATCAGGAAGCCGAACGAAATCCGGGAGTTGCCGCAGCGTGAAAATGACAGGCAAGAAGTTCCGTCTTCCGTTTTCATTTATGTATATATTTTTTGATATTGTAGCTGTGTTTTAGAAATCAATTACTCATAGACTTGAGGTACGAGTTACAAAATTATAGAAAGTTAGGTTGACGTGGTGGTGTGGACAAATGCAAACCCAGCTACGTTGAAGGCCTAGGCAGGAAAATCGCTTGAACCCAGAAGGCCGGAGTGGCAATAAGCCACAATCGCACTGTTGCACTTCAGCCCGTGTTACAAGTGTGAAACAGTACGTCATAAGGAAAGGCTAGGCTAGGGGTGGAGTACCGCAGGCACCCCGTTTTATTTCAGTGGTGCACACTGATCTGTCTGATTTCTTTTCTTTGTCTTCTTCTCTTATAAGTGTGGTGAGTGTTTAATGGGATGCGCAGGCTGATCTGGAACCCGGGATCTCAGTTGTCCAGCTCACCTTGGCCTCCAAAAGCGCTAACATTGCTGGTGTGAGTCACAGAGCCTGGCCCAATCTCCCTGATTTGTTTTTTAATAATAAATTCGGCTGGCCGGGCACGGTGGCTCACCCGAGCTTTTCATCAAGGAAATCTGAATACCAATTAGCGTGGAACAGGCGAGGTTGTGGGTTTGATCCCACATCAATCAAAATGGTGAAACCCCGTCTCTGATCCCAAAACAAAACTTGGGTTAGGCTCGGCGGCTCCCCCCTTTAACCCCAGCACTTTGGAATGCCGAGGATGATGGATCGTGAAGTCACAGTTTTGACAGGGTCCTCTAATGGGAAGACCCAACACGCTCTCTATATAAAACATAATAACAGCGCAAAATAAGAAATCTGCGGCAGGCATGGAATGCACTCGCTTCGGAATCATGTACACTATAATCAGAAAGCTGAACATTTGGGGGTGGCCGCAGCGTGAAAATGACACAGCAGAAGTTCCGTGTTCTGTTTTCATTTATGTATGTATTTTTCTATATTGTGGCTGTGTTTTAGAAATCAAATACACATAGACTTGAGGTACGAGTTACAACAATATAGAAAGTAAGCTGGGCGTGCTGGTGTGGACACCCGCAACCCTAGCTACATTGATGGGATGGGCAGGACAATCGCTTGAACCCAGGAGGCCGGTGTGGCAAAAAGCCTAGATCCCATTGTTCCACTCCAGCCCGGGTGACAGGAGGGAAAAAGTACATCATAAGAAAAGGCTGGGCTAGGGTTGGAGTTTTGCAGGCACCCCATTTAATTTCAGGTGTGCACACTGACCTGTCTGATTTATTTTCTTTTCTATTTTTTTCTTCTATTTTAAGTGTGGCAAGTTTTCATTGGGATGCAAAGGTTGATCTGGAACTCGTGACCTCAGTTGATTTGCTAACCAAGGCCTCCCAAAAAGCTAGGATTGCTTGTTTGAGTCACAGGGCCCGGCCCAGTCTCCTTGATTTCTTTTTTAATAATAAATTTGGCCAGCCTGGCATGATGGCTCATTGGAGCCTTTCATCCATCCCTCTGAATACCAATTAGGGCGGATCACTCCAGGTTGTGGGTTAGATCCCGCCCAATGCAAAATGGTTAAACCCGGTCTCTGAAACGAAAACAAACTTGGGTTGGGCTCAGCGGCTACCCCCCTGTAACCCCAGCACGTTGTAATGCCGAGGAGGATGGATTCTGAAGTCACAGGTTCGACACGGGCCTGCAAAGGCATGACGCAACACGCTCCCCATTTTAAACATAAAAATAGAGCATAATAAGAAATCTGAGGCAGGCAAAAAATGAGCTATCTTTGTAATCACGTACACTATAATCAGGATGCTGTACAGAATTCCAGGGTGGCCGCAGCGTGATAATAACAGGCAAGAAGTGCAGTGTTCCATTTTCATTTATATATGTATTTTTCGAAATTGTGGCTGAGTTTCAGAAATCAAATTCACATAAATATGAGGTACGAGTTACAAAAATATAAATAGTTAGCTGGACGTGGTTGTGTGGCCCCCTCAATCACAGCAATATTGAAGGCATAGGCAGGACAATCGCTTGAACCCAGAAGGCCAGTGTGGCAATGAGTCAAGATCGCACCTTTGCACTCCAGCCCGGGTGACAAGAGGGAAATAGTACGTCATAAGGAAAGACTTTGCCAGGGGTGGAGTCCAGCAGGCACCCCGTTTCGTTTCAGTAGTGCACACTAATCTGTTTCATTACTTTTCTTTTCGTTTTCTTCTTTTCCTATTTTAAGTGTGGCGAGTTTTCACCAAGATGCACAGGCTGATCTGGAACACGCGTCCTCAGTATACCAGCTCACCTGGGCCTCCCAAAAGGATATGATTGCTGGTGTGTTTCACAAAGCCTGGCACAAGCTCCCTGATTTGCTTTAATAATAAAGTCGGCGTGTCGGTCGCGGAGGCTCATGGGAGCCTTTCATCCAGGCAATCTGAATAGCTTAGGGTGGAACAGTCGGGGTTGTGGGTTTGAGCGCGTCCATAACAAAATGGTGTAACTCGGTCTCTGAAAAGAAAACAAAACTTGATTTGGGCTCGGCGGCTCTTCCCTGTAACCCCAGCGTTTTGGAATACCGAGGAGGATGGATAGAGAAGTCACAAGTTCGACACAGGGCTCCAACGGCATGACGCAACACGCTCCCTATATAAAACATAAAACAGAGCAAAATAAGAAATCTGAGGCAGGCCTGGAATGCGCTCACTTCGGAATCACGTACACTATAAAAAGGATGCCATACAGAATCGCGGGGTGGTCGCAGAGTGAAAATGTCACACAAGAAGTGCAGTGTTCCGTTGTCATTTATATAGGTATTTTTCGAAATTGTGGCTGAGTTTTAGAAATCAAATACACATAGGCTTGAGGTACGAGTTACAAAAGTATAGAAACCTAGCTGGACGTGGTGGTGTGGACACCTGCAACCACAGCTACATTGAAGACATAGACAGGAAAATCGCTTGAACCCAGAAGGCTCATGTGGCAATAAGCCAAGATCGAACAGTTGCACTACAGCCCAGGTGACAAGAGGGAAACAGTCCATCATAAGGAAAGGCTGGTCTGGGGTTGGAGATCCGCAGGCACACCGTTTCATTACAGTGGTGCACATTGATCTGTCTGATTTCTTTTCTTTTCTTTTTCTTTTTCTCCTATTTTAAGTGTGGCGAATTTTCAATGGGATGCGCAGGCTGATCTGGAACTCGCGACCTCAGTTGACCCACTCTTTTAGGCCTCCCAAAGGGCTAGAATTGCTGTTGTGAGTCACAGAGTCCTTCCCAGTCTCCCTCATTTGGTTTTTAATAATAAAGTCGGCCGGCCGTTCACAGTGTCTCACAGAAGCCTTTCATCCAGGCAATCTGAATACCAATTAGGGTGGAACATACGAGGTTGTGGGTTTGAGCCCACCCCAAACAAAATGATGAAACCCTGTCTCTGAAACAAAAACAAACTTGGGTTGGGCCCGGTGGCTCCCACCTGTAACCCCAACACTTTGGAATGCCGAAGAGAATGGACTGAGAAATCGGAGGATTGACTAGGGCCCCCAATGCCAGGGCACAACACCCGTCCTATATAAAACATTAGAAGAGAGCAAAAAAGAAATCTGAGGAAGGCATGCAATGCACTCGCTTCAGAATCATGTACACTATAATCAGGATGCCGTACATTATCCCGAAGTGGTCCCAGCGTGAGAATGACACGCAAGAAGTGCAGTGTTCTGTTTTCATTTATATATGTAGTTTTCGAAATTTAGGCTGTGATTTGGAAATGAAATACACATAGACTTCAGGTACGAGTTACAAAAATATAGCAAGTAAGCTGGACTTGGTAGTTTGGACACCTGCAACCACGGCTACATTGAAGGCATAGACAGGAAAATCGCTTGAACCCAGAAGGCCCGTGTGGGAATAAGCCAAAATCGAACCGTTGCACCTCATCCAGTGTGACAAGAGGAAAACAGTACGTCATAAGGAAAGGCTGGGCTAGGGTTGGAGTCCCGCAGGAACCTCGTGTCGTTACAGTGGTACACATTGATCCGTCTGATTTCTTTTCTTTTCTTTTTCTTTTTCTCCTATTTTAAGTGTGGCGATTTTTCAACGGGATGCGCAGGCTGATCTGAAACCTGCGAACTAAGTTGACCCACTCACCGAGGCCTCCAAAAGGGCTAGGATTGCTGGTGTGAGTCGAAGAGCATGGCCCAGGCCCCCTGATTTCTGTTTTAATAATAAAGTTGGCCGGCCGGGTGCGGTGGCTCACGGGAGCCTTTTCATCCAGGCAATCTGAATACCAATTAGGGTGAAACAGGCAATGATGTGGGTTTGAGCCCGCCCCAAACAAAATGGTGAAACCCGGTCTCTGAAACGGAAACAAAACTTTCGATGGGCTTGGCGGCTCCCCCCTGTAACCCCAACACTTTAGAATGCTGAGAAGGACGGACCGTGAATTTCACAGGATTGACTAGGGCCTTCAATGACAGGATGCAACTCCCTCCCTATATAAAACATAAGAAGAGAGCAAAATAAGAAATCTGAAATAGACATGCAATGTGCTCGCTTCGGACTCATGTACACTATAATCAGGATGCCATTCGGAATCCCAAGGTGTCCCCAGTGTCAAAATGACACGCACGAAGTGCTGTGTTCCGTTTTCATTTATATACGTATTTTTCGAAATTGTGGCTGTGTTTTAGAAATAAAATACACATAAACTTGAGTTACGAGGTATAAAAATATAGAAATGTAGCTGGACGTGGTGGTGTGGACACCTGCAAGCACAGCTACATTGAAGGCATAGACAGGAAAATAGCTTGAACCCAGAAGGCCCGTGTGGCAATAAGCCAAGATCGAACCGTTGCACTCCAGCTCAGGTGACAAGAGGAAAACAGTACGTCAGAAGGAAAGGCTGGGCTAGGGTTGGAGTCCCGCAGGCACCCCGTTTTGTTACAGTGGTGAACACTGATCTCTCTGATTTCTTTTCTTTTCTTTTTCTCCTGTTTTAAGTGTCGCAAGTGGGATAAGCAGGCTGATCTTGAACCAGTGACCTCAGTTGATCCACTCACCTAGGCCTCCCAAAGGGCTAGGATTGCTGGTGTGAGTCACAGAGCCCTGCCTAGTCTCCCTGATTTTTTATTAATAATAAAGTCGGCTGGCCGGGCGCAGTGGCTCATGGAAGCCTTTCATCCGGGCAATCTGAATACCAATTAGGGTGGAACAGGTGAGGTTGTGAGTTTGAGCCTGCCCCAAAAATAATGGTGAAACCCTGTCTCTGAAACAAAAACAAAACTTGGGATGGGCTCAGCAGCTCCCCTGTAACACCAGCACTCTGGAATGTGGAGAAGTACGGACCGTGAAGTCACAAGTTCGACAAGGGCCACCAATGACACGACGAATCACGCTTCCAATATAAAATATAAAAACAGAGCAAAATAAGAAATCTGAGGCAGGCATGGAATGTGCTCCCTTCGGAATCACGTACACTATAAAAAGGATGCCATACGGAATCTCGAGGTGGTCGCCGAGTGAAAATGTCACACAAGAAGTGCAGTGTTCCGTTGTCATTTATATATGTATTTTTCGAAATTGTGGCTGAGTTTTAGAAATCAAATAAACATAGACTTGAGGTACGAGTTACAAAAATATAGAAATTTAGCTGGACGTGGTGGTGTGGACACCTGCAACCACAGCTACATTGAAGGCATAGACAGGAAAATCGCTTGAACCCAGAAGGCCCCTGTGGCAATAAGCCAAGATGGAACCGCTGCACTCCAGCCAGGATGACAAGATGGAAGCAGTATGTCCTAAGGAAAGGCTGGACTGGGGTTGGAGTCCCGCAGGCACCCTGTGTCGTTACAGTGCTTCACACTGTTTTGTCTGATTTCTTTTCTTTTTATTTTTCTCCTATTTTAAGTGTGGCAAGTTTTCAATGGGATACACAGGCTGATCTGGAATGCACGACCTCAGTTGACCCACTCACCTAGGCCTCCCAAAAAGCTAGGATTGCTGGTGTGAGTCACAGAGCCCAACCCAGTCTCCCTGAGGTGTTTTTTAATAATAAAGTCGGCCGGCTAGGCCCCGTGGCTCACGGGAGACTTTCATCCAGGCAATCTGAATACCAATTAGGGTGGATCTCTCGAGGTTGTGTGTTTGAGCCCGCCCCCCCAAAAATGGTGTAACCCGTTCTCTGAAACTAAAACAAAACTTGGGATGGGCTCAGTGGCTCCCCCATGTAACCCCAGCACTTTGGAATGCGGAGGACAGACCGTGAAGTCACAAGTTCCACAGGGCCACCAATGACACGACGAATCATGCTCCCTAAAAATAGAGCATAATAAGAAATCTTAAGCAGGTATGGAAATCACTCGCTTCGGAATCACGTACACTATAATCAGGATGCCTACGGAATCCCGGGGTGACAGCAGCATGAATATGACACGCAAGAAGTGGTGTTCCATTTTCAGTTATATATGTATTTTTCGAAATTGTGGCTGAGTTTTGGAAATCAAATACACATAGACTTGAGGTACAAGTTACAAAAATAGAGAAAGTTATCTGGATGTGGTGGTGTGGACACCAGCAACCCAGCTACATTGAAGAGATTGGCAGGACAATCGCTTGAACCCAGGAGGCGGGTGTGGCAATAAGCCAAGATCGCACCATTGCACTCCAACCCGGGTGACAAGAGGGAAATCGTACGTCATAAAGAAAGGCTGTGCGAGGGGTGGATTCCCGCGGGCACCTCGTTTTGTTTCAGCGGTGCACACTGATCTGTATGATTTCTTTACTTTTCTTTTTCTTCTTTTATTTTAAGTGTGGCAAGTTTTCACTGGGATGCAAAGGTTTATCTAGAACCCGCGACCTCATTTGACCAGCACACCTAGGCCTCCCAAAGGGCTAGGATTACTGGTTTGAGTCACAGGGCCTGGCCCATTCTCCCTGATTTCTTTATTAATAATAAATTCGGCCTACCTGGTTCGGTGGCTCACTGGAGCCTTTCATCCAGGCACTTTGAATACCAATTAGGTGGATTACTCGAGGTTGTGGGAATGACCCTGCCCCAAACAAAATGGTGAAACCAGTCTCTGAAATGAAATCAAAACTTTAGTTGGGTTTGGCGTCTCCCCTTTTAACACCAGGACTTTGGAATGCCGAGGAGGATGAATCGTGATGTCACAGGTTTGACACAGGCCTCCAAATGCACGACACAACATGCTCCCTAGATAAAGCACAAAAACAGAGCAAAATAAGAAATCTGAGGCAGGCATGAAATCCGCTTGCGTCGGAATCATGTACACTATAATCAGGATGCCAAACGGAATCCCTGGGTGGCCACAGCGTGAAAATGACACGCAAGAAGTGCAGTGTTCCGTTTACATTTATACATGTATTTTTCGAAATTGTGGTTGTGTTTTAGAAATCAAATACACATAGACTTGAGGTACGAGTTACAAAAACATAATAAGTTAACTGGACATGGTGGTGTGGGCACCTGCAACCCTAGCTACATTGAAGGCCTAGGCAGGACAATCACTTGATCTCAGAAGGCCGGTGTGGCAATAAGCCAAGATCCCACCGTTGCACTCCAGTCCGGGTGAAAACAGGGAAACAGTACGTCTTCAAAAAAGGCTGGGAGAGTGGTGGAGTCCCGCAGCCACCCCGTTTCATTTCAGTGGGACACACTGGTCTGTCTGATTTCATTTCTTTTCTTTTTCTTCTTCTCCTATTTTAAGTGTGGCGAGGTTTCACCGGGATTCGAAGGTTGATCTGGAACCCGCGACCTCAGTTGACAAGTTCACCTAGGATTCATAAAATGGCTAGGATTGCCGGTTTGTGTCACAGGGCACGGCCCAGTTTCCCTGATTAATTTTTTAATAATAAATTTGGCCAGCATGGTGCGGTGGCTCACGGGAGCCTTTCATCCAGGCTCTCTGAATACCAATTAGGGTGGATAACTCAAGGTTGCAGGTTAGATCATGCCCAAATCAAAATGGTGAAATCAGGTCTCTGAAATGAAAACAAAACTTGGGTTGGGCTCAGCGGCTCCCCCTGTATCCCCAGCACTTTGGAATTCCGAGGAGGACAGATCGTGAAGTAACAGGTTTGACACGGGCCTGCAAAGGCACGAGGCAACATGCTCCCTAGATAAAACAGAAAAATAGAGCATAAAAAGAAATCTGAGGCAGGCATGGAATGTGCTCGCTTCAGAATCACTTACACTATAATCAGGATGCCGTACGGAATCCCGGGGTGGCCGCAGCGTGAAAATGACACGCCAGAAGGGCAGTGTTCCGTTTTCATTTATACATGTATTTTTCGAAATTGTGCCTGTGTTTTAGAAATCAAATACACGTAGACTTGCGGTAGGACTTACAACAATATAGTAAGTTAGCTTGACGAGGTGGTGGTGACACCTGCAAACCTAGCTACATTGATGGGATTGGCAGGATAATCGCTTGAACCCAGGAGGCCAGTGTGGCAAAAAGCCTAGATCCCTTGTTGCACTCCCGCCCGAGTGACAAGTTGGAAACAGTACGTCATAAGAAAAGGCTGGGCTAGGGGTGGAGTCCAGCAGGCACCCCGTTTCGTTTCAGGTGTGCACACTGATTTGTGAGAGCTCTTTTCTTTTCTTTTTCTTCTTCTCCTAGTTTTAGTGTGGCGAGTTTTCACCAGGATGCGAAGGTTGATCTGGAACACGTGACCTCAGTTGACCAGCTCACTAGGCCTCCAAAAGGCTAAGATTGCTGGTTTGTGTCACAGAGCCCGGCGCAGTCTCCCTGATTTATTTTTTAATAATAAATGGGGCCAGCCTGGGGGGATGGCTCACGAGAGCCTTTCATCCAGGCGCTCTGAATACCAGTTAGGGAGGATCATTCGAGGTTTCAGGTTAGATCACGCCCCAAACAAAATGGTGAAACCCGGTCTCTGAAACAAAAACAAAACTTGGGTTGGGCTTGGCGGCTCCCCCCTGTAAACCCAGCACTTTGGAATGCCGAGGAGGACGGATTGTGAAGTCACAGGTTCCACACGGGCATGCAAAGGCATCATGCAACACGCTCCCTAGATAAAACATAATACCAGAGCATAATAAGAAATCTGAGGCAGGCATGAAATGCGCTCACGTCGGAATCACGTACACTATAATCAGGATGCCATATGGAATCCCGGGGTGGCCAGAGCGTGAAAATGACACGCAGGAAAGACAGTGTTCCCTTTTCTTTTTTTTTTT
>CM052662.1:721187-755770 GCA_028533165.1 Leontopithecus rosalia
TCGGCTATTCAAACTTGTGCATATTTCACTAAGTTCTCGTGTTGTATTTTTCAACTCCGTTAGTTCATTTATATTCCTCTCTATATTGTCTATTCTTTATAGCATTTCGTCAAACCTTTTTTCAAAATTCTTAGTTTCCTTACATTGGGTTAGAACAAGTTCTTTTAACTCCCAGAAGTTTCTTATCATCCACCTTCTGAAGCCAACTTCAGATAATGGGACACAGTCCTTTTCCATCAGGGCTTGTTCCGTTGCTGATAAGGAACCGCAATCCCCTGTAGGGGGGGAGGGGTTCTGATTTTGGGTATTCTCAGCTTTTTTAGGCTGGTTTCTTCCCTTTATTATGAAATTATCCATCTGTTTTTATTTATATATGTATTTTTCGAAATTGTGGCTGTGTTTTGGAAATTAAATACACACAGAGTTGAGGAATGAGTTACAACAATAAAGAAAGTCAGCTGGATGAGTTGGTGTGGACACCCGCAACTCCAGCTACATTGAAGGCATATGCAGGGCAATTGCTTGAACCCAGGAGGCAGGTGTGGCAATAAGCCTAGTTCACACTCCATCTGGGGTGACAAGAGGGAAACAGAACATCTTAAGGAAAGGCTGAGCTAGGGGTGGAGTCCCACAGGCACTTTGTTTCTTTTAAGCAGTGCACACTAATCTGTCTGATTTCTTTTCTTTTTTTTTTCTTCTTCCTTTATTTTAAGTGTGGCAAGTTTTCACTGGGATGCAAAGGTTGATCTGGTACCCACGACCTCAGGTGACCCACTCACCTAGGCTTCCCAAAGGGCTAGTATTGCTGGTTTGAGTCACAGGGCCCGGCCAAGTCTCCCTGATTTTTTTTTAATAATAAATAAGCCCGCAGGTCCCGGTGGTTCACAGGATCCTTTCATCCAGGTAATCTTAATACTAGGTAGGGTGGAACTGGCAAGGTTGTGGGTTTTAGCCCTCCCCAAACAAAATGGCGAAACCCGGTCTCTGAAACAAAAACAAAACTTGGGTTGGGCTTGGCGAATCCCCCCTGTATCCCCAGCACTTTGGAATGCAGATGAGGACGGATCGTGAAGTCACAGGTTCGACACGGGCCTCCAACCACATGACGCAACACGCTCCCTATATAAAATATAAAAACAGAGCAAAATAAGAAATCTGAGGCTGACATAGAATGAGCTCGCTTAGGAATCACGTACACTATGAGCAGAATGCCATATAAAATCCAGGGGTGGCCACAGTGTGTAAATGACACACAAGAAGTGCAGTGTTCCGTTTTCATTTAAATATGTATTTTCCAAAATTGTGGCTGTGCTTTAGACATAAAATACACATAGCCTTGAGGTACGAGTTACAACAATAGAGAAAGTTAGCTGGACGTGGTGGTGTGGACACCTGCAACCTCAGCTACATTGAAGACATAGGCAGGACAATCACTTGAACCCAGGAGGCCGGTGTGGCAAAAAGCCTAGATGGCATTGTTGCACTCCAGCGCTGGTGAAAAGCGATAAAGAATACATCATAAGAAAAGGCTGGGCTAGGGTTGGAGTCCCGCAGGCACCTCGTTTCATTTCAGTGGTGCACACTGAGCTGTCTGATTTATTTTATTTTCTTTTTCTTCTTCTCCTATTTTACGTGTGGCGAGTTTTCACCGGGATTGGAAGGTTGATCTGGAACCCGCGACCCCAGTTGACCCGCTCACCTAGGCCTTCCAAAGGGCTAGGATTGCTGGTTTGAGTCACAGGGCCCAGCCCAGTCTCCCTGATTTCTTTTTTAATAATAAATTTGACTGACCTGGTGCGGTGTCTCTCAGGAGCCTTTCATCCAGGCACTCTGAATACCAATTAGGAGAATCACTCAAGGTTGCGGGTTACATCCCGCCTCAAACAAATTAGTGAAACCCGGTTTCTGAAATGAAAACAAAACTTGGGTTTGGCTCGGCGGCTCCACACTGTAAACCCAGCACTTTGGAATGCCTAGGAGGATGGATCGTGATGTCACAGGTTCGACCCCAGCCTCCAAAGGCACGATGCAACAAGCTCTCTAGATAAAACATAAAAACAGAGCAAAATAAAAAATCTTAGGCAGGCATGGAATGCACTCTCATCGGAATCATGTACACTATAATCAGGATGCTGTATGCAATTCTGGGGTGGCCACAGCATGAAAATGACACGCAAGCAGGGCAGTGTTCCGTTTTCATTTATAAAGGTATTCTTGACATTGTGGCTTTGTTTTAGAAATCAAATACACATAGACTTAAGGTAGGAGTTACAACAATATAGAAAGTTAGCTAGACGTGGTGGTGTGGACAACCACAACCTCAGCTACATTGAAGGCATAGGCAGGACAATCGTATAAACCTAGGTGGCCAGTGTGGCAAAAAACATACATTCAACTGTTGCACTTCAGCCCGGGTGACAAGAGGAAAACAGTACATCATAAGAAAATGTTGGGCTAGGGTTGGAGTCCCGCAGGCACCACGTTTCGTTTCAGTGGTGCACACTGATCTGTCTGATCTCTTTATTTTCTTTTTCTTTTTCTCCTATTTTAAGTGTGGCAACTTATCAGCGGGATGCACAGACTGATCTGAAACCCGTGACCTCAGTGGACCCGCTCACCTAGGACTCCCAAAGGGCTAGGATTGCTGTTTTGAGTCACAGAGCCTGGCCCAGTCTCCCTGATTTCTTTTTTAATAATAAAGTAAGCCGGCCGGACCCGGTGGCTCACGGGAGCCTTTCATCCAGGCAACCTGAATACCAATTAGGGCGGATCAATCGAGGTTCGGGTTAGATCATGCCCCAAACAAAATGGTGAAACCCGGTCTCTGAAACGAAAACAAAACTTGAGATGGGCTCCGCGGCTCCGCCCTGTAACCCCAGCACTTTGCAATGCCGCATAGGATGCATCGTGAAGTCACAGGTTCGAAACGGGCCTCCAATGGCACGACCCAACACCCACCCTATATAAAATATAAAAACAGCACAAAATAAGAAATCTGAGGCTGGCATTGAATGCGCTTGCTTCGAAATCACGTACACTATAATCAGGATGCCGTATTAAATCCCGGGGTGGCCGAAACATGAAAATGTCACATAAGAAGTGCAGTGTTCCGTTTTCATTTATATATGTGTTTTTCGAAATTGTGGCTGTGTTTTAGAAATCAAATACACAGAAACTTGAGGTATGAGTTACAACAACAGAGAAAGTTAGCTGGACGTGGTGGTGTGGACAACCGCAACCCCAGCTACATTGAAGGCATAGGCAGGACAGTAGCTTGAACCCAGGAGGCCCGTGCGGCAATAAGCCAAGATTGCACCTTTGCACTCCAGCCCAGGTGAGAAGAGGGAAACAGTACATCATAATGAAAAATTGAGCTAAGTATGCCCACAGGGACCCCGTTTCGTTTCAGTGGTGCACACTGATCTGTCCGATTTATTTACTTTTCTTTTTCTTGTTCTCCTATTTTAAGTGTGGTGAGTTTTCACCGGGATGCGCAGGCTGCTCTGGAACCCGCGACCTCAGTTGACCCACTCACCTAGGACTTTCAAATGGCTAGGTTTACTGATGTGTGTCACAGAGCCAGGCCCAGTCTTCCTGATTTGCTTTTTAATAATAAATTCTGACGGCCCGGCCCGGTGGCTCATGGGAGCCTTTTATCCAGGCAATCTGAATACCAATTAGGGCAGATCACTCAAGGAGGCATGTTAGATCCCGCCCCAAAGAAAATGCTGAAACCCGGTCTCTGAAACGAAAACAAATCTTGGGTTGGGCTTGGTGGCTCCGCTCTGTAACCCCAGCACTTTGGAATTTTGAGGTGGACAGATCTTTAAGTCACAGGATCGAAACGGGCCTGCAAAAGCACGACGAAACACGCTCCCTAGATAAAACATAAAAATAGAGCATAATAAGAAATCTGAGGCAGGCATGGAATGCACTTGCTTTGGAATCACGTACACTATAATGAGCATGCCGTATGGAATCCCGGGGTGGCCGCAGCGTGAAAATGACTTGCAACAGGTGCAGTGTTCCGTTTTCATTTATATACGTATTTTTCAAAATTGTGGCTGTGTTTTGGAAATCAAATACACATAGACTTGAGGTACGAGTCACAAAAATATAGAGAGTTAGCTGGACGTGGTCGTGTGGACACCTGCAACCTCAGCTACATTGAAGGCATATGCAGGACAATTGCTTGAACCCAGAAGGCCGGGGTAACAATGAGCCAAGATCGCACTGTTGCATTCCAGCCCGGGTGACAAGAGGAAAACAGTACGTCATAAGGAAAGACTGGGCTAGGGGTGGAGTCCGGCAGGCACCCTGATTCGTTTCAGTGGTGCACACTAATCTGTCTGATT
Source organism: Leontopithecus rosalia (assembly GCA_028533165.1). Classification (NCBI taxonomy): domain Eukaryota; kingdom Metazoa; phylum Chordata; class Mammalia; order Primates; family Cebidae; genus Leontopithecus; species Leontopithecus rosalia. The sequence goes on from CM052662.1 coordinate 725,543, forward strand.
TCTTTTCTTTTTCTTCTTCTGTTATTTTAAGTGTGGCGAGTTTTCACTGGGATGCGCATGCTGATCTGGAACATGCGACCACAGTTGACCCGCTCACCTAGGCCTCTCAAAGGGATAGGATTGCTGGTTTGTGTCACAGAGCCCGGCCCAGTCTCCCTGATTTGTTCTTCGTGGCCGGGTGCGGTGGCTCACGGAGCCTTTCATTCAGGTAATCTGAACACCAATTATGGTGTAACAGGCGAGGTTGTTCGTTTAAACCCACCCATAACAAAATGGTGAAACCCGGTCTCTGAAAGGAAAAAAAAATTTGGGTTGGGCTCGGCGACTCCCCCATGTAACACCAGCACTTTGGAATATCGAGGAGGACAAATCGTGAAGTCACAGTTTTGACAAGGGCCTCCAATGGCACGACGCAACATGCTCCCTATGTAAAATATAAGCACAGAGAAAAATAAGAAATCTGAAGCAGGCATGCAATGCGCTCGCTTTGGAATCACGTACACTATAATCAGGATCCCATTCGGAATCCCGGGGTGGCCGCATCGTGAAAATCACACGCAAGAATTGCAGTGTTCCGTTTTCACTTATATATGTATTTTTCGAAATTGTGGCTGAGTTTTAGAAATCAAATACATATAGACTTGAGGTATGAGTTACAAAAACATAGATAGTTAGCTGGATGTGGTGGTGTGGTCACCTGTAACCCCAGCTACATAGAGGGTATAGGCAGGACAATTTCTTGAACCCAGAAGGCTGGTGTGGCAATAAGCCAAGATCGCACCGTTGCAGTCCAGCCCGTGAGACAAGAGGGAAACCGCGCGTCATAAGGAAAATCTGGGCTAGGGGTGGGGTCCCGCAGGCACCCCGTTTCGTTTCAGTGGTGCACACTGATCTGTCTGATTTCTTTTCTTTTCTTTTTCTTGTTCTCCAATTTTAAGTGTGGCGACTTTTCAAAAGGATGCGCAGTCTCATCTGGAATGCGCGACATCAGTTGACCCGCTCACCTAGGCCTTCCAAAGGGCTAGGATTGCTGCTGTGCTTCACGGTTCCCGGCCCAGTCTTCCGGATTTGTTTTTTTATAATAAAGTTGGCAGGCCGGGTGAGGTGGCTCACCGGCGCCTTTCATCCAGGCAATCTGAATACCAATTAGGGTGGAACAGGCGAGGTTTTTGGTTTGAGCCAGCCCCACACAAAATGTTGAAACCGGGTCTCAGAAATAAAAACAAAACATTGATTGGGTTCGACGGATCCCCCCCCGTAACCCCAGCACTTTGGAATGCCGAGGAAGACGCATAGTGAAGTCACAAGTTCGACAAGGGCCAAAAACGACACGACGAATCACGCTCCCTATAAAAAACATTAGAACAGAGCAAAATAAGAAATCTGAGGCAGGCATGCAATGGGCTCGCTTTGGAATCACGTACAGTATAATCAGGATGCCGTACGGAATCCTGAGGTGTCCCCAGCGTGAAAATGATACGCACGAAGTGCAGTGTTCCGTTTTCATTTATATATGTATTTTTTGAAATTGTGGCTGTGTTTTAGAAATCAAATACACATAGACTTGAAGTACGAGTTATAAAAGTATAGAAATTAAGCTGGATGTGTAGGTGTAGACACCTGCAACCACAGCAACATTGAAGGCATAGACAGGATAATCACTTAATCCCAGAAGGCCCGTGTGGCAATAAGCCAAGATTGAACCGTTGCACTCCAGCCCGGGTGACAAGAGGAAAACAGTACGTCAGAAGGAAAGGCTGGGCTAGGGTTGGAGTCCCACAGGCACACCATTTCGTTACAATGGTGAACACTGATCTGTCTGATTTCTTTTTTTTCTTTTTTTGTTTCTCCTATTTTAAGTGTGGTGAGTTTTCAATGGAATGCACAGGCTGATCCGGAACCGGCGACCTCAGTTGACCCACTCACCTAGGCCACCCAAAGGGCTAGGATTGCTGGTGTGAGTCACAGAGCCTGGACCAGTCTCTCTGATTTGTTTTTTAATAATTAATTCGGCCGGCCGGGCGCGGTGGCTCATGGAAACCTTTCATCTGGGCAATCTGAATACCAATTAGGGTGGAATAGGTGAGGTTTTGGTTTGAGACCACCCCAAGCAAAATGGTGAAACCCTGTCTCTGAAATAAAAACAAAACCTGGGATGGGCTCCGCGGCTTCCCCTTGTAACCCCAGCACTTTGGAATGCGGAGAACGGACCGTGAAGTCACAGGTTCGACAAGGGCCTCCAACCACCCAAAGCAACACTCTCCCTATACAAACATAAGAACAGAAGAAAATAAGAAATCTGACGCAGGCATGAAATGTGCTGGCTTCGAAATCACGTACACTATAATCAGGTTGCTGTACGGAATCCTGGGGTGGCTGCAGTGTGAAAATGACACAAGAAGTTCAGTGTTCCGTTTTCATTCATATATGTATTTTTCGAAATTTTGGCTGTGTTTTAGAAATCAAATACACATAGACTTGAGGTACGAGTTACAAAAATACAGATAGTTAGCTGGATGTGGTGGTGTGGACACCTGCAACTGCAGCTACATTGAAGGCATAGGCAGAACAATCGCTTGAACCCAGAAGGCTGGTGTGGCAATAAGCCAAGATACCACCTTTGCACTCCTGCCCGGGAGAAAAGAGGGAAACAGTGCATCATTAGGAAAGGCTGGGCGAGGGATGGAGTCCCGCAGGCACCCCGTTTTGTTTCAGTGGTGCTCACTGATCTATCTGATTTCTTTTCTTTTCTTTTTTTTTCTCCTATTTTAAGTGTGGCGAGGTTTCACCGGGATGCGAAGGTTGATCTGGAATTCTCGACCTCACTGGACAAGTTCACCTAAGACTCCTAAGGGGCTAGGATTGCTGGTTTGAGTTACAGGGCCCACCCAGTCTCCCTGATTTCTTTTTTAATAATAAATTCGCTCAACCAGGTGAGGTGGCTCCTGGGAGCCTTTCATCCAGAAACTTTGAATACCAATTAGGCGGATTATTCGAGGTGGTGGGTTAGAACACGCCCCAAACAAAGTGGTGAAACCCGGTCTCTGAAACGAAAACAAAACTTGGGTTGGGCTCGGTGGCTCCCCCCTGTAACCCCAGCAATTTGGAATGCCGAGGCGGACAGATTGTGAAGTCACAGGTTCGACACAGGCCTCCAAAGGCACAACACAACACGCTCCCTAGATAAAACATAAAAACAGAGCAAAAGAAGAAATCTGAGACAGGCATGGAATGTGCTTGCTTTGGAATAACGTACACTATAATGAGGCTGCCTTACGGAATCCCGGGGTGGCCGCAGTGTGGAAATGACACGCAAGAAGTGCACTGTTCTGTTTTCATTTATATATGTGTTTTTCCAAATTGTGGCTGTGTTTTAGAAATCAAATACACATAGACTTGAGGTACGAGTTACAACAACATAGAAAGTAAGCTGGGCGTGGTGGTGTGGACACCTGAAACCCTAGCTACATTGATGGAATTGGCAGGACAATGGCTTTAACCCAGGAGGCCGGTGTGGCTAAAACCTAGATCCCATTGTTGTACTCCAGTCCGGGTGACAGGGGGAAGACAGTATGTCATAAGGAAAGGCTGGTCTGGGGGTGTAGTCCCGCATACACCCCGTTTCGATTCAGGTGTGCACACTGATCTGTGTGATCTCTTTTCTTTTCTTTTTCTTTTTCTCCTATTTTAAGTGTGGCGAGTTTTCAGCGGAATGCGAAGGTTGATCTGGAACCCGTGACTTCAGTGGACCCACTAACCTAGGCCTCCCAAAGTGCTAGGATTGCTGCTGTGAGTCACAGATCCCGGCCCAGTCTCCCTGATTTCTTTTTTAATAATAAAGTAAGCCGGCCAGGCCCGGTGGCTCACGGGAGACTTTCATCCAGGCAATCTGAATACAAATTAGGGTGGATCACTCGTGGTTTTGGGTTTGAGCCCGCCCAAAACCAAATGGTGAAACCCGGTCTCTGACATGAAAACAAAACTTGGGTTGGGCTCAGCGGCTCCCCCTGTAACCCCAGCACTTTGGAATGCCGAGGAGGACGGAATGTGAAGTCACTGTTTCGACAGGGGCCTGCAACGGCACCACACAACAGGCTCCCTAGATAAAACATAAAAATAGATCATAAAAAGAAATCTTAAGAGGCATGGAATGCGCTCACTTCGGAATCACGTACACTATAATCAGGATGCCGTACAGAATCCCGGGGTGGCTGCAGCGTGAAAATGACACGCAAGAAATGCAGTGTTCCTTTTTCAATTATATATGTATTTTTCGAAATTGTGGCTGTGTTTTGGGAATCAAATACACACAGACTTGAGGTACGAGTAACAACAATAGAGAAAGTTAGCTGAACGTTGTGATGTGGACACCAACAACCCCAGCTACATTGAAGGGATTGGTAGAACAATGGCTTGAACACAGGAGGCGGGTGTGGCAATAAACCAAGTTCAAACCGTTGCACTCCAGCCCGGGTGACAAGAGGGAAATTGTATGTGATAAAGAAAGGCTGTGAGAAGGGTGGATTCCCGAAGGCACCTCGTTTCGTCTCAGCAGTGCACATTAATCTGACTGACTTTTTTCTTTTCTTTTTCTTCTTCTCCTATTTTAAGTGTGGCGAGTTTTCACAGGGATGCAAAGGCTGATCTGGGACCCGCGACCTCAGTTGACCGCTCACGTAGGCCTCCCAAAGGGCTAGGATTGCTGGTTTGAGTCACAGAGCCCGGCATACTCTCAATTATCTGTTTTTTAATAATAAAGTAAGCCAGCTGTGCGAGGTGGCTCACGGGAGCCTTTCATCCAGGCAATCTGAGTACCAATTAGGGTGGAACAGGCGAGGTTGCAGGTTTCAGCCCGCCCGAAACAAAATGGTTTAAACCGGCCTCTGAAACAAAAACAAAACTTGGGTTGGGCTCGGCGGCTGCCCCTGTAACCCCAGCACTTTGGAATGCCGAGGAAAACAAATCGTGAAGTCAAAGGTTCGACACAGGCCTCCAAAGACACGACACAACATGCTCCCTATATAAAACATAAAAACAGAGTAAAATAAGAAATCTGAGGCAGGCCTGGAATGCGCTCGCTTCGAAATCATGTACACTATAATCAGGAAGCCATATGGAATCCTGGCGTGGCCACAGTGTAAAAATGACACGCAAGAAGTTCAGTATTCCGTTTTCCTTTATATACTTATTTTTCGAAATTGTGGCTGTGTTTTAGAAATCAAATACATATAGACTTGAGGTATGAGTTACAAAAATATAGAAAGTTAGCTGGACGTGGTGGTGTGGTCACCTGCAACCTCAGCTACATTGAAGGCATAGGCAGGACAATCGCTTGAACCCAGAAGGCCGGTGTGGCAATGAGCCAAGATCACTCTGTTGCACTTCAGCCTGGGTGCCAAGAGAAAAACAGTACATCATAAAAAAAGCCTGGACTAGGGGTGCAGTCCCACAGGCACCCCATTTCTTTTCAGTGGTTTACACTGACTTGTCTGATTTCTTTTCTTTTTTTTTTTGTTTTATCCTATTTTAAGTTTGGCGAGTTTGCACCGGGATGCCCAGTCTGATCTGGAACCTGCGATCTCAGTTGACTGGCTCGCCTAAGCCTCCTAAAGCCTAGGATTGCTGGTGTGAGTCACAGAGCCCGGCCCAGTCTCCCTGATTTGTTTTATAATAATAAATAAGCCGGCAGGGCTTGTTGGCTCACGGGATTCGTTCATCCAGGCAATCAGAATACCAGTTAGGGTGCAACAGGTGAGGTTGTGGGTTTGAGCCCGCCCCAAACAAAATGGTGAAACCCGGTCTTTGAAACGAAAACAAAACTTGTGATGGGCTCGGCAGCCCCCCCTTTAACCTGAACACTTTGGAATACTGAGGAGGATGAATCATGAAGTGACAGGTTCGTCACGGGCCTGGAAAGGCATGACGCAACAGGCTCCCTAGATAAAACATAAAAATAGAGCATAATAAGATATCTGAGGTAGGCATTGAATGCGCTTGCTTCAGAATCACGTACACTATAATCAGGATGCCATTTGGAATCCCGGGGTGGCTGCAGCATGAAAATCACACGCAAGAAGGGCAGTTTTCCGTTTTCATTTATATATGTATTTTTTGAAATTGTGGCTGTGTTTTAGAAATCAAATACATGTAGACTTGAAGTATGACTGACAACAATATAGAAAGTTAGCTGGACGTTGTCGTGTGGACACTGGCAACCCTAGCTACATTGATGGGATTGGCAGGACTACCGCTTGACCCCAGGAGACCGGTGTGGCAATAAGCCAAGACTGAACAATTGCACTCCAGTCCGGGTAAAAAGAGGGAAACAGTACATCATGAGGAAAGGCTGGGATAGGGGTGGAGACCTCCAGAGACCCCGTTTTGTTTCAGTGGTGCACATTGATCTGTCTGATTTCTTTTCTTTTCTTTTTCGTTTTCTCCTATTTTAAGTGTGGCGAGTTTTCACCAGGATGTGAAGGTTGATCTGGAACCCGGACCTCAGTTGACCAGCTAACCTAGCCTTCCCAAAAAGCTAGGATTGCTTGTTTGAGTCACAGGGACTGGCCCTGTCTCCCTGATTTGTTTTTTAATAATAAATTTGTCCAGCCTGGCATGGTGGATCATGGGCACTTTTCATCCAGGCGCTCTGAATACCAATTAGGGCGGATCACTCGAGGTTGCGGGTTGGATCCTGCCCCAAACAAAATGGTGAAACCTGGTCTCTGAAAGGAAAACAAAACTTGGGTTGGGCTCGGCGGCACCCCCCCTGTAACCCCAGCACTTTGGAATGCCGAGGATGATGGACTGTGAAGTCACAGGTTCGACATGGGCCTGCAAAGGCACGACGATACACGCTCCCTAGATAAAACATAAACATAGAGCATAATAAGAAATCTGAGGCAGGAATGGAATGTACTCGCTTTGGAATCACGTATACTATAATCAGAATGCAGTACGGAATCCCGGGGTTGCTGCAGCATGAAAATGACACGCAGGAAGTGCAGTGTTCCGTTTTCATTTATATATTTATTCTTTGAAACTATTGCTGTGTTTTAAAAATCAAATACACATAGACTCGAGGTACGAGTTACAAAAATATAGAAAGTTAGCTGAACGTTTTGGTGTGGACAACTGTAACCGCACCTACATTGAAGGCAGATGCAGGACAATCGCTTGAACCCAGGAGATGGGTGTGGCAATAAGCCAAGATGGCACCATTGCACTCCAGCCCAGGTGACAAGATGGAAACTGTACGTCATAAAGAAAGGCTGGGGGAGGAGTTGATTCCCCCAGGCACTTTGTTTCGTTTCAGTGGTGCACACTAATCCGTCTGATTTCTTTTCATTTCTTTTTCTTCTTCTCCTATTTTAAGTTTGGTGAGTTTTCACCGGAACACGACGATTGATCTGGAACACGCGACCTCAGTTGAAATTCTCACCTATGCCTTCCAAACTGCTATGATTGCTCGTTTGTGTCACAGGTCCTGGAGCATTCTCCCTGGTTTATTTTTTAATAATAAATTCGACCGGCCTGGCGCCGAGGCTCACAGGAGCCTTTCATCCAGGCAAACTGCAGTCCAATTAGGGCAGATCACTGGAGGTTGTGGGTTAGATACCACCCCAAATAAATGGTGAAACCCGGTTTCCAAAACAAAAACAAAACTTGCATAGGGGTGCCGGCTCCCCGCTGTTACCCCACCACTTTGGAATGCCGAGGAGGTCGGATCGTGAAGTCACAGGTTGGACACAAGCCTGCAAAGGCACGACGCAACACGCTGCCAAGATAAAATGTAAAAATAGAGAATAATAAGAAATCTGAGGCAGGCATGAAATGTGCTATCTTTGGAATCACATACACTATAATCAGGATGCCATACCGAATTCCAGGGTGGCAGCAGCATAAGTGCAGTGTTCCGTTTTCATTTATATATGTATTTTTCGAAATTGTGGCGGAGTTTTAGAAATCAAATACACATAAGCTTGTGGTACGAGTTACAAAAATATAAATAGTTAGCTGGACGTGGTTGTGTGGCCCCCTCAACCCCAGCTACATTGAAGGCATAGGCAGGACAGTTGCTTGAACCCAGAAAGCTGGTGTGATAATAAGTCAAGATCGCACCTTTGCACTCCAGCCCGGATGACAAGTGGAAAACAGTACGTCATAAGAAAAGATTTGCTAGGGGTGGAGTTCGGCAGGCACCCCGTTTCGTTTCAGCAGTGCACACTAATCTGTTTGACTACTTTTCTTTTCTTTTTCTTCTTCTCCTATTTTAAGTGTGGCGAGTTTTCACCAGGATGTGCAGGCTGATCTGGAACACACGACCTCAGTTGACCCGATCTCCTGGGACTCCCAAAGGGATAGGATTCCTGATGTGTGTCACAGAGCACAGCCCAGTCTCCCTGAAGTGTTTTTTAATAAGAAAGTCGGCCGGCCAAGCCCAGTGGCTCACAGGAGCATTTCATCCAGGCAATCTGAATACCAATTATGGTGGAACAGGCGAGGTTTTGGTTTTGAGTTTGCCCATAAGGAAATGGTGAAACCCGGTCTCTGAAACAAAAACAAAACTTGGGATGGGCTCGGGGCTTCCCCCGTGTAACACCAGCACTTTGCAATGCTGTGGAGGATAAATCGTGAAGTCACAGTTTTGACAAGGGCCTCCAATGACACGAGGCAACACGCTCCATTTATAAAACATAAGAAAAGAGCAAAATAAGAAATCTGAGTCAGGCATGCAATGCGCTGGCTTCGGAATCATGTACACTATAATCGGGATGCCATACAGAATCCCAGGGTGGCTCAAATGAGAAAAAGTCACGCAAGAAGTACAGTGTTCCGTTTTCATTTATATATGTATTTTTCGAAATTTTGGCTTTGTTTTAGAAATCAAATACACATAGATTGAGGTACGAGTTACAAAAATATAGATAATTAGCTGAACGTGGTGTTGTGGACACCGGTAACCCCACCTACATTGAAGGCATAGGCAGGACAATCGCTTGAACCCAGAAGGCCTGTGTGGCAATAAGACAAGATCACACCGTTGCACTCTAGCCCGGGTAACAACAGAGAAATAGTACGTCATAAGGAAATCCTGGGCTAAGTTTTTAATCAGGCAGGCACCCCGTTTTGTTTCAGTGGTGCACACTGCTCTTTCTGATTTTGTTTCTTCTCTTTTTCTTGTTCTCCAATTTTAAGTGTGGCAAGATTTCACTGGGATGGGCAGGATGATCTGGAACCCGCGACCTCAGTTGACCCGCTCACCTATGCCTCCCAAATGGCTAGGATTGCTTGTGTGAGTCACAGAGCCTGGCCCAAACTCCCTGATTTGTTTTTAATAATAAAGACGGCCAGCCAAATGTGGTGGCTCACGGGAGCCTTTCATCCATGCAATCGGAATAGCTTAGGGTGGAACAGTCGGGGTTGTGGGTTTGAGCCCGCCCATAACAAAATGGTGTAACTCGGTCTCTGTAAAGAAAACAAAATTTGGGTTGGGCTCGGCATCTCTTCCCTGTAATCCCAGCATTTTGGAATACCGAGGAGGATGGATCGTGAAGTAAGAGGTTCGACACGGGCCTCCAACAGCATAATGCAACACGCTCCCTATATAAAACATAAAACAGAGCAAAATAAGAAATGTGAGGCAGGCCTGGAATGCACTCACCTCGGAATCACGTACACTATAATCAGGATGCCGTACGGAATCCCGGGGCGGCCACAGCGTGGAAATGACATGCAAGAAGTGTAGTGTTTCATTTTCATTTATATATGTATTTTTCGAAATTCTGGCTGTGTTTTAGAAATCAAATACACATAGACTTAAGATACGAGTGACAAAAATATAGATAGTTAGCTGGACATAGTGGTGTGGACACCTGCAACCCCAGCTACATTGAAGGCATAGGCAGAACAATGGCCTGAACCCAGAAGGCAGGTGTGGCAATAAGCCATGATCCCACCTTTTCACTCCAGCCCAGGTGACAAGAGGGAAACAGTACATCATAAGAAAAGGCTGGGCTACGGGTGGAGTCCCACAGGCACCTTGTTTCGTTTCAGTGGTGCACACTGATCTGTCTGATTTCTTTTCTTTTCTTTTTCTTCTTTTCCTATTTTAAGTGTGGTGAGTTTTGACTGGTATTCACAGGCTTATATGCAACCCGCGACCTCATTTGACCCACTCACCTAGGCCTCTCATAAACCTAGGATTGCTGGTGTGTGTCATAGAGCCCGGCCCAGATTCCCTGATTTGTTTTTTAATAATGAAGGCGGCCAGCCGGGCGCGGTGGCTTACAGGAGCATTTTATCCAGGCAATCTGAATACAAATTAGGGTGGTACAGGCGAGGTTGCGGTTTTGAGCCTGCCCATAACAAAATGCTGAAACTCGGTCGCTGAAACAAAAAAAAAATGTGGGTTGGGCTCTGGGGCTCCCCCATGTAACACCAGCACTTTGGAATGCCGAGGAGGAAAAATTGTGAAGTCACAGTTTCAACAAGGGTCTCCAACGAAACGACGCAACATGCTCCCTATATAAAACATAAGAACAGAGGAAAATAAGAAATCTGAGTCAGGCATGCAATGTGCTCACTTCAGAATCAAGTACACTATAATCAGGATGCCATACGGAATCCCAGGGTGGCCACAGCGAGAAAAAGACACGCAAGAAGTGCAGTGTTCCTTTTTCATTTATATATGTATTTTTTGAAATTGTGGCTGTGTTTTAGAAATCAAATACACATAGACTTGAGGTACGAGTTACAAAAATATAAAAAGATAGCTGGACGTGGTGGTGTGGGCACCTGCAACCCCAGCTACATTGAAGTCATAGGCAGGACAATCGCTTGAACCCAGAAAACCGGTGTGGTAATAAGCCAAGATCCCACCATTGCACTCCAGCCTGGGTGAAAAGAGGTAAACAGTACTGCTTAAGGAAAGGATGGGCGAGTGGTCGAGCTCCGCATCACCCCGTTTTGTTTCAGTGGGGCACACTAATCTGTTTGTTTTCTGTTTTTTTTTTCTTTTTATTCTTCTTTTTAAGTGTGGCGAGTTTTCACTGGGCTGCGAAGGTTTATCTGGAACACGCGATCTCAGTTGACAAGGTCGCCTAGGCCTTCCAAAGGGCTAAGATTGCTGGTTTGCATAACAGCACCCCGCGCAGTCTCCCTGATTTATTTTTTAATAATTAATTCGGCTAGCCTAGCGAGGTGGTTCACGGGAGCCCTTCATCCAGGCGCTCTGAATACCAATTAGGGCAGATCACTCGAGGCTGTGGGTTTGAGGCCGCAACAAACAAAAGGTGAAACACGGCCTCTGAAACAAAAACAAAATTTGGGTTGGGCTCAGTGGCTCCCCCCTGTAACCCCAGCACTTTGGAATTCCGAACAGGTGGATTGTGAAGTCACAGGTTCGACACGGGCCTCCAAGGACACGAGGCAACACGCTCCCTATATAAAACATAAATACAGAGCAAAATAAGAAATCTGAGGCTGGCATGGAATGCGCTCGCTTTAGAATCACGTAGAGTATAATCAGAATATCGTACGGAATCCTGGGGTGGCCGCAGCGTCAAAATGACATGCAGGAAGTGCAGTGTTCCGTTTTCATTTATATATGTATTTTTCAAAATTGTAGCTGTGTTTCGGAAATCAAATACACATCGACTTGAGGTACGAGTTACAACAATAAAGAAAGTTAGCTGAACTTGGTGGTGTGGACATCAATAACCCCAGCTACATTGAATAGATTGGTAGGACAATCGATTGAACCCAGGAGGCCGGTGTGGCAATAAACCAAGTTTGAACCATTGCACTCCAGCCTGGGTGACAAGAGGGAAACTGTACGTCATAAAGAAAGGCTGTGTGAGTGGTGGATTCCCGAAGGCACCTGGTTTCGTGTCAGCGGTGCAGAGTTATGTGATTGATTTTTCTTCTCTTTTTCTTATTATTTTATTTTAAGTGTAGCGAGTTTTCACCGGGATGCGAAGGCTGATCTGGGACCTGCGAATCCAGTTGACCACTCACCTAGAACTCCCAAAGAGCTACGATTGCTGGTTTGAGACACAGAGCCCGGAACATTCTCAATGATTTGTTTTTTAATTATAAAGTAAGCCAGCCGGGCCTGGTGGCTCACGAGAGCCTTTCATCCAGGCAATCTGAATACCAATTAGGGTGGAACAGGCGAGGTTGCCGGTTTCAGCCCGCCTGAAACAAAATGGTAAAACCCGGCCTCTGAAACAAAAACAAAACTTGAATTGGACTCGGCGGCTGCCCCTGTAACCCCAGCACTTTGGAATGCCGAGGAGAACCGATCGTGAAGTAACAGGTTCCACAGGGGCCTCCAACGACATTACGCAACATGCTCCCTATATAAAACATAAAATCAGAGTAAAATAAGAAATCTGAGGCAGGCCTGGAATGCGCTCACTTCAGAATCACGTACACTATAATCAGGAAGCTATACAGAATCCTGGCATGGCCACAGCATAAAAATGACACTCAAGAATTTAAGTTTTCTGTTATCATTTATATACGTATTTTTCGAAATTGTGGCTGCGTTTTAGAAATCAAATACACATAGAATTGAGGTACGAGTTACAAACATATAGAAAGTTAGCTGGAGGTGGTGGTGTGGACACCTGCAACCTCAGCTACATTGAAGGCATAGGCAGGACAATCGCTTGAACCCAGAAGGCCGTTGTGGCAATAAGCCGAGATTGCACTTTTGCACTCCAGCCCGGGTGACAAGAGGGAAACAGTATGTCATAAGGAAAGGCTGGGCTATGGGTGGAGTATCGCAGGCACCTCGTTTCGTTTCAGTGGTTTACACTGACCTGTCTGATTTCTTTTTTTTTCTTTTTTGTTTTATCTTATTTTAAGTGTGGCTAGTATTCAATGGGATGCGCAGGCTGATCTGGAACCCGCCACCTCAGTTGACCCACACACCTAGGCCTCCCAAAGGGCTAGAATTGCTGGTGCGAGTCACAGAGTCTGGCCCAGTCTCTCTGATTTGTTTTATAACGATAAATAAGCCAGCAGGGCTTGGTGGCTTCTGGGATCCTTTCATCCAGGCAATCTAAGTAACAGTAAGGGTGGAAAAGGCGAGGTAGTGGGTTTGAGCTTGCCCCAAACAAAATGGTGAAACTCGGTCTCTGAAACAGAAACAAAACTTGGGTTGGGCTCGGGGGCTCCCCGCTGTAACCCCAGCACTTTGGAATGCCGAGGATTACATATCGTAAAGTCACAGGTTCAACCTGGGATTGCAAGGCACTAAGCAACACGCTCCCTGGAAAAATATAAAAATAGAGCATAATAAGAAATCTGAGGTTGGCATGGAATGCACTCGTTTTGGAATCAGGTACACTATAATCAGGATGCCGTACAGAATCCCGGGGTTGCCACAGTGTGAAAATGACAGGCAAGAAGTGCAGTGTTCCGTTTTCATTTATATATGTATTTTTCGAAATTGTGGCTGTGTTTTGCAAATCAAATACACATAGACTTGAGGTACGAGTTACAAAAATATAGAAAGATAGCTGGATGTGGTGGTTTGGACATCTGTAACCCCAGCTACATTGACAGGATTGGCAGGACAATCGCTTGAACCCAGGAAGCACGTGTGGCAATAAGCCAAATTCACTCCGTTGCACTCCAGCCGGGTGACAAGAGGGAAACTGTACCTCATAAAGGCTGAGCTAGGGGTGGATTCCCGCAGGCACCTCGTTTTGTTTCAGCGGTGCACACTAATCTGATTTCTTTTCTTTTCTTTTTCTTCTTCTCCTATTTTAAATGTGGCGAGTTTTCACCGGGATGCAAAGGTGGATCTGGAACCCACGACCTCTGTTGAAAAGCTCACCTAGGCCTCCAAAAAGGCTAACATTGCAGGTTTGTGTCACAGGGCCTGACGCAGTCTCCCTGATTTATTTTTTAATAATAAATTGGGCCAGCCTGGCGCGGTGGCTCATGGGAGCCTTGCATCCAGGTGCTCTGAATACCAGTTAAGGCCGAACACCCGAGGTTGCCGGTTAGATTCCGCCTCAATCAAAATGGTAAAACCCAGTCTCTGAAACGAAAACAAAACTTGGGTAGGGCTCGGCGGTTCCCCACTGTATTCCCAGCACTTTGGAATGCTGAGGAAGACAGATCGTGAAGTCACAGGTTTGACACGGGCCGGCAATGGCACGACACAACACCCTCCCTATATAAAATATAAAAATAGAGCTTAATAAGAAATCCGAGGCAGGCATAAAATGCACTCACTTCAGAATCATGAATACTATAATCACGATGCCTTACGAAATCCCTGGGTGGCTGCAGTGTGAAAATGACACGCAAGAAGTGCAGTGTTCCGTTTTCATTTATATATGCATTTTTTGAAATTGTGGCTGTGTTTTAGAAATCAAATACACATTGACTTGAGGTACGAGTTATAAGAATATAGAAAGATAGCTGGACGTGGTGTTGTGAATACCCACAATACAAGCTATATGGAAGGCATAGGCAGATTCACTTGAACCAATAAATTTTCTGTGGCAAAAAGCATAGATAAAACTGTTGCACTCCAGCCCGGGTTACAAGAGGGAAAGTGTACAATATACGAAAAGGCTGGGTTAGGGGTGAAGTCCTGCAGGCACCCCGTTTTGTTACAGTGGGGCACACTGAGCTGTCTGATTTCTTTTCTTTTCTTTTCCTTCTTCTCCTATTTCAAGTGTGGCGAGTTTTCAGCGGGATGCAAAGGTTGATCTGGAACCCGCGATCTCAGTTGACAAGCTCACCTAGGCCTCCCATAGAGCTAGGATTGCAGGTTTGAGTCACAAGGCCCAGCACAGTCTCCCTGATTTCTTCTTTAATAATAAATTCGGCCGGCCTGGCGTGGTGGCTGACGGGAGCCTTTCATCCAGGCTATCTGAATACCAATTGGGGCGGATCAGTCGAGGTTGCAAGTTAGATCCCGCCCCAAACAAAATGCTGAAACCAGGTCTCTGAAACAAACACAAAACGTGGGTTGGGCTCTGCAGCTTCCCCCTGTAACCCCAGCACTTTGGAATGTCGAGGAGGATGGATCGTGAAGTGACAGGTTCGACACGGACCTGCAAAGGCACGACGCATCACACTCCCTATATAAAACATAAAAACAGAGCAATATAAGAAATCTGAGGCAGGAATGGAATGTGCTCGCTTTGGAATCACGTTCACTATAATCACGATGTCTTACAGAATCCCGGGGTGGCCACAGCATGAAAATGACACGCAAGAAGTGCAGTGTTCCTTTTTCATTTATATATGTATTTTTTGAAATTTTGGCTGTGTTTTGGAAATCAAATCCACATAGACTTGAGGTATGAGTTACAAAAATATAGAAAGTTAGCTGGACGTGGTGGTGTGGACACATGCAACCCCAGCTACATTGAAGGGATTGGCAGGACAATCGCTTGAACCCAGGAGGCGGGTTTGTCAATAAGCCAAGATCGCACCATTGGACTCCGTGCCGTGTGACAAGAGGGAAAGTGTACGTCATAAAGAAAGTCTAGGAGAGGGGTGGAGTCCCGCAGGCACCTCGTTTCGTTTCCGAGGTGCACACTAATCTGTCTGATTTCTTTTCTTTTCTTTTCCTCTTCTCTTATTTTAAGTGTGTTGAGTTTTCACCGGGATGCAAAGGTTGATCTGGAACCCGCGATATCAGTTGAACAGCTCATGTAGGCCTCCCAAAGGGCTAGGATTGCTGATGTGAGTCACAGAGCATGGCCCAGTCTTTCTGATTTCCTTTTTAATAATAAAGTAAGCTGGCCGGGCCCCATGGCTCATGGGAGCCTTTCCTCCAGGCAACCAGGATACCAATTAGGGTGGATCACTCGAGGTTCTCTCTTAAATTCCGCCCCAAACAAAATGGTAAATCCCGGTCTCTTAAACAAAAACAATACTTGGGTTGGGATCCGTGGCTCCCCCCTGTAACACCAGCACTTTGGAATAACGAGGAGGATGGATCATGAAGTCACAGGTTTGACACTGGTCTGCAAAGGCACGATGCAACACGCTTCCTATATAAAACATAAATACAGAGCAAAATAAGAAATCTGAGGCTGGCATGGAATGCGCTCACTTTGAAATCATGTACACTATAATCACAATGCCATACAAAATCCCAGGGTGGCCGTAGCATGTAAATGACAAGCAAGAAGTGCAGTGTTCCATTTTCATTTATATATGTATTTTTTGAAATTGTGGCTGGGTTTTAGAAATCAAATCCACATAGACTTGAGGTATGAGTTACAAAAATATAGTAAGTTGGCTGGACGTGGTGGTGTGGACACCTGCAACCCCAGCTACATTGAAGGCATAGGCAGGACAATTGCTTGAATCCAGAAGGCCGGTGTGGCAATAAGCCAAGATTGCACTGTTGTACTCCCACCCGGGTGACAAGAGGGAAACAGTACGTCATTAGGAAAGGCTGTGCTAGGGGTAGAGTCCTGGAGGCACCCCGTTTTGTTTCAGTGGTGCACAGTGATCTGTCTGGTTTCTTTTCTTTTCTTTTTCATTTTATCCTATTTAAAGTGTGGCGAGTTTTCACCGGGATGGGCGGGCTCATCTGGAACCCGCAATCTCAGTTGACCGGCTCACCTAGGGCTCCCAAAGGGCTAGGATTGCTGGTATAAGTCACAGAGCCCAGCCCAGTCTCCCTGATTTGTTTTTAAATAATAAAATAAGCCAGATGGGCCCGGTGGCTCATGGGAGCCTTTCATCCAGGCAACCTGAATACCAGTTAGGGTGGATCACTTGAGGTTGTGGGTTAGATCCCAACTCAAACAAAATGGTGAATCTCGGTCTCTGAAATGAAAACAAAACTTGGGTTGGGCTCGGCGGCTTCCCACTGTAACCCCAGCACTTTCGAATGCCAAGCAGGACGGATCCTGAAGTCACAGAAGCGACACGGGCCAGCAAAGGCACAATGCAACACGCTGCCTAGATAAAACATAAAAATAGAGGATAATAAAAAATCTGAGGCAGGCATGGAATGCGCTCGCGTTGGAATCACGTACACTATAATCAGAATGCCGTACAGAATCCCGGGGTGGATGCAGCCTGAAAATGACACGCAAGAAGTGCCGTGTTCCGTTTTCATTTATGTATGTATTTTTCGAAATTTTGGCTGTGTTTTGGAAATCAAGTACACATAGACTTGAGATAAGAGTTACAAAAATACAGAAAGATAGCTGGACAGGGTGGTGTGGACACCAGCAACACCAGCTACATTGAAGGAATTGGCAGTACAACTGCTTGAACCCAGGAGACCGGTGTGGCAATAAGCCAAGATCTAACCATTGCACTCCAGCCCGGGTGAAAAATGTGAAACATTATGTCATGAGGAAAGGCTGGGATCGTGGTGGATACCCGCAGACACCGCGTTTTGTTTCAGTGGTGCACACTGATCTGTCTGAATTCTTTTCTTTTCTTTTTTTTCTCCTATTTTAAGTGTGTCGAGTTTTCACCAGGATGCGAAGGTTGATCTGGAACTCACGGCCTGAGTTGACCCGCTAACCAAGGCTTCCCAAAAAGCTAGGATTGCTTGTTTGAGTCATAGGGCCCGGCCCAGTCTCCCTGATTTCTTTTTTAATAATAAATTCGTCCGGCTTGGCATGGTGGCTCATGGGCGTCTTTCATCCAGGCGCCCTGAATACCAATTAGGGCGGATCACTCGAGGTTGCGGGTTAGACCACGCCCCAAACAAAATGGTAAAACCCGGTCTCTGAAACGAAAACAAAACTTCGGTTGGGCTCGGCGACTCCCTCCTGTAACTGCAGCACATTGGAATGCCAAGGTGGACGGATTGTGAAGTCACATGTTCGACACAGGCCTGCAAAGGCACAACACAACACGGACCCTATATCAAACATAAAAATAGAGCATAATAAGGAATCTGAGGCAGGAATGGAATGCGCTCGCTTCGGAATCACGTACACTATAATCAGGATGCCGTATGGAATCCCGGGGTGGCCGCAGCGTGAAAATGACATGCAACAAGTGCAGTGTTCCGTTTTCATTTATATATATATTTTTTTTGGAAACTGTGGCTGCGTTTTGGAATTCAAATACACATAGACTTGAGGTACGAGTTACAAAAGTATAGAAAGATAGCAGGACGTGGTGGTGTGGACACCAGCAACCCCAGCTACATTGAAGGTATTGGCAGGACAATCATTTGAAACCAGGAGGCCGGTGTGGCTATAAGCCAAGATCGCACCGTTGCACTCCAGCTAGGGTGAGAAGAGGGAAACTGTATATCATAAAGAAAGGCTGGGCGATGGGTGGATTCTCGCAGGCACCTCTTTTCTTTTCAGCTGCACACACTAATCTGTCTGATTTCTTTTCTTTTCTTTTTCTTCTTCTCCTATTTTAAATGCGGCGAGTTTTCACCGGGATGCAAAGGTTTATCTGGAACACGCGACCTCAGTTGACCACTCACCTAGGCATCCTAAAGGGCTAGGATTGATGGTTTGAGTCACAGAGCATGGCCCATTCTCCCTGATTGGTTCTTTAATAATATAGTAAGCCAGCCGGGCCTGGTGGCTCACGGGAGCCTTTCATCCAGGCAATCTGAATACCAATTTGGGTGGAACAGGCGAGGTTGTGGGTTTGAGCCCACCCCAAACAAATTGGTGAAACCCGGTCTCTGAAACCAAAACAAAACTTGGGATGGGCTAAGCGGATCCCCACTGTAACGCCAGCATTTTTGAATGCTGAGGAGGATGGATCGTGAAGTCACAGGTTCGACACGGGTTTTCAACGACACGATGCAGCACGCTTTTTATATAAAATATAAAAACAGAGCAAAATGAGAAATCTGAGGCTGGCAGGGAATGCGCTCGCTTCGGAATCACATACACTATAATCAGGATTCCGTATGAAATCCAGGGGTGGCTGCAGCGTGAAAATGACACGCAAGAAGTGCAGTGTTCCGTTTTCATTTATATATGTATTTTCCAAAATTGTGGCTGTGTTTTAGAAATCAAAGACACGTAGTTTTGAGGTACAAATTACAACAATATAGAAAGTTAGCTGGAAGTGGTGGTATGGACACCCACAACCCTAGCTATATTGATAAGATTGGCAGGACTATCTCTTAAACTCAGGAGGCCAGTGTGGCAAAAATCCTAAATCGCATTATTGCACTCCAGCCTGGGTGACAAAAGGGAAACTGTACGTTATAAAGAAAGGCTGTGCGAACGGTGGATTCCCACAGGCACATCGTTTCACTTCAGCGGTGCACACTAATCTGTCTGATTTCTTTTCTTTTCTTTTTCTTCTTCTCCTAATTTAAGTGTGGCAAGTTTTCTCCGGGATGCGAAGGTTGATCTGGTACCCGCGACCTCAGTTGACCCACTGACCTAGTCCTCCCAAAGGGCTAGGATTCCTGGTGGGAGTCCCAGAGCCTAGCCCAGTCTCCCTGATATCTTTTTTAATAATAAATTCATCCAGCCAGGCACGGTAGCTCACGGAAGCCTTTCATCCAGGTTCTCTGAATACCATTTATGGTGGATCACTCGATGTTGCCTGTTATATATCGCCACAAACAAAATGGTAAAACCTGGTCTCTGAAATGAAAACAAAACTTGGGTTGGGCTCAGTGGCTCTTCCCTGTAACCCCAGCACTTCGGAATGCTGAGGAGGATGGACGGTGAAGTTACAGGTTCCACATGGGCCTCCAAAGGCACGACCCAACACGCTCCCTATATAAAACATAATAACAGCGCAAAATAAGAAATCTGAGACAAGCATGGAATGCACTCGCTTTGGAATCACTTACACTATAATCAGAAAGCCGAAGGGAATCCGGGGGTGGCCTCAGCGTGAAAATGATACGCAAAAAGTTTCGTGTTCTGTTTTTATTTCTGTATGTATTTTTTGATATTGTGGCTGAGTTTAAAAATCAAATACACATAGACTTGAGGAACGAGTTACAAAAATATAGAAAGTTAGCTGGACGTGGTGGGGTGGACAAATGCAAACCCAGCTACATTGAAGGCTTAGGCAGGACATTTGCTTGAACCCAGAAGGCCGGAGTGACAATAAGCCAAGATCACACTGTTGCACTCCAGCCCAGGTGAGAAAAGGGAAACAGTACATAAGGAAAATCTGGGCTAGGGGTGGAGTACCGCAGGTACCCTCTTTTGTTGCAGTGGTTCACACTGATCTTTCTGATTTCTTTTCTTTTCTTTTTTGTTTTATCCTATTTTAAGTGTGGCGACTTTTCATCGGGATGGCCGGGATTCTCTGGAACCCGTGATCTCAGTTGACCCACTCATCTAGGGCTCCCAAAGGGCTAGGATTGCTGGTGTGTGTCACAGAGCCTGGCCCAGTTTTCTGATTTGTTTTTTAATAATAAACTAAGCCGGCAGGGCCCGGTGGCTCACGGTATCCTTTCATCCAGGCAATCTGAATACCAGTTAGGCTGGAACAGGAGAGTTTGTGGGTTTGAGCCCGTCCCAAACAAAATGGTAAAACCGGTCTCTGAAACAAATACAAAACTTGGGTTGGGCTCGGCAGCTCCCACATTACCCCAGCACTTTGGAACACCGAGGACGATGGATCGTGAAGTCACAGGTTCGACACTGGCCTCCAACCACAGGATGCCGTACACAATTCCGGGGTGGCTGCAGCGTGAAAATGACACTCAAGAAGGGCAGTGTTCCGTTTTCATTTATATATGTATTTTTGAAATTGTGGCTTTGTTTTAGAAATCAAATACACATAGACTTAAGGTACGAGTTACAACACTATAGAAAGTTAGCTGGACGTGGTGGTGTGGACAACCACAACCTCAGCGACATTGAAGGCATAGGCAGGACAATTGTTTGAACCCAGGAGGCCGATGTGGCAAAAAGCATAGGTCCAACTGTTACACTCCAGCCCGGGTGACAAGAGAAAAACAGTACATAATAAGGAAAGGTTGGGCTAGGGGTGGAGTCCCGCAGGCACCCCATTTCGTTTCAGTGGTGCACACTGATCTGTCTGATCTCTTTTCTTTTCTTTTTCTTTTTCTCCTATTTTAAGTGTGGCGACTTTTCAGTGGGATGCGCAGGCTGATCTGAAACCGGTGACCTCAGTGAACCCTCTCACCTAGGACACCCAAAGGGCTAGGATTGCTCTTGTGAGTCACAGAGCCCGGCCCAATCTCCCTGATTTCTTTTTTAATAATAAAGTAAGCCGGCCGGGCCCAGTGGCTCACGGGAGCCTTTCATCCAGGCAACCTGAATACCAATTAGGGGGGATCACTCAAGGTTGTGGGTTAGATCCCGCCCCCAACAAAATGGTGAAACCCGGTCTCTGAAACGAAAACAAAACTTGGTTTGGGCTCGAGGGCTCCCTCGTAACCCCAGCACTTTGGAATGCCGAGGAGGATGGATCGTAAAGTCACAGGTTCGACATGGGAATTCAAATGATCAACTCAACATGCTCCCTTTATAAAACATAAAACAGAGCAAAATAAGAAATCTGAGGCAGGCATGGAATGCGCTCGCTTCGGAATCACGTAAACAATAAAAAGGATGCCATATGGAATCTCGGGGTGGTCACAACATGAAAAGGTCACACAAGAAGTGCAGTGTTCCGTTTTCATTTATATATATATTTTTCGAAATGGGGGCTGAGTTTTAGAAATCACATAACATAGATTTGAGGTACGGGTTACAAAATATAGAAATTTAGCTGGACGTGTTGGTGTGGACACCTGCAACCACAGGTACATTGAAGGCATAGACAGGACAATCACTTGAACCCAGAAGGCCTCTGTGGCAATAAGCCAAAATTGAACCATTGCACTCCAGCCAGGGTGACAAGAGGAAAACAGTACATCATAAGAAAAGGTTGGGCTAGGGGTGGAGTCCCACAGTCATCCCGTTTCATTTCAGTGGTGCACATTGATCTATCTGATCTATTTTCTTTTCTTTTTCTTTTTCTTCTATTTTAAGTGTGGAGAGTTTTCAGCTGGATGCGCAGGCTGATCTGAAACGCGTGACCTCAGTGGACCCTCTCACCTAGGACTCCCAAAGGGCTAGTATTGCTGTTGTAAGTCACAGAGCCTGGCACAGTCTCCCTGATTTTTTTAATAATAAAGTAAGCTGGCCAGGCCCTGTGGCTCACGGGAGCCTTTCATCCAGGCAATCTGAATACCAGTTAGGGCGGATCACTCGAGGTTGTGTGTTTGAGCCCGCCCAAAACAAAATGGTGAAATGAAAACAAAACTTGGGTTGGGCTCGGTGGATTCCCCTGTAACCCTAGCACGTTGGAATTCTGAGCAGGGCGGATCCTGAAGTCACAGGTTTGACACGGGCCTCCCAGGGCACGAGGCAACACGTTCCCAATATAAAACATAAATACAGAGCAAAATAAGAAATCTGAGGCTGGCATGGAATGCACTCGCTTTGGAATCACTTCCAGTATAATCAGGATGCCATATGGAATCCCGGGGTGGATGCAGAATGAAAATGACACGCAAGAAGTGCAGCGTTCCATTTTCATTTATATATGTATTTTTCAAAATTCTGGCTGAGTTTTGGAAATCAAATACACATAGACTTGAGGTACGAGTTACAACAATAGAGAAAGTTAGCTGGACGTGGTGCTGTGAACACCAGCAACCCTAGCTACATTGAAGGGATTGGTAGGACAATCGCTTGAACCCAGGAGGCGGGTGTGGCAATAAGCCAAGATAGCACCATTGCTCTCCAGCCCGGGTGACCAGGAAAACTGTACATCAATAAGAAAGGCTGTGTGAGGGTTGGATTCCCGCAGGTACCTCATTTCATTTCAGCAGTGCACACTAATCTGTCTGATTTCCTTTCTTTTCTTTTCCTTCTTCTCCTATTTTAAGTGTAGCGAGTTTTCACCGGGATGCGAAGGTTGATCTGGAACCCGCGACCCCAGTTGACCCACTCACCTAGGCCTTCCAAAGGGCTAGGATTGCTGGTTTGAGTCAGAGGGCCCGGCCCAGTCTCCCTGATTTCTTTTTTAATAATAAATTTGGCCGACCTGGCGCCATGGCGAACTGGAGCCTTTCATCCAGATACTCTGAATACCAATTAGTCAAATCACTCGAGGTTTCGGGTTAGATCCCGCCTCCAACAACGTGGTGAAACCCGGTCTCTGCAACGAAAACAATACTTGGGTTGGGCTCGGCGGCTCCCCCCGTAACCCCAACACTTTGGAATGCCGAAGAGAACGGATCGTGATGTCACATATTCAACAAGGGCCTCCAACGACCCGACGCGACACACTACCAATATAAAACATAAGTACAGAGCAAAACAAGAAATCTGATCCTGGCATGAAATAGGCTCACTTCGGAATCACGTACAGTATAATCAGGATGCTGTACAAATTCCTGGGGTGGCCGCAGCATAAAATGACACACAAGAAGTGCAGTGTTCCGTTTTCATTTATATATGTATTTTTCAAAATTGTGGCTGTGTTTTGGAAATCAAATATACATAGACTTGAGGTACGAGTTACAATATAGAAAGTTACCTGAACGTGGTGGTGTGGACACCAGCAACCCCAGCTACATTGAAGGGATTGGTAGGACAATCGCTTGAACCCAGAAGGCGGGTGTGGCAATAAACCAAGTTCGACCCATTGCACTCCATGCCATGTGACAAGAGGGAAATTGTATGTCATAAAGAAAGGCTGTGTGAGGGGTGGATTCCCAAAGGCACCTCGTTTCGTTTTAGCGGTGCACACGAATCTGACTGATTTCTTTTCTTTTCTTTTTCTTCTTCCTCTATTTTGAGTGTGCCAAGTTTTCACAGGGATTTGAAGGCTAATCTGGGACCCGCGACTTCAGTTGTCCACTCACCTAGGCCTCCCAAAGGGCTAGGATTGCTGGTTTGAGTCACAGATACCGGCCCAGTCTCAATGATTTGTTTATTAATAATAAAGTAAGTCAGCCGGGCCCGGTGGCTCATGGTAGCCTTTCATCCAGGCAATCTGTATACCAATTAGGGTGGAACAGGTGAGGTTTTGGGTTTCAGCCCGCCCAAAAGAAAATGGTGAAATCCGGCCTCTGAACAAAAACAAAACTTGGGTTGGGCTCGGCGGTTGCCCCTGTAACCCCAGCACTTTGGAATGCCAATGAGAATGGATCGTGAACTCACAGGTTCGACACGGGCCTCCAAGGACACGACACAACATGCTCCCTTTATAAAACATAAAAAGAGAGTAAAATAAAAAATCTGAGGCAGGCCAGGAATGCGCTCGCTTCGAAATCACATATACTATAATCAGAAAGACATACGGAATCCCGGCGTGGCCACAGTGTAAAAATGACAGGGAAGAAGTTCAGTTTTCCGTTTTCATTTATATATATATATTTCAAAATTGTGGCTGTATTTTAGATATCAAATACACATAGACTTGAGGTATGAGTTACAAAAATATAGAAAGTTAGCTGGACCTGGTGGTGTAGACACCTGCAACCTCAGCTACATTGAAGGCATAGGCAGGACAATCGCTTGAACCCAGAAGGCCAGTGTGGCAATGAGCCAAGATCTCACTGTTGCCCTCCAGCCCGGGTGACATAAGGAAAGGCTGGGCTAGGGTTGGAGTTCCACAGGCACCCCGTTTTATTTCAGTGGTTTACACTGACCTGTCTTATTTTCTTTTCTTTTTTGTTTTATCCTATTTTAGGTGTGGCAAGTTTTCACCGGGATGTGCAGGCTGATCTGAAAACCGCAATCTCAGTTGACTGGCTCACGTAGGCCTCCCAAAAATCTAGGATTGCTGGTGTGAATCACAGAGCCCGGCCCAGTCTCCCTGATTTGTGTTATAATAATAAATTCGGCCGTCCTGGCCCAGGGCCTCATGGGAGCCTTTCATCCAGGCGCTCGGAATACCAATTAGGGCAGATCACTCGAGGTTGTGAGTTAGACCCTTTCCCATAAAAGATGGTGAATCCCGGTCTATGAAACAAAAACAAAACTTGGGTGGGGCTCGTCGGCTCCCCCCTGTAACCCCAGCGCTTTGGAATGCCGAGGAGAACAAATCGTGAAGTAACAGGTTTGACACGGGCCTCCAACCACACAACGCATCACGCTTCCTATGTAAAACATAAAAACAGAGCAAAATAAGAAATCTGAGACAGGCATGGAATGCGCTCACCTCAGAATCACGAACACTAGAATCAGGATGCTGTACGGAATCCCGGGGTGGCCGCAGCGTGAAAATGACACGCAAGAAGTGCAGTGTTCCGTTTTCATTTATATATGTATTTTTTGAAATTGTGGCTGTGTTTTAGAAATCAAATACACATAGACTTGAGGTACGAGTTACAAAAATATAATAAGTTAGCTGGACGTGGTGGTGTGGACACCCGTAACCCCAGCTACATCGAAGGCATAGGCAGTACAATCGCTTGAACCCAGGAGGCCAGTGTGGCAAAAAGCCATGATTGCACTGTTGCACTCCAGCCAGGGTGACAAGAGGGAAACAGTACGTCATTAGGAAAAGTTGGGCTAGGGTTGGAGTCCCACAGGCACCCCGTTTCATTTCAGTGGTGCACACTGATCTGTCTGATTTATTTTATATTCTTTTTCTTCTTCTCCTATTTTAAGTGTGGCGAGTTTTCACCGGGATGGGTGGGCTCATCTGGAAACCACGATATCAGTTGACCGACTCACCTAGGGCTCCCAAAAAATTAGGATTGCTGGTGTGAGTCACAGGGCCTGGCCTAGTCTCCCTGATTTCTTTTTTAATAATAAATTCGACCGACCTGGTGTGGTGGATCACGGGAGCCTTTCATCCAGGGACTCTGAATACCAATTAGGAGGATCACTTGAGGTTGCGGATTACATCCCGCCTCAAACAAAATGGTGAAACCCGGTCTCTAAATCAAAAACAAAACTTGGGTTGGGCTCGGCGGCTCCCCACTGTAACCCCAGCACTTTGGAATGCCTAGTAGGATGGATCGTGATGTCACAGGTTCGACCTGGGCCTCCAAAGGCCCGATGCAACAAGCTCCATAGATAAAACATAAAAACAGAGAAAAATTAGAAATCTGAGGCAGGCATGGAATGCGCTCTCGTCAGAATCATGTACACTATAAACAGGATGCCATACGCAATTCCGGGGTGGCTGCATCGTGAAAATGACAGGCATGAAGGGCCGTGTTCTGTTTTCATTTACATATGTATTTTTGAAATTGTGGCATTGTTTTAGAAATCAAATACACATAGACTTGAGGTATGAGTTACAACAATATAGAAAGTTAGCTGGATGTGGTGGTGTGGACAACTGCAACCTCAGCTACATTGAAGGCATAGGCAGGAAAATCGTTTGAACCCAGGAGGCCGGTGTGGCAAAAAGCAAAGATCCAACTGTTGCACTCCAGCCCGGGTGACAAGAGGGAAACAGTACATCATAAGGAAAGGTTGGGCTAGGGTTGGAGTCCTGCAGGCACCCCGTTTTGTTTCAGTGGTGCACACTGATCTGTCTGATCTCTTTTCTTTTCTTTTCTTTTTCTTTTTCTCCTATTTTAAGTGTTGCGACTTTTCAGCGGGATGTGCAGGCTGGTCTGGAACTTGTGACCTCAGTGGACCCGCTCACCTAGGACTACCAAAGGGCTAGGATTGCTGTTGTGAGTCACAGAGTCTGGCCCAGTCTCAATGATTTGTTTATTAATAAAAAAGTAAGTCAGCCGGGCCCGGTGGCTCACGGGAGCCTTTAATCCAGGCAATCTGTATACCAATTAGGGTGAAACAGGCGACGTTGTGGGTTTCAGCCCGCCCGAAAGGAAATGGTGAAACCCGGCCTCTGAAATGAAAACAAAACTTGGGTTGGTCTCGTTGGCTGCCCCTGTAACCCCAGCACTTTGGAATGCCGAGGAGAACGGATCGTGAAGTCATAGGTTCGACATGGGCCTCCAACATCAAGACGCAACATGCTCCCTATATAAAACATAAAAAGAGAATAAAATAAGAAATCTGAGGCAGGCCTGGAATGCGCTTGCTTCGGAATCATGTACACTATAATCAGGAAGACATACGGAATCCCGGAGTGGCCGCAGTGTAAATATGACACTCAAGAAGTTCAGTTTTCCGTTTTCATTTATATATGTATTTTTCGAAAATGTGGCTGTGTTTTAGAAATCAAATACACGTAGACTTGAGGTACATGTTACAAAAATATAGAAAGATAGCTGGACGTGGTGGTGTGGACACCTGCAACCTCAGCTACATTGGAGGCATAGGCAGGACAATCGCTTGAACCCAGAAGGCCAGTGTGGCAATGAGCCAAGATCGAAGTGTTGCCATCCAGCCAGGGTGACAGGAGGAAAACAGTCCGTCATAAGAAAGGGCTGGGCTATGGGTGAAGTCCCACAGGTACCCCATTTCGTTTCAGTGGTTTACACTGATCTCTGTGATCTCTTTTCTTTTCTTTTTCTTTTTCTCCTATTTTAAGTGTGGTGAGTTTTCTTTGGGATGTGAAGGTTGATCTGGAACCTGTGACCTCAGTGGACCCACACATCAAGGCCTCCCAAAGGGCTAGGATTGCTGTTTTAAGTCACAGAGACCGGCCCAGTCTCCCTGATTACTTTTTTAGTAAGAAAGCAAGCCAGCCTGGCCAGGTGGCTCACGGGAGCCTTTCATCCTGGCAATCTGAATACCAATTAGGTCAGATCACTCAAGGTTGCGGGTTAGATCCCGCCCCAAACAAAATGATGAAACCCGATCTCTGAAACAAAAAATTTGTCGGATTTCTTTTCTTTTCTTTTTCTTCCTCTCCTATTTTAAGTGTGGCGAGTTTTCACCAGAACGTGATGGTTGATCTGGAACACGCGACCTCAGGTGACAAGCTCACCTATGCCTCCCAAAGGGCTAAGATTGCTCCTTTGTGTCACAGGTCACGGCGCAGTCTCCCCGATTTATTTTTTAATAATAAACTCGGCCGGCCTGGCGCGGTGTCTTACGGGAGCCTTTCATCCAGGTGCTCTGCAGTCCAATTAGGGCGGATTACTCAAGGTTGCGGGTTAGATCCCGCCCCAAACAAAACGGTGAAACCTGGTCTCTGAAACGAAAACAAAACTTGGTTTGGGGAGGTGGCTCCCCACTGTTACTAGGGGTTTGCTAGGGGTGGAGTCTGGCAGGCACCCCATTTCCTTTCAGTAGTGAACACTAATCTGTTTGATTACTTTTCTTTTCTTTTTCTTCTTCTCCTATTTTAAGTATGGCGAGTTTTCACCAGGATGCGCAGGCTGATTTGGAACACGCGACCTCAGTTGACCTGCTCACCCGGGCCTCCCAAAGGAATAGGATTGCTGGTGTGTGTCACAGAGCCCGGCCCAGTCTCCTGATGTGTTTTTTAATAATAAATTCGGCCAGCTGGGCCCAGTGGCTCACGGGAGCATTTCGTCCAGGCAATCTGAATACCAATTAGGGTGGAACAGGCGAGGCTGTGGGTTTGAGTCCCCATCAATAAAAATGGTGAAACCCCATCTCTGAAACGAAAACAGAAGTTGGGTTGGGCTCGGCGGCTCTTCCCTGTAACCGCAGCACTTTGGAATGACGAGGAAAACGGATCCTGAAGTCACAATTCCGACAGGGTCTCCAATGGCACGACCCAACATGCTTTCTATAAAAAACATAATAACACCACAAAATAAGAAATCTGGGGCAGGCATGGAATGCACTCGCTATGGAATCACGTACGCTATAATCAGAAAGCCGAACGAAATCAGGGTGTGGCCGCAGCTTGAAAATGACAGGCAAGAAGTACCATGTTCCGTTTTCATTTATGTATGTATTTTTCGATATTGTAGCTGTGTTTTAGAAATCAAATACTCATAGATTTGAAGTACGGGTTACAATAATATAGAAAGTTAGCTGGACGTGGTGGTGTGGACAAATGCAACCCCAGCTACACTGAAGGCTCAAACAGGATAATCGCTTGAACCCAGAAGGCCGGTGTTGCAGTAAGCCAAGATCCCACTGTTGCACTTCAGCCCAGGTGACAAGAGGGAAACAGTACGTCATAAGGAAAGGCTGGGCTAGAGGTGGACTCCCACAGGCACCCCGTTTCGTTTCACTGGTGCACACTGATCTGTGTGATTTCTTTTCTTTTATTTTTCTTCTTCTCCTATTTTAAGTGTTGCGAGTTTTTAATGGGATGCGCAGGCTGATCTGGAACCCGCAATCTCAGTTGTCCCATTCAAGTGGCCTCCCAAAGGGCTAGGATTGCTGGTGTGTTTCACAGAGCCCGGCCCAGTCTCCCTGATTTGTTTTTTATTAATAAAGTCGGCAAGCTGGGTGCGGTGTCTCACCCGAGCTTTTCATCAAGGAAATCTGAATACCAATTAGGGTAGAACAGGCGAGGTTGTGGGTTTGAGTCCGCATCAATCAAAATGGTGTAACCCCATCTCTGAAACAAAAACAAAACTTAGGTTGGGCTCGGCGGCTCCCCCCTGTATCCCCAGGACTTTGTAAGGCCGAGGAGGACGGATCGTGAAGTCACAGTTTCAACAGGGTTCTCCAATGGCACGACCCAACACGCTCCTTATATAAAACATAACTAAAGCGCAAAATAAGAAATCTGAGGCATCTCTTAATTGGGGAATTTAGTCGATTTAAATTTAGGGTTACTGCCATTTGATGTTAACTGGCTATTTTATCCATTCGTTGATGTAAATTCTTTTTTTATGTTGATGTTCTTTAGTTTTTTGTACATTTTTAGAAAGGCTACTACTTGTTGTTCCTTTCTGTGTGTAATGCTTCTTTCAGAAGTTCTTGTACAGCCGGCCTGGTGGTAATAAAATCTCTCAGTGCTTGCTTGTTCATCAAAGATTTTACTTTTCCTTCAATTGTGAAGCTTAATTTTCCCCAATTAAAATTCCCCAATTTTAAGCTTGAAATTCCCCAATTAAGAGATACAGCCAAAACCTAACGGTATAATACATCCAGACCCATTTTATATCCAAAAATACACAAAGACTCAAAACAAAGGGTTGGAGAAAGATTTACCAACCAAATGGAGAGCAAAAATAAAGAAACAAAAGGCAGTAGTTGCAATTCTCGCATTTTATAAAATAGATTTCAAAGCAACAAAGATACAGTGGTAAAAGGATCAATGCAACAATAAGAGCTAATGATCCTAACACCCAGATACATAAGACCCATAAAGAGATTTAGACTCAATGAAACAGAAAATTAATAAGGATATCCAGGACTTGAATTCAGATCCAGAACAAGTAAACTT